>QEOT01001513.1:145906-183311 GCA_003123785.1 Pterocarya stenoptera
CCATCTATCAGTCTTGGACTAGCTGAAGTCGAAAGGTCCGCTAATTTCTGTATCACAAAGAATCAAATGATGAGAAACAAAGCAGTTGAGATTAAATAAAAAAAAAGGGATGGATTCACAAACCTGCACTGTTGAAGATATCCTTGTAAACGAAGCTAACTTCTTACCTTCAAGACTCGCACTGATTCACAGAGTTTCTCTGCTATCTCCTCAGCCTGTGATGTAATAACAAGGAGCTCTAAGTAGCAGGCTGAGTGTATTTGAGAGTACAGATAAAGCAAATATGAAACATAGTAGATCACTGAAGCCAAAAGGCAAACCAACCACATTCTTCGTCAGAAACCTATCCTTGAGAGCTTTCAAAGATGGTTCCTGGTCTGACTTCTCCAGATTTGCTTTGCCCGTGTTGAGAAATAGAAAAGCTGTATGAAGACAATTCATTTGTTGAAATGCCTCAATGGGCATCTTCTATTTCAGAGAGGTATTACAGAGTATTTGTTTTTCCCATTTTAGCACTCCGTGCTTTGTACAGTATTTATAGACAGTAGAAAACAAATCCAATCATTTATAGAATATTCTAGATACGTCTATAGTCTTCTTCCGTAGCATTTGAGGTGGCCTCACATTGGTTTGCCTTTCTGTTGGGAGACATTCTGTTGTGGTGCGTTGGCAGCAGGTAAGGACTGTGTGCTGGTGTGCAGAGGTGCAGAGTAATCAGTTGTGCTAACATCCCCCCGTGATTCAAGCGGCACTTCTATGATGGTGAGGCTTGATCGTAGAAGAGAAAAGCGAGCTGAGGAGAGCGGCTTTGTAAGAATAGCTGCAATTTGATCTTTGCTTTGGAGAACTTGACAGCAAGTGATTTGGCAACAACACGATCACGGACAAAATGGTAGTCCAAATCAACATGCTAAATTCATGAGTGCATAACAGGATTAACCGATAAGTAAGTAGCACCAAGATTATCACAAAATAAAGTAGGAATATCAGTAATAACAATGGGTAATTTAGTTAATAAGGACTGTAACCATAGAATTTCACAAGCCGTGTTTGCCACTGACTTGTATTTAACCTCAGTTGAGGACCTTGCAACAGTGGGTTGTTTCTTTGAACCCCAAGAAATTAAATGAGAACCAAAATAGATGCAAAAACTCCCAGTAGATTTACGATTATCAGGGCAACCAGCCCAATCTGCATCCGAAAAGGCAATTATTTTAAAGGAAGAAGTAGGAGAAAAATATAGACCAAAGGAAGAGGTGAGGCGAAGATAGCGAAGGATGCGTTTAACAGCCTGCCAATGAGAGAGACGAGGACAATGCATGTATTGACACACTCTGTTAACAGCAAACGAGATGTCAAGTCGAGTAAAAAATAGATATTGAAGGCTACCAACGACGCTTCGATAAAATTGTGGATCCTCAAAGGAGGGTCCATCAACAGCAGAGAATTTCGTGGAAGAGGCCATGGGAGTAGTCATTGTTTTAGACTAATGCATATTGATATGGTGAAGAAGATTAGAGACATAACAATGCTGGGAAAGAAATAAACCAGAAGCATTTCTACAAACTTGAATACCAAGAAAATAATGTAACATGCCCAGACCTTTAACAGGAACTGATTGACGCAGAGCAACAATAAAATCATTAATCAGAGAAGAATTAGAGGCAGTAACAACAAAATCATCTACATAGACTAAAACAAATGGAGACAGAAGAATTGGAAAGAATGAACAGAGAAGAATCGGATGTGGAAGCATGAAATCCTAGATCTAACAGACGTGACCTCAACTTAGCAAACCAAGCCCTAGGGGCTTGTTTCAAACTGTAGATTGACTTTCAAAGCTTACAAATAAAATGAGGATAGTCAGGATTTACAAACCCAGTCGGCTGATGCATGAAAACATCCTCCTCCAGATCCCCATGCAAGAACGCGTTCTGCACATCCAGTTGATGAAGAGGCCATTTCCGAGTTACTGCAAGAGAAAGAATTAAACAAATGGTGACCGGCTTAACAACCGGACTAAATGTCTCAAAATAATCGAATCTGACTTGTTGGTGGAACCCTTTAGCAACAAGTCGAGCTTTTCGACGTTCTAGGGTTCCATCAGCATGTCGTTTTGTTTTAAGGACCCATTTAGAACCAAGAATGTTGAGATTGGAAGAGGGAGGAACCAAACCCCAAGTATGATTTTGTAGGAGGGCTTCAAATTCAATGGCCATGGCATCACGCCAAGCCGAAAATTGGGAAGCCACCGTGTAAGAGGATGGTTCCTCAGGGATGGAGGTCGATTCGGTGAGAGAGGTAGAGGGTTTAGGAAGAGGCCAAAGCAATGTGCCATCCGTGCAGTTAAGTGGGCGAGAATGATGAGTCTTTGATCTTGTAAGCATCGAATGGGAGGAAGATGTAGTCTGTGATGGAGGGAAGGTAGGGTTCGGTGAGGACGGCGCAGGAGATAAGGATGAAGGAGGGAGACTCGATGGAGTGATATTGGGTAGGGTTGAAGAAACAAGACTAGAATGGGCCAAAGGAACTGTAGGAGATTGGGCCGAAGAGAAGGTAGAAGAGTGAACTGGAGAGGAATAACGGCTATCGGGTGAGGGGGAAGGAGGGATGGGGAAGGGAAGTGTACTGGGCTCGATAGGAATGGGCCGAGGAGATAAATTGAATGATGAGAGTTGTAGAGCTGTGGGCTGAGATGAAGAAGGAGGTTTATTTCCGAAAGAAGGAGAATCAAAGAAAGGAAATCGATTTTCATCAAAACAAACGTCACGTGAGACATAAATTCGTCCAGTAGGTATGTGTAAACAATTATAGCCTTTGTGATTTAAGCTATATCCAATAAAAACACAAAGTTAGGAACGCATGTCCATTTTATAATGATTAAAAGGCCGAAGATTGGGCCAACAAGCACATCCAAAAATTCGTAAAAATTTATAATCAGGTTTGTGATGAAATAAAGTTTGAAAGGGAGAAAATTTTTTAAAATTGGAGTAGGCATCCTATTAATTAGATAGGTAGCAGTTTGAAAAGCCTCAGCCCAAAATTTGGATGGGGCCGAGGATTGGGCTAGAAAAGAGAGCCCAGTTTCTACAATATGACGGTGACGTCTCTCTGTACTGCCATTTTGAGCATGAGAATAAGGACAAGTAATGCGATGAGAAATACCAAAATTTAAAAGAATAGAAGAAAATGGGCGAAATTCACCACCCCAATCTGTTTGTACGGCAATGATATTTTTAGATAAAGTATTTTGCACAAATTTAATGAAAGCTAAGAAAATAGTAGACACTTCAGATTTAGCATGTAAAGGAAAACACCAAATGTATTTAGTAAAACCATCAACAATGGAGAAGTAAAATTTGTAACCACTAGAGGATAGCACAGGCGCCGATCCCCAAATATCTAAAAACAAAAGTTGAAAAGCATAAGTTGATCCAGAGGAAGATAGTGGATGAGGAAGAGTGTGAGATTTTGCTTGAAGACAAGCATTACAAAGAGGAAAAGATGACATAGAGGTAGTGGGTAGATTATGTTGGTGGATAGTAAAAGATGTGACACGAGGAGATGGGTGGCCTAAGCGAGAATGCCAAATTTGGGAAGTTGTTCTTTCACCAATGAGAGCTTGATGTTGCATGGAACCAGTAGAGCCGGAAATGAACTCCTCATGTGATGGAAGCATGTACAAGCCGTTCTTAAAGGGGCACTGAAGAAGTACTGGCTGAGTATGCAAATCCTTCACAAGAAAACCAAAAGAATTAAATTCAAAGAACACAGAATTATCAAGACAAAATTGTCTAACAGATAATAAATTTTTTGAAATACCAGGAACATGAAATAAACGACGGAGAAGGAATTTGCCAGTGGGTGTTGGAAGCAGGCCAGTGCCGGTGTTCTATATGGGAAGCGATGATCCATCACCAATAGAGACTTGATCAGGTCCAGCATACAGAGTTGATTCCAAATTTAGATTAGAGAAATCGAACGTGAAGTGATTTGTAGCAGCTGAGTCAGGAAACCATAAGTTGGAAGGTGATTGAGAGACAGGAACAGAGGTATAGTAAGCTGAAATGAATGGAGGTAGGGATGGTTGATAATTGTGAGTGAAGCGATGATAACACTGGAAGGCTGAGTGACCAACCCGATTACAAATTTGACAAGTAGGTTTGTTTAAAGTCTGAGAAGAGAAGAAATTAGAGGGTCCCAAAGATCAGTTACGGGCACCACCTCGACCACGACGATAGCCACAACCTCGTCCTTGATTGGAAGAATTTGAAGGGGAGCGAAAATGTGTCAAGTTAGTTGAGAAGGACGTAGCAGATAGAGTAGTTTGGGTCTGATGAGCTAGACGCGATTCATGGTTTAGAAGATAACTATAGACTTGAGGTGAGGATAATAGTTCAGGTCTAGTGGTGATGGAGGAGACAACAGATTCATAGTCAGGTCCCAAACTAGCTAAGAGATAAACTATGAACTCATGGGGAGAAAGAGGATGACCAGCAGAAGAGAGGGAGGAGGCTAATGCTTCGGCTTTATGGAAATAAGTAGAAACTATATTGAAACCTTTTTTTAGGGTAGCCAGTTGATACTGTGTCTGCATAAGATGGGCGGTAGATTGAGTAGAGTAAAGATTGGTAAGAGTAGACCAGATTTCGTGAGAAGTGGAGCAATCAACCACTTGGCAGAGAATATTATCTGTGAGGGAAGAATAGAGGGCCGAAATAATCATCTGATCCTGAAGAAGCCATGAGGTATGAGCTGGGTTGGGTTTATCATCGATGGAGGGAGGGGGGAGGGTAAAAGAACCATCGACGTAGCATATAATTGATGGCTTTTGAGGAAAGCTAGAAGTTGTGTTTTCCAAAGTGGAAAGTTGTCATGGGAAAGTTTAACAGTGAGAAGATGAGCAGCGGTGTTGGTGAGGGAGGGAGTCGGTGGTGGGGGAGGCATTGATGAATCGTACGTAAATGGACAGGGGTCCTAAGAAGCTCGTGATACCATGTTGAGAAATAGAAAAGCTGTATGAAGACAATTCATTTGTTGAAATGCCTCAATGGGTGTCTTCTATTTCAGAGAGGTATTATAGAGTATTTGTTTTTCCCATTTTAGCACTCCGTGCTTTGTACAGTATTTATAGACAGTAGAAAACAAATCCAATCATTTACAGAATATTCTAGATACGTCTATAGTCTTCTTCCGTAGCATTTGAGGTGGCCTCACATGGGTTTGCCTTTCTGTTGGGAGACATTCTGTTGTGGTACGTTGGCAGCAAGTAAGGACTGTGTGCTGGTGTGCAAAGGTGCAGAGTAATCGGTTGTGCTAACAGCCCACAATACTGAACATACGAAAGTGAATAATTAATGAAGCAAGTATCTAATAATGTCAAGACAGATTTCAACCAAAAAATGAAATGGTAAGGCGACAACCCATTTTAATGCTAAACGCCTGAAGTTTACAGTTGATTCATGGGTTCTTCCAAAATACAAAAACAAATATGAAATTTCAGCCATCAACAAGAAAAACTTCAAGGAAGCCTACTTCTACAAGCCAGGCTTTTGAAAAATAGATAAATAAATCACTACAAAGAAAACAATTATTTCTCCCAATAATTCCATGAGATAATTTATTTATTTATTTATTCATTTATAACATAATTGTAAGAAGGAAGGGGGGGAGGTTGAACTGCTCAAGGGAAACTTAGGCACTTAAACTTCATTTACCATTTAATGGCATTGTCTAAATTGAAAAATAAGTAGATTTTAAAGGAAGTAACGATGTAAAAACTAAATTATGGCCCAAAACATTATATTGAATTGTCGAAACCACAATCGCCGGGATGGAGATCAAGAACTCAGTATCATTTTTTTTTTCATGAAGAAAGACAATGTTGAAAAACTCAAGCAATATCCTTCAACTAACTATGCCTAAAACTACAAAGATTGCAGATGGTGAGTGGAAGTCATAAAAATAAAATTACGTGTATGCTCTAAATTAAGTCATACATGCACACACTTAAAAAAAAAAAAGTCATACATGCACACACAATAACCAAAGGATCGAAATTAATAAACTAACCTTTGGAACATTGTTGAAAATCACCCCTTCTGCTTAGTTTCAGGCTTGCTGTCCTTCCCCACTTTCTCATCTTCTACAACCTCGCTTTCGCTGCTAAAAATATCTTCCTTGTCCATCATACTTTCACCATGATCTGCTGCAACAACCTCATTCTCATCCACATCATCTGTGAAATCCAATTTTGCCTGAGGAGGTGAATCGTCCCAAACTCTATTCTTCTTTGTTATCTTTTTCTTTGGCTTTGCCTTAGAGCCCTTGCTAACAAGGGTTTCAGCTTTCTTCCCACCTTTAGCTCTAAGCTTCTGAAGCTTATTTACATCAAAAGCCCCAGCGACGGAGCTCCCATTTCCTATACCGTTAACACCACCATTCACCTTAGAATCTTCATTATGAACATAGTTACCATTGGAGTGCCCATTCTCCAAGTTGTGTCCTTTCGTATTATCACCATCCCAACCATCATTAGGGGAAGTACTTTCACTCTTTTTGTTACTTACTCCTTCAAATCTAGCATTTTGCATCTGCCCTTGCTTCTTACTATTATTTAGAGGCTTGCCGGCCACCACCTGCTTTAATCTCTTCAAATCTTCAGCACGAGCTTCAGCCTCCCATTTCAGTTGGCTAAAAGTTTCATCAAAATCACTATAGGCTATCCGTTTCGGATCATACATCTCCAAAAACTCACCTTCACCATTGCAAGCAGATCGTCCACATACAACACATGGAGGATCCGCTGATATACAGCAACAAATACAAGGCCAAGCTCGTTATGGAAGGTCCATTTGAGTGTGTAAGCAGCACCAGCAGCATCATAGTTGTATGATGCTGCACAGACCTCTCTTCCAAAAAGCAGGACCAGATCAAGGTGTCTATTGGTGATCCCTTGAGAGCATTTCCGAGCTCTTTACATGTCCAGAGGATTAATCCTCCACAAGTAAATATTTGTAGCTGCTCTAACATTCTCCTATACTCGTATATACCCTGTAATTGAATCCAGAAAAGCATTAAAATATAAGAACCAGGAATTCAAATATGGATTGGAAAATAGGAGATATGGGGGGATTAATACCAGTGTATCTACAAATCAAAAAAAAAAAATCAGAAAAAGAGGGGGAATTCGAAGAAATCGGAAAAAAGAGAGCAAATACCTACTTCTCTTCGGATCTTTGAGAAAACCTGCAAAGGAAGAAAACAAAAGAACTGGAAAGAAACTAAAAAAAATAAAGATTGCCAAAATAAAGAAGCAGAGAGAAAGCGGGAGAGGGAATCAAAATGAAGATTTTCTGAATGTTCCATAATATATAGCTGCGGTTTTTAAGGTTTCTGTGAAGAAGCTTAGAGCACTCCCATGGCTCTCGTAAAATACAGTTTTTTTGTATAATATAAAGAAAATTGGTCAAAAGCAACTTCTAATAGGCTTTGTATTTTCTTCTTTATTTTAAATTTTGCAATAATAATTCTCTACATGTAGAGAATTAAAAATATTTTTAATTACTTTCTCTCTCATTTGATAGTTGTTTAGTGTTATGAGGTTCATTTGAAATTAATAAAAAATATTAAAAAAAGAATATTTAAATGATATAAAGAAAAAATAAATAAACTGATGTATGGTATATTGTAAAAATCAGTATGTAAAATAGAATAAATAAATTTTAATGATATATTTTAAAGGATAAGATACATAAATCATTAGGAGTGCTTTTAGAAGGTGGGTCGGCCCTTCAATTCGGGGGTTTGGACTTTAGATTCTTTGGATGGTTGTTGCATTCTCTTCATTTGGATTCTCATCATCGCTTTCATTCTCTTCATCGCTGCTTTCTGGATATAAAGAAGGCCCGACGCTAACACAGGGACACCAATTTGCAACATCTTGCCATGTATTGAAATCCTCCTACTTGCGTACCAGACGGATTCCAAAACTTCTAATTAGGATTCTATCCCAGTCGCAAACAAACTTAAGTAGCAGAATTCCTCCCACATGATCTAGTTTGTGGTAATACAACAATAAATCATCTGAGTCCCACGCAAAAACATGTTATATCCTTGTCATACTGATATACACCATTATAGTATATCTTGACATGCATAAAATTATCCAGGTTGGGATTGGTCTGAACAGCAGCACATGCAATGAATCCTTTAATCTCATCTAAATACGGCAAATTAACATCTATCCCACCACATACATTACTATTTGGAATCTCTAGCTTGCAATGGTAGTCCCAATTTGGAATCTTATTTCCCGAAAATGTAAGCCTACAATATGCATCCTGGTCCTCTAGATTTTCCTGTTGAACAAGCCAGCATCATAATTTGTAGTAGACAATTAAGGTACACAGTACTACGAGGGAGAGAGGGAGAGAGAGAGAGAGAGAGACCTCAAATCGTATAGGATTTACAACCATTTTATGGAATCCACTCAAGTTAACCAAAATTAGGTTACGTAAGCTGATTGTATTGAATTCAAACTTCTTTGATACCTCAGGAAAAATCTCCAATGAGCTGCATCCACGAGCGTCTAGGATTTCTATATTTGGAGGAAGTTCTGAGATTTCCTTAAGTTCTTCGCAATATGACAAGTCAAGCTCCCGTAATCCAACAAACCTTTTCAACCATTTGGGAAGGAGAACAACATTGGTTAAATCTTCTTCCCATAAATCTAAAGTTTTCAATGTGGAATAGTGTTCAATTGTCAGACTAAAATTATCTATTTTTTATAGCGTTCGTGTGGAAAGAGACAAAGATTCTGGGTCCGAAAACGCTATATTTATTGAGGTAAAGTGACTTTGCGTTTTATAGGCCAACACTCGAATCTGAGCCCACATAGATGTTGCAAGTTGCAACTGAGAAATGCTGTTAAGGAGAGGCCCAATAGATGAAGGCAAATCCTTTATAGCGGTCAAGTGTTCTAGTTCAACATATGTTAAACATTTCATCATTTCACTCTCAATTTCAGGCAACTTCTCCAGCCTTTCGCAATGAGAAAGACGAAGGTAGTTCAGAGATCTGGACTTTAGAGATCTTGGAAATCTAGCAAGGCTCCCGCAATTTGCAATTGACAATTGGATGAGTTTTTCAAGGAAGCCAATAGATTGATGTACCTCAACTAAGTTATTGCAATCCTCAATGTCCAAACAATATAAAGTCTGGAGCCCCAACACATTAGGATTCTTTATTAGGAATTTACATCTAGAGAATTTTATAATAGTCAACTTTTGGAAATTCTGTAAAAAAGAAAACGAAACAAGGGAAAATNTGCAATTGACAATTGGATGAGTTTTTCAAGGAAGCCAATAGATTGATGTACCTCAACTAAGTTATTGCAATCCTCAATGTCCAAACAATATAAAGTCTGGAGCCCCGACACATTAGGATTCTTTATTAGGAATTTACATCTAGAGAATTTTATAATAGTCAACTTTTGGAAATTCTGTAAAAAAGAAAACGAAACAAGGGAAAAAATGTTAGCTATAGAAAATTTACAGTATATATATGTACTTTTTTTTTTTTTAATGAAGAGCCGGTAGCCACCCTCATAGTGACCCCGTTTCAAGTATATTAATCAACCCTCACTTATGGTGGAAGAATATCGTAGTAACAAACAAATTTCTGGGAGTTACAAATAGAATTAATAAAAAACCTCCCAAACACAAACAACCAAAGAGAAGCCAAAAAGAAAATAATGAAAACGACTAAACATGCCTAACAAAAAACCAGGAAGGAACTAAACAGGCCTAGCAAAAAAACCAAAACAAGAAAAACGAGCCTGGAACTAATAGAAGGCAACCTAGCCTTGTCTATCCGAATAACACCCTTTAAAAACCTCGGCAACTGAAGAAAATCACCATAGCAACATTATTCCCTAGCTCACCATGTTTAGCTAAAAAATCTACCGCTTGGTTTCCTTCACGGAATTGGTGGGTTACATGGGTATCCAGTCCTTGCCATTCATGAGTAATCTCATTTCAATAGTCCCATAAATACCAAAGAGTGCATTTCTCAGACCTGAACCAGTCCACTATTAACTTGGAATCACTTTCAATTATTATTTTAAAAAAAGATAGACTTTTACAAAGCCGAATCCCTTCCAAAATAGCTCTCAATGCAGCTTTATTATTAGTAGCAAGACCAAAATGAGCCGAGAAGGCTGCTTTAAAATTACCTTCCATATCCCGCAGTATGCCCCCACCTCCAGAAGACCCAGGATTATTCCGACAACTCCCATCACAGTTAAGCTTCATCCATCCCTACGAGGGCTTAGACCAATTAACAAGCAAACATTTACGGGTATTAAGCTTCAGCTTCTCCAAATTTAAGTCAGTAAGCACAGCCATGTCGTTAGCGTTAAGATGTCGTTGCACTTTCAAATTCGTCGCCAACTTTTGGAGCCACATTTTCACTATAAGCCACACTTGCATCGCACTCATATCCACCCCCTCCATGTGAGCTTTGCATCGTCTAGCCGTAAACACCAAGTTATAATAAACGGAATCATACCAATAAGATTACCCACAAGAGAAGACTTTTTAACACACCTCATCCAAGCGGAAATTTTGGCTTCCCAAGTATTACACTGCAAGCACGGCACCTTCAAAATCCTACTAGCTAATTCCCAGACCCGAGAGGCAGTCTCACTAGTGACTAAAACATGATCAATACTTTCCCTAGCTTGCGGCTAACAGTAATTGCATGCCGACGCCAGAGATATCCCCTTATTTTGAACTCTATCATCTGTTGCCAGACCTTGTGTGGCGCCCCCAACTTCCATGTACGGATACACACGGAAATCGAGATACCCGGGATGATGACAACACGGTCACGCAGCCCATCGACATGTGCTGAGTGTGTGCAATGCAACACGTGTACAATAAAATAAGCAGCGGAACGGTTAAGTCAAATAACTAAGTACCAGAGTTTAATACAATATCAGAGTACTGAAAATCTACATGTCAACATAATACAATTTTGTTTACAAAACAGCATCAAGTCAAATAAAATACAATATACAAAAGCAGGAATAATCTTCAACACAAATATAGCCATGTCCCTACTCCTCAGGCGGAGCCGCATCCTCGGGCTCAGCCTCATCAAAACCTGCATCGAAATCTACAGTTCCACAAAAATGGAACCGCAGGTAAGTAAAACCCAGAAAACTCAAAGACAATAAATATATTTTAACAACCAACGCTATGCATGCTCATGATGACCCAAGCGTAAAAACCCGAGAAAACACATTTCTCGAAAAACACAATTTTCTCACTCACGCCAAAAAGACCATTTGGCACAAATTAATAAATCCAGGAATAATTCCTTTAATTCCAATTTTAACCGTATGCACCATGGTCTCCCCTAGGGATCATCCACATACTCTGGCTTCCCATCTTCACCTCACAGGTAACGGCCGTGCAAGTGATACATGAGTGATACCCAGTTCCGCGCCCACCGCGTACATAGCCAGGCATCCTCTGACCCCCGCCAGCCCGAGGAGTCACGGAGTCGGATCGAGAGCGCTAACATCCCGTCCAAGTCCCGGGCAAAAGCCCCAGGGGACGACACTCAGTATATTCCGCTCCCGAGTGTCCAGAGGAGCTCCACCAAGATAATATCTCATCTCGGCTTGGGGGTGATACACACGCACCCAAAAAGCCTTAAATATAATTCCTTAAAACACACACACACCCACGCATGCGTGCACAATGCCATGAAATCAACAACCAATAGTTATTAGCGCAACCAGATAACCAATTCACAGTTTATAAAACAAGTTAGTGCAAAAATATATTAAAGTCTTAAAAGTCTTTTGGAGAAATACTTACAGCGGTTGATAATAATTTTAGGAGGATCACGGAGGAACTGGAAGCACCAAATCAGCAACTCCACAGTGTAAAAACACTGTGGCCGAATACACTGTAAACCCAAATTTGCACGGAGTCAAACGAAGACTTGAAATTGATAGGGTAGGGCCTATTGAGGTCGGTGAAGCTAATGGTAGTGAAAGTTGGCCGTGGGTGGCGGCCGAAATGGTGGTTTAAGGCCGAGAATAGCAAATCGGAAGTGGAGCTCGCTCGGGCGGCTCTGGCGACGGATCGGGGCTGGGTTTGGGTGGAAAAGCTTGGTATTGGGCCGGTGAAGAAGTGGTGAAGAAATGGTGGCCAATGGTGGCCGGACGGCTGCGGAACGGCGAGGAGAAGCCTACGGCTTCGCACGGCTCACGGTGGCTAACGGCGGCGCGGCGTGGGCTGAGATTTGGGGGGGTAGCTCGCCGGCGGGTGGGGAAGCCGGTGGTGCCGGCGGTGAGGGCCACGGTCGGCCGGAGGCGGTGCTGGCGGCTGAAGGCCGGTTGTACGTGGGAGAGAAGAGAGAGAGGGTGTCGCGCGGCTGGGTGGTCCGAACGGGAGGAGAGAGAAAAAGAAGAAGAAGAAAAGAAAAGGAAGAGAAAAAGGAAAGAGGAAAAAGAAAAGATAGGGGAAAAGAAATGAGGTCTAATCCTCACCACTTTCGAGTCACAACTGATCCTCAAAACATTATTTTTAAACCAGTAAATTAAATAAAACAAAATAAACTCTAAACTAATTAAAATAAATCAAACGCAGAGAAATGCTTTAAATAAAACAACAATAATTTTAAAACCCATAAACGAGCCAATTTAAATCAAAGATCAATTTAAATCTGAAATAATAATTAATAAGAAGAAAGCCCAATAATATATTATAAAATAATATTTTAAAACTCTCAAAATTCTAAAACTAGAGAATCAATCATTAAATTAATTAAAATAATCCTTCATTAAAATACACTAAAATACGGGGTGTTACACCTTGAAA
Source organism: Pterocarya stenoptera (assembly GCA_003123785.1). Classification (NCBI taxonomy): domain Eukaryota; kingdom Viridiplantae; phylum Streptophyta; class Magnoliopsida; order Fagales; family Juglandaceae; genus Pterocarya; species Pterocarya stenoptera. Next base: position 158,803 of record QEOT01001513.1, read on the forward strand.
CTAGGCTCTCCAATTGCAGATGGAGGCTTTCTTCGGCAAGACTCTGTTCCAAAGTCACTCATGCCACAGCATAAAACTCCCTTTTTCTCGAGTAACATCCCACGCACGAGCAGTAGTAAATTGGCCATCCGAAGTTGGTTTCCAAACACATATATCTGACCCAGTACGCCCAAAAATATTTTTCTACACTATTTCTTCCGTAATTGTCTCTCCCACAAGATCTTTCAAGAGATCAACATTCCAAGCCCGATCCAACAAGCAGTCACTGATGCGAAGACGCTTATTACTAATATCTTGAATTCTAATTGATAAATGGCCCGAAGCTAACCATTTGTCAAACCAAAAAAAAGAATTACCATTACGCAACAATATCTGGACATTATCTATAACTTCCGGTACTAACTTCAAAAGTGATCTCCACATTCTCGAGTCCGTTGCTCTTGGAACACAGAGCAAAAGATGGTCGTCCCTAAGGAATTTCGCATGAAAAAAATTAGCCCACAACCCTTCGGATGTTAAGAGACAATAAACAAATTTCATGTGTAGAGACTTTTGAACCTCATGTAAATCCCTCAGTCCCAACCCGCCTTCATTAACCGGTTTACAGATTTTAGCCCAAGAACGCCAATGCACCTTCCTCTTGCCCTCAACAACGCCCCGAAAGAAATTGGCTAAAAAAGAATTTATCTGATCAAGAGTCCCCTTAGGAACATTTATTACAGAGAGGATATGAATAGGTAAGCTCGAAAGCACATGTCTCAACAAAATTAAGCGAGCACCTTGTGAAAGTAACTGAAATTTCCATCCTGTCACTTTGTTCCGTATTTTCTCAACTAGTGGCTCAATGATCCGAGAAGTAAGTTTACCTGTAACAAGCGGGGCACCCAAATAGGTCACAGGAAAATGACCTTCCTTAAACCTTGTCACCCTCAATAAAACTTGCTTCCGAGTGGTGTTGATATGTTTAGAAGGGAAAATCATCGACTTCTCCTAGCTTATTTTTTGATCGGACCAACTTTCGTAAAGGGCCAGAACCTCAACAAGACACTTTATAGACTTTTTCCCCCCATTAGAGAAAATCAGCAAATCATCAGCATATAACAAATGAGAGACTAAAGGAGCCCCCACAGGGTGATAAATTCTTCCAATCCGACCATTCTCAAAATTTATTCTAAGTAATCTGGTTAACACCTCCTCCATGATAATAAAGAGATAAGGAGATAGAGGATCCCCTTGTCTTAACCCCCTAACAGATTGGAAATAATCTTTGAAAGTACCATTCATCATCACAAAAAATCAAGGGAACCTTATACATTCACTGATCAGATTGCAGAAAATATTGGAGAAGTCGAAAGATTTAAGGACATCCAAAAGAAAGCTCCAATCTACCTGATCATAAGCTTTCGCCATATCAATCTTAAACATAACATTACCACCCAAAATTTTTGTATGAAGAGAATGCACCATCTCTTGGGCAAGCGTAATGTTTTCAAAAATATTGCGTCCTGACACAAAAGCACCTTGTTCATGAGAAACCAACTTATGGATAATCTGAGTCAGACGAGCCACAATAATTTTGGAAAAAACCTCGTAGGCCACAGAACACAAACTAATCGGATGGAAATTATCAAAACTAGACGGGTCAGGAACTTTCGGAATCAAAACAATAAAAGATGAAGTAAAGAACCTGGATAAAGGACCACCCCTGAAAAACTCCGTAGCTGCTTCAATAAGATCATATTTAATAATGTCCCAACAATTTATATAAAAACCAGATCTGAATCCGTCAAGCTCCAGACTACTTTGCTGAGGAATAGAGAGAACTGCTTCTTTCACTTCCATTTCAGTTGGATCAGCACACAACATAGAATTATCCACATCAGTAACAACAGGTTCAATCAAGCTTGTTAACTCAGCTTGCACCACGTCACAATAGCAAGAAACTCCCGAAAATATTGTGCAGCACCCAGGTGAACAGACTATGCACTGTCCAGCATTGTGCCATCTGAGAGTACCATCCAAGAAATCAGAGCTTTTTTACGCCGTTGGTTAATAACAAAGTGAAAATATTTGGTGTTAATATCCCCTTCCACTAACCACTTCTTTTTAGCAATTTGACCCAACCGAACTGCCTCTTTTTTTTCCCAGGTAGCAAGCTCCAAATTAGTCACAAGATAATCCATTTCCACATCTTTAGAGTAACCCAGCTACAGCTGATTCTCTAAAATCTCCTGCCTCTCCTCAAGCAGTTTAATATTTACATTCACCTTGCCAAATACCTGCTTGTTCCAAGCACGTAAGGCAATTTTGGTACATTTGAGTCTAGCAGCCAGTTTTTGCAACCCTGTACCAAATACGTGCCTTCCCCAAGCTTCCTTCACACCGGCTAAAAATGTCTCATGAGAGCACCACATGTTCTGAAAGCGGAAAGGAGCTGGTCCATATAACGAAAAAGGCTTATCCAAGTGAACCACAATGGGACTGTGATCCAAAGTTTTGCATTCCAAATATATCACCTGTGCCGACGCAAATTGATTCAAGAAAGAATTATTACAGACCACTCGATCTAACTTCACCCAACTATGGCCAACCGCCGAGTGGCCATTACACCAAGACATATTCTGCCCATTACTATGAAGCTCAAATAGACAGCAATTATCTAAACAATTGTCAAACTCAAACATAGAGATTAAAGGTCTAGGGTGACCAGCAATTCTTTCAGAATCAATGCGGATATCATTAAAGTCACCTATGACCACCCAAGGCATATCAGTCAACTGACAATTCTCCAACTCTTCCCATAAGCCTCTTCTTCCCGTGTAAGTACATTTGGCATAAACAAAGGTTATGAACAACCTTTGATTCTCAAGAGACAACCATCCAAAATCATTTGAGACGTGGCAAACACCACTTGAAACTCATTAGACTCTTTCCAAAAAATCCACAATTTACCACCCACAAAAACATTAGAACAAAAATAATTAAGGTTCAAGAGAGAACCTGTTGCAACCATACAATTATCGCCAAGAAAAGGCTCTGCAATCGCATAGATATTAATGTGATGCTTAAGAATTAACGACTTTAATCTCCTCTTTGAACTCCCCAATCCTCGGACATTCCACTATAAGATGTTACCGATCATAAGTTCAACTTCTGTGAAAGGGTATGAACCCACTAGGACTTCCTCACCACCTTGTCTGAAACATTGTTTAAAAGGACTGCATCCAATCGATCTACTCCCTCATAATCATAAGCCTTGTCTTTGCCCCTTCAGCTTGTAAATTCGCCTTCTTCCTGGTCCGAGCAATAACCCACATCTCTGACCCTTTGCACTTCAATTTCATCTAGTACCCTTTCCATCTCATCAGCTAAGGAATCTGGCATGACAGAGAACACCCCCTGTCACACCTGCATCGTCTCCAAGACCATATCCTTCACTTTATCACACCAGACCTCTTCACACTCTTCATCGCTCTCATCCTCTTGATTTTCCATAATTTTCACTGTATCCTGATCGTTAGGCCTCGACCCTTGTCCAGACTTTTCTATTTCCGCAAGATCACCCACAACATTCACTGCCAGCCCCGCATGTATATAATTAAAATTTCCGACTTGTAGCACATTAGCAGATTTATCCTCTCGTGTGACTTGCAACCTTTCACCCAGTAAGTCAATATTAGATTCCATCACCTTATCATCTTTAGAACCTGAAGTACTGCCTTTAGTATCATTATTTTTTGGCAGCCATATTTTTGTCTCTTTCTATTTCCCATCCTCCTTACGTCTCTCCCCAGCCCTGCAAACCACAACCATGTGACCCTGTCGAAAGCATTTCATGCAATAATATCCCTATTTTTCATATCTAGCCGTTTGCCAAATGCATTTTGCAAACAAAACTACAATAGGGAAACCTTTCACTGGTTCCTCAGTCAAATCCACCTCCACACAGATTCTGGCACCTGTAGCTCTAGAATGATTTAAAGTCGCATTATCCGTCCCTAGATAATGACCAAACCGTGTAGCAAATATCCGAAGACAATCACGATGATACAGATGCATGGGTAATCTGGGTAAGAAAATCCATTGTGGAGCCAATGGAGACTCCTTACGTAAATCAAAATCCTTAGTCCATTTGAAAAGCCGAAACGAATTTCCTTCCATCATTGTGCCTTCCCGAGCCCATTCATGCACAAAATCCCGTTCATTCTTCATCTGGATTAGGATATGATAATCATCCATAAAACTAATCGTAGGAATCTCTATCAAACCCCATTTTTTCACCATGTTCAATCAGATCACATCTATAGAAGGCCGAACGCGCATGAATTTCATAACAATAGCAAACTTATATTCTTCAGCCGCTTTTGTTATCTCTGTTTCAGTAAAAACAAAATCGAGCTCTCCGTTAACCTCCACAGGAAATTGCATAGGAATTTTGAACGATGAAGTATCTACCGGTTTCGAAATTGTAGCAGCATACGTCGCTGGTACCTCACCAGGACTAACGTTCCCTGCTGATGGCAAAGCCATCAGAGGCTTCAACCACCGAAGATCAGCCAACCCTAGCCGATAGAACCCTAGCAATCGCCAAAAATAGAAAGCCCAAGAAATCCACACCTTTCAAAACAAAAAGATAAGAGACAAGGAAAAAAACGCTAATCGCTAAACGCTCTCTCTAAAACGATCATGCTGGTATTCCTCATAGACTCCCTGTTGATATATATACATACACACACATATATATAGTTTAAAGAAAGAAATAACGGTACCTTCAATCCTTCTCCCAATTCTTTGATGAAGCTATCATCCATTTTAAAAACGATGAGTTTCTTTTCATGAAAGTCTTGCAGGAAACAATCACTAGGATAGCTGTGCCAATTAAGTACTCTTAACTCATTTGAGAGATAATTAGACCCTCTTGAGAAGCGTGCATTATGATTTATAAATATCCTGAGCCTTCCCATCGCCAAGAAGGCCTCAGGATTCAAATTTATCAAGTCTTGTTTTGGAAACTCTATCAATATGCCTTGAATCTTTTCTGATCCCTAGTAAGACAATGCAAACAAAATCAGAGCATAAAATTCGGCATATTTTAAAACTTGCTAGAATCATAATTTTGTTTATATAAATTATGCATGTACTTCCTTTTTTTTTTTTTTTTTTTAAAAATTAATGTTTGATTTTTATTTTTAGAATGTCCCAAACTAAGTGATCGAACACAAAATGTCCATGTTTGCTTTCACATTTACCTACCAATTTTAGCTTTTATATAAGAAAAGCAGGATACTAAAAAAGAAATTGTCTCAATGTAACCAAAAGTCTTCTTTTCCCTCCTCATTTAAGGCCTTATACTCATAAACAAAATACCTATTATGAGATAAAAACCTGGTAGATGTACTCATTCATATAAATGGGTGCACGTATAAGTAATCTCAATCCAATTTTATAATCAAAAGATGAAATGTGTTTTTTTATGTAACTCTTACCTTAGTTTCTTCAAATACATGACGAATGTCTTCATGAAACCACAACCTACTACGTTTCTTTGGTTCTTCGGGTGATTCTTGACGAACAATTTCTCTACCCATATCTTTGAGGAAGTCATGCATGATTAATCTACCCCACTCACTAATGGTAAGGAGAGACTTATCCACAAGTACTTTGATGCCACAAGTAGCAGAGAAACCACAACCATCAAGTACTTTAGTAACATATTCTTCTACCTCGCCTGTAAAGAAACTTGCAATATCCAAGAAAATATTCTTCTCACATTCATCCAAGCCATCATAACTTATTTTAAGCATTTCAAGAATATCTTTGTGAGGAATTCTTTTGTACTTTTCTAAAGCACTTCTCCGATAATGAATGTCCCTACCGCATAGATCTGAGACTATCACCATTAAAGCCAACGGAAGGCCCCCAACATACTGGAGTACATTTTCTATGATTTCGGCAAAATCATGGATAGGATTTTCTTTTTTGAAGGCATACAAACCAAACAGCCGAAGTGCTTCGTCACGATCCAATTCCTTCACCTTATATCATAAATGAACATTATTACTAGTTAATAAACATTCATCTCTAGTTGTATAATGATTAGACTTCCTAAACCAAACCAACCACATCCTCCAAGAAACTTTTCAACTTTGACCGATTGATCTAAATCGTCAAGTAAAAGAGCTCTTTTACTCCAAAGCATCTCTTTTATTAGACCCATTCCTTCATCAACATTTCTAACCTTCAAATTTGAGTCTCTTAGGATCTTGCAAAGAAGTGTCTCTTGCAATTGAATTAAACCATACTCACTCTTTGAAGTTTCTCTTATGTTTGCAAGAAAGCAACAACATTCAAAATGGTTGGTAAATGAGTTGTAGATAGCTTTAGCCAAATTTGTCTTACCAACTCCACCAATCCCATAGATCCCTAGTTTGCGTTTCTGATCATTCACTCCCACACGTAAAAGTATATCGTGGACGTCATGTACTCTAGACTCCATTCCAACTGGATGCTTGGCAACATCATGTAAGTAGTTAGGCTTTACTACTTTAGAAACATCTTGAACAATTTCTTGAATAAACTCTCGTTTGGTCCAGTTACTGAGGTCGACTATTTGGGACATATTATTTCTGAAGGGGGAGTGAAGGCAGATCATACAAAGATTTCTTCAATGTTGGACTGGCCTATCCCTAAAACAGTGAAAGCATTAAGGGGATTTTTGGAGTTAATGGCTATTATCGAAAATTCATCAAGAACTATGGTTCTATAGCTGCCCCATTAACAATGTTGCTGAAAAAAGAACTCCTTTGTGTGGTCTGTAGGAGCTGAAGAGGCTTTTAAGGAGTTGAAATCTACTGTTGAAAGACCTCCAGTATTAAGACTTCTAGATTTTTCTAAGGAGTTCACTATTGAGTGTGATGCCTCAGGGGTGGGGTTGGGGGCTGTATTGATGCAAGACAGCAACCAATAGCTTTCTTTAGTAAAGCTTTAAAAGGAAAAGAATTGCTTTTGTCTACTTATGAAAAGGAATTCTTGGCACTGGTGTGTGCTGTGGGGAAATGGAGACCATATCTGCTTAGTCAATCTTTCAAGATTAAAACTGACCAACAAGCCTTGAAGCACTTGTTGGAACAAAGGGTGGCCACTGAAGCTCAACAGAAGTGGATCTCCAAGCTCATGGGTTATGATTTTCATGTGGAATATAAAAGGGGCAGAGATGATAAAGTTGCTGATGCACTTTCCAGAAAGTCTAAAGAAGATTCAACTACATTGGCTCTCATTTCCCACTCCTTTGTGGTTGAAAGAACTTAAACAAAGTTATGCTTTTTCTAATGACATAACTAATCTGGTTATTGCTTTGCAGCAAGGGCAACAAGCTCCTAAGGAATTCTCTTTGCAGCAAGGTCTTCTTTTTAGGAAAGGGAAATTGGTGATAGTCCCTTCATCACCATTTCATGCAAAAGTACTGCAACATATTCATCACAACCCAGAAGCAAGTCATGTAGGATACCATAAAACGTTACAAAAAGCTAAGATGGATTTTTTCTGGCCAGGCATGAGGAAGGATATTAAAAAATGAGTTAGAGAGTGTCAGATCTGTCAAGTGAACAAGCATGAAACTGTGCTTCCTGCAGGGTTACTTCAACCTTTGCCCGTTTCTCAAAGTCCTTGTCTTAACATTGCCATGGATTTTATTGAGGGTCTCCCTTGTTCAAATGGACTAACTGTCATCTTGATTGTGGTGGACAGATTGACAAAGTTTGGGCTTTTTTTCCCATTGGCTCGCCCTTATACAGCTAGTAAAGTAGCTAAGGTTTTCTTTGCTAGTGTATTCAAGCTCCATGGCCTACCAAAGACTATTGTGTTTGATCAAGATACAATCTTTACTAGTCTTTTTTGGACTGAATTATTTAAAATGCAGGGAACTACTTTGGCTTTTAGCTCAACATATCATCCATAGTTCGATGGCCAAGTTGAAGCCTTAAATAAATGTGTGGAAGGTTATTTGAGATCCTATATAAGGTCTAAGCTAAAAAGCTGGAGTCATTGGCTGCCTATGGCAGAGTGGTGTTATAACACTACTATACATTCGTCAACTAGTTTTTCACCCTTTCATGCCTTGTATGGCATTTCACCCATTTGGTTGATTTCTTATATCCCAGGCACTACTACAAATGCTGAAGTGGGTCACTAGTTGAAATCTAGGGAGGAAATTTTTTTCCTGTTGAAAGAGAATTTGAGGAAGGCTCAAGAGAGGATGAAACTATATTCTAACAGGAAGAGGTCTGAGAGAGTTTTCCAAGTTGGGGATTGGGTGTTTCTGAAGTTGCAGCCTTATAGACAGAAATATGTGGCTATGAGGCACAATATGAAATTGGCCCCGAGGTACTTTGGACCTTTCTAGGTCATTCAGAAAATAGGGACAGTGGCATATAAGTTGAATTTACCTTCTTCTTCAAAAATCCATCTTGTTTTTCATGTTTCTTATTTGAAGAAAAAGCTGGGTGACCAGATCTCTCCCTTGCCAACATGACCACTAGTAGATAGCGAGGGTAGTGTGCAACCTGAACCTAAGATGATTCTTGATAGAAGAATGAAGAAGCAGGGCCATCATGCCTCTACTGAAGTCTTGGTGAAATGGTTGGGTGCTTCTCTTGAAGATAGGTCTTGGGAATTCTAATGGAATCTCATATCAATGTATCCACATTTACTGGGTACAATCCTATAATACTTGTCACGGGTGCCTTGTGGGCAAGGCCTTGAAGAAGGAGGGATTGTCATGGGTGCTTTGTGGCTGGCCTTGAAGAAGTGCAGTGGGGTATGGTCCTTATGAAGGTTGAAGGAGGTTAGTGTGAGAGAAGGAATTCGTGGGAAAGGAGAATAACGAAATTAACAGAATGGTGGCTTTAATGAAACGGGGAGTTTTGGAGGCTAAGTGATGGGTGTCATTCGGTGTGCAAAGCAGCTGCATTTTGAGGATTGAGTTTAATGAAACGAAGCGTTTTGTAAATGGTAGTTTTTTGTAGTTGCATTTTACTCTTTGTTGTTTGCATTTTGTTTCTTCTATCACAGCCTGCGAGTATATAAGCAATGCTGGGGATGCTTATCATTTGAACATTGATCATAAGAAGGTTTAGCTTTTGGAGGTTGAGAATCCCTCATTCCTTTCCTGACTTGCTTGTTTCTTCCTTGTGTTCTTGCTAAGATCTCGAGTAGTTTACTTGAATTGCAGTAGGTTACTTGAAGAACCTTACAATATTGAACCTGTGCAATGGTGAATTGAATGAGGGATGCTAGGTGTTTGTAGCAATGTACGAAAAAGTCAGTATTGTATTGATACGGGAATCTTCGAGGGAATTCCCAAATAACAACATCATGAGATCTAGTCCATATTGTAAGATATGCAATGGGGTATTGGGTCGAAAAAAATGCAGACTTTGCTATCAAAATTGAATTATTATCCAGTTCTCCATTTGCAACCTCAAGCAAGCTGCAGCTGATCGCTAAGCTCCATATATTCTCTAAAATTGAGTTCAAGACTTCTTGAAGTCGGATTCTTTTGATTGGTTAGTGGGGGCTGTGCTATGTAAATCCTCAGATTTCCCAACCCCAACTATTATTCTAAAAAACTAGATCTCATGTTGCACCAAGATATATAACATCACTTGTCATTAATAGAAATTCCTGCAACTGAATATGGGTCATTAATATTGGCCCCAAATTTGAAAAATAAAATGAGGATAACTCATGAAGGGCAAGAACAAAATGAAAAATCTGAATGCTCTTGAAAAACACCTTAGATCTTCTTCTCAATGGCTATCCAAAGGCCAAGAGAGCGAGCCCAATTCCTGTAAATTCAAAGAGAAGTTTCCCTCTCTAACAGAGTAAGCCCAATTACTGTTAATTATATTTTTTCCTAATAATTATATATTAAGGAAATTGGTCCAAGTAATCTACATATCACATTTGAGTTCAATACTATCTAGATGTTATCGGTACTATTTGTGAGTCATTTAGTTAGTAGATAGTAATTTTGAGAATAATAATTCATTGTGTGGTACACTTCACTTTACTTTAAGATCATATACCAAAAAATCAATTAGACATCATCACTTCCATGGTTAAACTAAGTTTCAATTAAACATGTGTTTTAGATATTTTGTTTGTTAGCCTCATTAATTAATGGTTGGGGTTGATTTTCAATTAAATAGTAGCTGATTTTTACGTTCAACTTTTTTAAAATGTTGGATGAGTGAGGCTGTAGGCGAAAATGACGATTTGATTTATTTGGACCCGTTTAGGATTGAACTAAAAGCACATATTGTTGAAGCATTAGTTTGTACAAGAGATTGGTTATATAACGAGAAGCAAGGTAATATTATTTTTATTTTATTAAATAAATTACTGTAATTTTTCAACATAATAATTTTATTTGATATAAAACTTTACTAATGCCTTTTTTTAATAGAAACATAAGAAGAAGTTAAATTGGACGAGTGAACCGAAGATGTAATGAAGTTGGAGTACAACAAGGGCAAGGAGGACGCTCCACTTCCTTCTTCAAGTTCTAAATTTGTTTAGATCTGTATTTTTATCATATTTGAGATTGTAACATTAATATGTTTACAATGTGTGTTTTGTTTATTATATTTGGGATGTAATTTTAATATTACCACTTTGTGTGTTTATCATATTTGGTACTATTGGGATTTTAATGTTTGTATTTTTATTGTTTGAAATTTAATTTTAGACTTGTAGTTAGTTTTTTATTTTTTATAGATATTATTTATATTTTCATATTTATATAAAATCAATCAGGTCAAATGGATCACTAATGGGTCTATTCAACCTATTAACGTAAACGGGTTAAAACGGGTCGTATCATGTTGTGTCGTATTGTGTCAATTTATTTTGTACTCACTAACGGGTCATGTTATGTCAACCCGTTATCTTAATCGGTTGTGTTAGAGTTTGAGATTTTGACACGAAATCCTTAAAAGGTCGTGTTCGGGTTGACCTATTAAGTATAATGTACATGTCTTGACACGACATGAACATGATCCGTTAACATGATTTGACACCCCTAGCCTTTAACACCTCACATTGTCCCTCTTGATTCAGTTTGATTGTTGGACGAATTGCCTCCAAGGAACCATACCAAAAAGACCCAACCAGTTCCATTAGAAGCCTAGTTGAAGTTAAATCGAGTGACATTATGTTTGTTTGAATTTCTGCTCTTGGTTGAGCCATGAACCCCTCAAAGCCATCATGAAGTCTTGACCAAGTTTTCCTCCAAGCAAAACACCACAAACCGATGGGCATCAAGATTAAACCATTCGGCTACTCCACCCTCTTACATGAGCTGCACACACTTGAGCACTTGGCAACCAATCATCCACCTTCCACCACCTGGAAAAGCCTTAAAAGAGTGTCATGATACCTACACAAACCAGCCATGGAGATAAAATAAAAGTGATGCAAGCAAGAGATGAAAATCTGTTAAATTCTCAAACTACTACCCGACAGCATCATGGCATGATTTCATGCCTTGTTTCCCTTTTTTTTCTTCTTTTTTTCACACCATGGTAGAACCTACACCCACTTAGCACCTTGGAGCACCTGAAATGAAGAAATCATGGAGGTTTGAACACTAATATTCACCTGCACAAGTGATGACACAAGCTAGAAATCTCACCACCACACTCCATGATCACCCATTCAACCAATCACCAAGCCCTCCTTCAGCGAGGGCCAACGTCTCCTCCCCTCTTAAAGCCTATAAATACCTCTCTCACTTCCTCATCTCTCCCACGTCTCCTTCAAGCCTCCTCTTGAGTTCTTGAGAGCGTTTCTTCCCTTAGTAAGCAATATAGTGAAACCGAGTGAAGTTTTTTAGAGTTCTTGAGTGTTCTTGTGTTGGGAGCTCTAAAGGCCATGAATTTCTGTAAGAATCTTGCCCTATCTACTTTTAAGTATTAGAATGACATGTTAGACTTTAAATTATGGCATGGGAATGGATTTTGAGTGAGTTTAATTAAGGTTTAGCATAGTAATGTCAAACCGGGTCAAATTTGAAGTTTTGATGAAATAAATAATTTTGGGTTGAATTTTTTAGCCATGGCATGACTTGATATGATTTTATGTCTTCCAAAAATTTAGAATGAAATTTTAACGTTTAATTTCGAAGTTGGAGGCATGCCATAATAGGTTTTAATTCTATCTTGTGTTGATCATCTAGCATGCATCGGTTTTTTATTAGTTTATGCTTAACTTATGGAAGTTTTGATTTTTTTTCCTAGGGTTGGAGAAAGTGCATTTATAAAAAGCCTTGTGATTGGGATAAGAAGGAAAATGCATGATATGATTAATCTTTTGAAACATCTGTTAGTGAAGAAAGCTACAAATATCATGAATATGCTTATTGTTCGAATTAATGAACATTAAGATCTTAAGGCCATGATTAAGTGTTGGGATGAACTTGTATGACCTAATCCTAAGATATATTGTGTACATGACTACTTGCTTACATGACATGTGAAATTTTTGATCCATTGAGTCATTTTATACAAAATTTTCATTTTCACATGAAAAATACTTATAAACGCATGTCATGAAAAATATTCTCAAGCATAACATGAAAACTTAATTTTTCTCACAATCCCAAATGCTAGGATGGGGATTTATCCTAGTGGAACTCCTCTATCTACTTTGGAGTGAGCAAAAATGGAGTGCTAACCCCTAGGTTGATGAAGAACAATCAACGGGTTTCGAATGAGTTCTTTTTAAAGAATGCAGAAGTGAAGTCAAAATTTGATGACACCTAAGATTGGTGGGTGTATATGTTATGACGTTATGATAATGTTATGTTATGTTACCAATGGATTGGGAACGAGTCTGCAGACACTGTAGCTTCAACATGAGTTGTACAATGGACACCAGTAGATACTCACAGTGCATATGGGGAACTGTAATTATACCATACATTATGATTAATGTGATTGTTAATGATACTTAACGATGATGCAATGTTATGTTTTTGAAATTGAATTAAGAAAATGTTCTCTGTAAGAAAATATGCCTCAAAGGATTTCTAAAAAGTTGATGAATTTGGATAGAAGACAAATACTGACTTTCTGCTAGCATGCATTTCATATTTCTCCTCTATCATGCATAAGTTATCTTTGCGCACGTTGGTTGTTTAACGTATGAAGATTTCAAGTAAATCTCGCCCATTGTGAACCCACTATCATTCCTCTCGGGATGATAGAAGTTGTATCAGGACCAGTCGAGGACAGCAAGGTAGACCAGTGGATCCGACTGCTTGAAGAGGAGCCAAACCTCAATCGAAGATTAGATCTTATTTCGATGTTCATAGCTCTAACCCTTCATACCTTAGAGCATATGAAGGAGTTAATCCAATCATGGAGACTTATTATTTAAGTATTTTGTATTGAGGATATGCTACCTTATCGTTTGAACTCATGATGAATATTAATGCTATTGGGATGTTTTAGTTCATTCTGGCATCAATTATAATTATTCACCTTTATTTAGCTGCGATTATTGCATACTGCTAGTTGCATTCTAGGATGTATTGCATATTAATTGTCATAAACGGGGGTATGTAACCTTTTGTTACATGTCCCAATGCTCTAAGACCCTATTACATCCCAAGCGGGGGTTTGGGGGCATCACATCGAAATAGTGTCAACCTTTTCAAAATCTCCGATGTGTAATCAATTTGTAACAACCAACTTGTAAATCACAAAATATGAAACATTCAATTTGTAAATCCAAAAGTTTGTAAATAATTTACAGATGTTGTAATAGACTCTAGAAACCCCCAATTAGCTCCAAAATACCTTCGTGGATGAGAAAAGAAAACCCCAAATTTCTCTTCATACCATAAATCACAAAAAAAAAAAAATGCTCTAAACCTTGGAATGGAGGGATGCATTACCTAGTCTATGATATTTATTGCAATCAATATGAATTTTGGCACTGTAGAAGCTGGATTTGTGAGCGATGCAAGAAAGAGAAATAAAGAGAAAATGTTAGAGCATGAAACTTTGAGAAAGAGAGGGAGAGAACATGAGGAAGGCAAAATATTTATCACTGGGGAAGAGAAGATACCAGGTCATTGAAGGGGCTTTGGTTTGGAGTTTACTTTGCAATTGTCGGAGGAGCTAGCGATGGAAGAGGAGCTGGAGATGGAGGAAGCATAACCTTTCTTGTCTTTGTGCATGTAGGTAAAGAGAGATGGAGAGAAAATGGAAGATGGAGAAGGAGGAGGAGGAGATATGGGATTATTGCCTACCTGGTGAACATGCAAGAGAAGAGAAAACCATTTATGTGAGTAGACGAGAGAAAAGGCCGATTGAGGATACATTAGTGACGGAGGTGATGGTGGTGACGTCGAAGTTGAAACAGTATTGGAGGATGATTGACACTGATCATGTAGAACTTTTGCCTCTGTGATCATATGACATGGATTTTTGCTTGGGAAGGCTTATTGTGGGAAAGAAACAACAAATGTAAAGAAAAAAAGTAGGGTTTGATTGGATAAAACAGTGATGAAAAATGAGATCGCCTTGGTACAATGAAGGTCATATCTGTTGATCCTAAATTTATTACTTTAGTTTAAATGTTAGTTGCCTTTATCTTGCCTAATCCAATGTAGTTTGAATTTAAGCCATATTAGTTGTTTTAGGAGCCCCCCTAGTATTTGGATAAGCTAATGTCAGTGCTATTAACTAAGTTAAATGGAAAGAACTACAATTATTGGGCAATTAGCAAATATATTCTTGAGAAGAAGATGTCTTGACTAATTCTACTACTTCATAATTATTGGGCAAGCAATACCGGTATATAGTTATGGTCCAATTCCACATTGATTTAAACTCTCAATATGTGCCAGTTTTGTGTACAAATCTTATCAACACATGTCTTCAACCTTCTCTCTTTTCAATGTGAATTGCGGCACCCCATTCCTCGATAAAAGGCCTGGCAAGGTTTCGTGGTGCTAAGAAGGCCAGCCAATCGGCAACATCTAGGTTTGAGTCAGGTTATGCGTGGAATATTTACTAGGAAGTGCATGTGTAAGGAAATAGATATCTGGTTTGCAACAGTAAAGTAAAGGTTTAGTCTGAAAGCTAAACATTATAGTACCATAAGTATAAAAACCATAAATACTTTCTCACAATATCCACGAGTCACTTCATTCCTTAAATAACTATACACATGTCCAGATGTTTTATTTGTACACTCAAAATGAGGCCGACCAAACACATTTTGATAGTTTCAAATACGGATCCCATGAATGGACAGGTTCTACAATAGAAAACATGCCTACACACCTATTGCTTGGGTTGGGTTAGCTAAATGAGTTGCTTCCCTCTAGGGCTACTTTAGCGTCAGTTGGTGAAACACATCTAATGATTGTATTTACTAAACTTTGGTATCTTGAACCTTGGTGAAATCATGTATTAGTGAGTGGCGAGGATTCCCTATCAGGAAAAAACATGTGTCCCTCTCAGGATTCATCATAGGGTGATTCCTTGTCATAAGTACGTGTTTGTAAACATGATGAGGAATCACCGTATGAGGAATTACCTTCTGCGAAATACTCAATACATCTATATATATAATTTTATATGTCATCGAGGCGAGGAATCACACACTTCTTGAGCACATAAAACCTGTCACACTAATCAAATAGCCATTCACAACTATCACATAGAAATTTGCCACACAGACATCCATCGCCTGATGGGTCAATAGGGGTGAGGCAACTCCACTACCCGAAATCAGGGAATCTCTCCCAACTGACCAACATGGTGCAAGTTAACTCATATGTCCCCAAAACAAGTCGACTCTCACACAAAGATATAAATGTTGCACTAGAGAACATCTTTTCGACCAACCAACTCAAAGACACCTACAACTGATATGCCTGGGGATACCGCCCCAGCCCAATCATTCACGAGGACTCTCTCTACCCACATGAAGCTCATGTCGATGCACTGCAGGAATGGTCCAGAGAATTCATCCCATCCATGATGATTGACACACGATACAATTATTCATGCAGAGATAGCACTAAAAACAAATGCATTCAAATATCAGAAAATACAAAATAAAAAATATTCTTAAATGTAATGGAAAAAAAATTTATTATTTCATGATTAGAAATGGGGAGATTACATAGTATGCATATGTCAAAATCTCATAACATCCTCACACAACATTTAGCCCTCTGCCTTGCACTTTTTTAGAAGCTAACCTACCTCACTGCCTTAAAATCATGGCAACGTTGTGCTGCTCCTTTCTTTGTCTCCTTTGAAGTCACTTGCTTTCTGTGAAGAATCTGACTCTAAGGGCTCTCAGGTGTTTAAAATCTCATAAGTGAGATTTTGACTTTTACCTTAAGCCTTTTTATAGTATGGGTTCGTCAAGTGTCTTTCTGACATCCTTTTGACTCTAGACATGCTTGAATAGGACTCTTTCAGTTTCGATCATCCCACTGCAGCATGGTAGAGATAGATTGGCAAGGCATGGCTCAGTCTCTCTTCAAGTGAGGGTCTCTCAAGTGGCATTAGACCATACTACTCAATTCAAACAATATGATCTGTTGAGCTGTAATCATTTTTGTAGGCCCACTCTAGATGTGACTCTTAATTAAAGTGTGGGCTTATGTGTACGACATTGCCACCTGCTGAGCATTTTTGTATAGTCCTGAAAAGCTCGTACGTCAACAAGGTCTTGTCGTTGACTGTTGCTCACCTCAAGCTCATTTCTCATCTTCGTTCGTTGGGTGGCTTTTCTAGTTCGCCTACTGTAAGGTGAAAAGTTCTTTATCACCTTACGTCAGGACATCTCAACCAAGCTTTCTATACAGTGTCGCTCGTGGCTCGCCCATGTGTTGGACTAGCTACACTTTGCGACATCTACGGCTATTTTTCACCCAACCAATTGAGTTTCTTCCTGTCTTTTCCTTCCACTCACTGGTGGTTTGTCCTCCTATATTGGTGCGGTCCTCACATGAACTATGACCTCCATGGGTCCCAAGATGACTTGAACTAATGATACTGTATGATTTACTTTAAACTTCAATTATTGGTCCATATTATTTTTAATCAAACTTTTTACTCTTTGTAATTTACAGAAAAATCTAATTAGTTTCTTCGTTAAACTTCAGTTAGTAAACTATTAACAACGGTTAAAAATGAATTACTTTAGAAGTCACACATGCACAAAGTGACAAAAGAGTTAAATGCCAAAAATAAAAATAGAAAAAAGTTTTAAAAAAACTTCAAAAACCTAAATACAAGAACAAAAAAATATAAAATATTACAAATTGAAAAATCTTTGACTAAAGATAACAACAATTTTTGGCAGGGACCAATGCGTGGCTACAACCATGCCTTTATTTTTCAAAAAGGAAAGATTAAGATTCTTATTTTTAATTTTATTACACTTTTATCCCCCCCCCCCTTTTACATTTTTTATCTTAATTTTCAAAAATAAATCTTAAAGCATGCTACGCTATCACACTACAACAAATTGAAGTTTTTGCCACGAAGGATAGTGGTTAGTACAAGTTTGATTTAGTCAGAAAAAAAAATTTTCCACCAATTATTCTGGTGGCTCGCTCGTGGCATATAATTCATAGCAAATAATATATTACCCACCAAAATCTGATTTCATGGCAAAAGCTATCTTTTTCCCACAACAACAAATGGCGGCAATACCTGTTTTTCTCCGTGGAAAATTAAGCTGCCACCCAGACTATTGGTGGGAAACAGTCCATTTATCCATGGAAGCCTTGCTCGGAAAAAGCCTTTATCCATGAAGGCTTTGGTCGAAACTTTAGTGGCATAAAGTTTTTCCGCATCCACTAATTCGTCACTATAGTTGGTTTTGGGATGACAACTTTTGGTGACAATTATGCAATACTAACCCTGACATTTGTTGGGACTACTTACTATCTACCTAGATATATTTTGGGAAATACTTATTCTCAATGACACTTACTGGTGACAAAATTATTTTATCCATTAAAGGTGTTCATGACAAAAGGAATTGCCTAATATGTGAAGTTATGACAATTGTCTTTATGCTGGCAGACATAAGTGGTGGAAATTAGTCACTCCCATGATATGCATTGGTAGGAAACTATTATTTCTTGTGAACTTATGCGATTGCAAACAATTCATTTAACATCGATCAGTGGTGTTGGTGGGAAAAGAAAATTCAAACTGGAAGAAGTATATATCCACCACAACGACATTGCAGGAAGATACTTTTTTCCCATGACAAGTTCCATTGTCTATAGTTTTAGTAAGAAGTCCATTTGCACTTTCAGTTTTTTTTTTTTTTTTTGGCCACGAATTGCTATTTTCCCACAAAAACAGTTAGACAATAAATTACTCCATTGCGTCAAAATCTGTTTCCTCACCCATCTAGAGACTTTATATCATTTTCTTATCACTGTAAGACAACTAGTACAAATTAAACCTCATAAACTCCAAGTTATCCCACCAAACAATCCAAAAATATTAGTGAAGATAACACATCAAAATATAACAACCGAAATATTAGCTTTTTCATAATAACCTATCAATTTACATATATAACCACCATCATATTTACAAATCTGCCAACATTGTTGTGTCACCATCATATAGACAAATATGCCAACATTCCTTGAAACCAAATAGTTCAAGACCATTTACAAACATCATGTTTGCAACTGAAATCCAAGTACATGAGGGAATTATAAATTCTTGCTCCAACAGCATGCAAGCTAAGTGCTATTGATATATAGACAGATTACTGAGGGCATTAAATGTTGCTTCATCTTATTCTCCAAACATTCAAATTTACCAATCCGAGTCCACAAAGCATGGTGCTAAATGTTTCCTAAAATTTAGCAAAAAGCACTATATTAAACAAAGATGCTTAATTGGAGAATGACATGACAGCAAGGGTGGGAAGCTTCTATAGTAATTGTGTATCCATACCCTGAACAAGGAATTCATGAAATTAACTCTTGGCCATATAGCATATTAAGATTTTTACTCTAAAGATGAATTTGGAATATGCCAATATCAATCATCACTGTTGTTATTCGCATGCAATTATCACTATATACCTACTACCATTAATGTTATGATATTGCAAGTACACCAGTTGCATATTCTAAGAATAGAGTTTGCTATAAGCTTATCCATGCTATATAAGAATATCAGTTCTATATATCCCAAAATCTGTGATCCAATTTGACTTCATGAAAGCTACCATTCAGGGAAAATCAATTGTTGAAATTCTATTTGTGACTTCCCATCTACCATAGTAATGGATTGGCTATTGTAAGAGAATAAACTGTGTATATATATATTGGCAATCAAGTGTAAAATATACACATTAGTATTAATAATATCACAATTGGTACTAACCAATCACCATGAGATATTTCCTAATTTTGCACGTATCCTAAGTATTTCGATGTGGGTTTAACCTACTGAAATGCTACCTAGTTTGTAGGTTATCTTAGCATATACTACAACCAAAAGAGCAAATGGTTTATTAAAACCTAAAACTTATGGGTTTCCAATTTCGGGTGTGTGTGATATTGAATAGAACTGGAATTTTGTAAACATGACTTGAAAAAAAAAACAACTGCAAGTATTAATTCTTACAAGATTAAAGAAATACAGCCCCAGCAAACACCATTCATCTGAAGCTGCTCTTCATCTCCACCAACTCCTACTCTACATTCCATGATCCATATGGCTCAGCTGATATTTGCTCCAACCTATAAGTTTCCAATACTGGTGATATTAGCCTACTTGATCAGTTTTCAGCTTTGTGCAAATCACAAGCATGTGCATTAAACCAATATATGTAACTCTAAGAGAACTTAACCTTTCATGAGAACCTAATATGTCCCTGTCAAGCTACTCAACCAAAAGTGATATCTAGTGTTTTAACAATTCACCCAGAATACCAACAACTCAAAAGTCAACTAGGGTCTGAATTTGGTACTACTAGTTTATAGGTATCCACCCTAACTATAATATGCAACTACCAAAATGTGTATTGAGGGACACAAGTCCATGGCCATTGGATTGTTACATATCCAATAAACAATCTACAAAAAAATCCCACAAAAAACCCTCCACAAAATAGTAAAGAAAGTGAGATGTCTAAACATCTTGGTGAGTCTCTCTATGAGACTCACCACCGCCCTCAATCTTACTCATCCAATAGTTCATTAAGACTTTCTCATGCTCAGAAAAATTCTTCCGCAACGCTTCAATATCACCAATCATCTGGTCTAATTTGCTCTTGTATATTTCTGCATCACTCTTGTTCCGTTGATTCTCCTCCTATAGAAGAATAAATGCTCTACTCTTTTTCATTGAAGGAAAGGGGTTCGGAATGACCACGTACCCCATCCCTACTGTGTATCCAGATTTTTGTCCCAACACTTCTTTGAAGATAGTGTCAAGCGCTTCTTCAACATCCTCTTCGGACTCTTTTTCAGCTAACCTCTCCACCATTACATTCTGAAAAAATTAGATGAAAGAAAAATCAGCATTGCTGTTAAACACCTATGTAGCCTATAGTCTAACTTAAATTAAATTAAACACAGTCTTACATAGTTGTGTTCAGTTGCTGCATTAATGAATTTACCCTTTCGTGTTGACCAGTGTATTTCCTTATAAAATGCAACCATATTTGGCGTCGTCTCCCACTTAAACACACAAGTAACAGTAAGGCTATACGTAATTAAACATATTAATTAGGACTTAAATATACCCATACTGTACACAAACCTTATCCTCTAATATGCATATAAAGGATTTCCACCCACCGATATGTTTGACTTTCAGTTTTTGTCTTTTTGAACTGTTTCTTCTGGACTTCTCCTACATTTGTTTCTATGAAATTAAATCCCATTTACGAATAATGTGTTTCTCGAGTTTAACATAATAAGGAAAAACCCAACTCCATTTTGTACTTCTATTTGAGGCACATAACACTATGTAAAAAAATCAATTTTCCTTATTTGGGAAAATTAATACTAATCTGAAGGTAAATTACAATATACCTTGAATGTCGAACTTGCCCACCGTTCACATTGCTTTTCCCATACAAGTTTCGCCACCATGTCCATCCCACCACGTAGGGCCTCTTCATGTGATGCATATTTTAAATACACTTTGTGTAGTGCATAATGATATGCATCATACTTATTGCCCAAATATGTTACAACCATCTCACAATGGTTGTCTCTTGTCCAATCCAAAACAAAATTGGCCTGCAATATCAAATATGCACTTCATTACAAGGGTTTGTCATCAAACATGTGTAATTAGGCCAAATTAGTAAGCAACCAACTTTTGCACTTTCTTAGTACAAAGTAAAGTCCTACCCTAACACGGTCAACGAGCTCCTGCTTCTCATCTTCGGGTACATAACTCCAACTAGCATGCCTCATGTCGGCATGTTCTTTGATAGTCGCCGTCAGTCAACCAGTAAATATGGAGGCATTCTTGCACGATGGCCCTCAATGACCATCTTGTATAACCAGAGGGATCTTACCTACCTTCCTAAGTCGTTCAAATAGCGTGCCCTTCGCTAGCCCTCGACCTCATTTCTTAATAGGTGGATCTACATTAAGACATCAATTCGTGTAACCCAATCACCTTATTTGCATCCATGAGTAACCAGGAAAAATTTAATCCAAAGTAAAGATTGTTATGATTTTTCCACACCACATAATATATGCTAACTCAGTAGAAGAAATGGATGCCATACATGTATTAGTGTGACTCTCTCCAACATGTGCTCCACCCATTGCCTCTTATGCACCCGCACCTCCTACATCCTGCGTCTCTTCATTTGACTTTGGCTCGTCCCGCAACGTGGTTCTCAGTGGGATGACATCTACTTCTAGACTGCTACCAATGAGAGCCCTACCGTGTCGGACTCGGTCCCCTGAAACTCAATTGTAACATGCAATCAATTTGTGAGAAAATAGATTAGACACTATTTAACATACTAAATATCATATAAACTAATATTTCAAGGTCTCTAATTATTCTGTTGGTACCATTATAATACTTTACTTGTAAGCATACTAAAGCCACATCTGAAAAAATAAAACCAATTTGGAGAGTTTATGGGCTGCGGCTATTAACCACATTTACTCTTTCTTCCTCTATTTCCAACTGAAAAAGGTTACCAAGATGTATGCCCAATCTGTGAAATTTTTGTATTCTCTTTGTAAGAGAGTGAGGTGGTAGACTAACCAATTGGAACCTAACTTGGGGCCAAGCATAGTACATCTTGTAATGTGCATTTAACATATTGCATACTAACTGGAGACAAGCTAAAACAATTGGCCACTTGAAATGATATTAGTAACTGATTGGTCGAGTCAAGTCACTAACCACACTAATTAATTTATTTTAAAGTCAGATATGAAATAATAAAATAGCAAAAGGTAACAGCTCTTGCTATTGTTAAAAACACTTTTACAAGTGTACTGAAATCTCATAGAGAAGGGAAACATCAACCCTCATGACATCCAATACCTTTTCTAGCTTTTATAGTATGTATTTGATCCTTCACTAACCTATTTTCTAGTATGTGCCAAATAACAGGACAGATCTATGTTTTCTACATGCATTGATATGCAACACATGCACCCTATTGTAAAAACTAAAAATCTGGTGGTAGATAACAAAAATAATATCCAGTATTCTAAAAAAATAAAATTGATTGCTCAGATAAAAAAAAAAAGTTATATTAAGATGAAATGGTTGTAGGTGGCCTGTGTAAACTGCATCTAACATCTCAGTACAAAAGACCCAGTCACAGATTAAGGATAAGGCAAGAGAGACAAAAGGCAATGTTAGTACCTGGTTGTTGGTCTGGCTTTCGTAGCAGTAGGTGAATGAGAGAAGCTTTATGTGTAGTTTATGTAATAGGTTTTAAACTTTTGAAAATGTTTAAGTGGAAGAAAAAGAACCAGCTCCATGCATAGGAAGACAGAGGTAATTGAGAGAATATTGAAGTGTAGTTTATGTGAAGAAGATAGTTTTAAAGAAGCTTAAATGGAAGAAAAAAAAACAGGTGCATGCAAATCACACTTTTACCAAACCTGATGCCACAGGTGCTGGAACCATAGTCATGAAGCTGGCACAAGAATAGCAGCTCAACCCCTTGAATGTTTTTAGCCTTCAGTAGATGTCGTGCTGAACTAAACCTTTTAGGAAAGCAACTCAGAACAAAATAATGCTTTGTCTAACAGAGAGGTTTGAGCGCCACCTGTCCATGGGAAATACTCTGCCAGCAACTAGGATTTGACCCATGGTGCCATTTTCCATCTAAAAAAAATGACTATCTCGCCCTTTACCTCATCTCCCGCCCCTTACATAGTCCAATTAGCAAAGCACTGTTAAATATTATCATAACAAAAATATCAATTTTTAGGGTCAACAGTATTCCAGAAATTTCACTTACCATTTTTTTGAATACGATTATCTAAAATTAAACAATACACTTAGGCTGGAGTTGTGAGAATATCATCAATAATAAATATGGTTAGTTGCATGAATATTCAATTTATGTAATTTTAAATTCCTCAACAGTATCTAGACATTGTTGACATCTTTTTCTGAATCCCATAATCAGATATTATACAACACACTTGCCCAGGAGTTGTTAGATATCAACAATAATAAGCATGTTTACTTGGTAAGTCTAAAGGTTTTTTATTCCATTTTAAAATCCTCAACAGATTTTACTACTTATTTATTATTGGTTATGTAATCAAATCCCATGTTTCTAGCAATACCTCAAAGCTATGTCTTTTTTTGTACAACCTTAAGTTCAAAATTAAGACCACCTATCATGCATAGTTGCTTATAGATTGTAATTTTTAGATGTGGATTTGTTTGCATTTCCTGGCCATTGCATTATATGGTTGTATTCATATTCTCTATTTGAGGCATGTTCGAACTGGACAATACTCCCACATCGGTATTGTGCCACAACCATCATTTGTGGGCTGGGGTGGAACATGCAAGAGTTTGTGATCAGTTCATGATCCCTTTGCAGCCTTCTAAGAGTTTGTGATCCTCCCCATGCAGATATCTCCATTTGTGGGCTAATAGTATGGAGCGGTTGTTTATCTAGACGCCTATGCTCTAGCAACTCAAAGAACATTGGCATCATCCCTCTGCCACAACCTTCAAGCCACTTGGCTGAGATTGATAGCTTATAGGGGGTTGTAACACGTTGCCTTTAAAGAATTTCTAAAATCTGCACACAACGTAAAAACCACTAGTGAGTAACCGAAATATTACCCTTTTTTACTAGCTAACAACATCTTGTTATGTTTTCCTTATTACAAAATATCTAACTAACAAATTTCATTCCTTAAATGTAAAACACTGACTTTTGCACATGGTTGGTAAGCAATTAAAAACTATGTATGC
>QEOT01001513.1:220488-287186 GCA_003123785.1 Pterocarya stenoptera
GAGAGAGAGAGAGAGAGAGTTTTGCTTACAGGGTTTGAAAGAGGAAGAGCCATCTGAGGAAGATGGGCTATGAAACAAGCTGCTGGGTTCAGATAAATTAGAGTGCCTCCGCGGCTTTGTGTCATGTGAATCCACCAACGGACTCTCAAGAAACTGATCTGCGTATGTATTCATTTTTCAGAAGATTCCACTCTCAATCTGAGTCGTTGCCTTTAGCCTTACGTCTTTAAAAGAAAGCTTTTCAAGAGAATGAAGAAGAGATCAGCCGGCTATTTTAGAAGCTCATATCTTTAAACTTGCATCTTTCTACATCAGTGTCATAATAATTACATACTCCACAGATTCATAGAAAATAAGGAGGCCGCAGACCAATGAATTTTCTGAGTTGCTTCTGTGTTCCGCGTTCAAAGTTCAAACCCCATTATTATTTTTTATTTGAATAGTGTATAAAAAGGAGAATTCCAGTGCCCTGTCTAGAATAAAGTCACGTGTTGCAGTTACCTGGAAAGTAAGCCCACTTTCTCTAGTTTAAGCCAAAATTTCAAAGTCAATAAATGCTGGCTAAACGGACCCCCAATAAATAGAGCTGTTAAGAGCACATTATTCTATCTTCAATCATTTTTTTTTATTATTAAATAATTAAAAATTATTTATTATATTTTATTTATAAATTTATTATTTAATATTACATCATAAAATGATAAAAAGATGATAAAAATTAAAATGATAAATAAAATTTTTCATATTTTAAAAAATAATTTTGATATAGTTTTAGATGTGTAATCCTCTCCCTCTCTTAAAATAGTGGGGTTCATCCTAAAAACGTTTGACTTTTTTTGTTTTAACGAAGGTTTTATTTAAATAATAAAATTTGATTTGAATGATTTAAAATTTAAAATTTATTTTTAAAATTAAATTATATCATATAAGCACTTTATTACTTGTATTCTACCCATCGACTTTAAATAAAAGTTTTTGTATGGGAATTCCAGCAATGCAATACAAAGTGTGCAGCTTATTACACGCTTTTGCAATTGGTAGATTCACATTATGAGAATGTTTGCAGAATGAGATGATATTAGAATTTTGTAAATGATAGTGAAATAATTTGTGAATTGTAGTCAAATAATTTGAGTTAAAATGTTTTATTGAATTTTAGGAAAGAGAAAGAAAAATTCTAAATAAAAATATTATAAGATAAAATATTGTTAGAATATATTTTTTTAATATTATTTTTATTTTAAAATTTGAAATTTTGTATTATTTTTTGGATTTTCTTTAAAAGTTTGAGAAAATTATAATTTTTAGATAACAATTAAATGAAAAAATTGATATTTAAAATCAAAAAGTATTTAGGTTTGAGTTATATTCAGGAATGAAATTATAAAAAAAATTAAAATAAGATAAGATGAGATAAAATAACTTTGTTTCCAAAGATGAACTAAGCCCATCACAATCCTCCTTGGAAAAAAAAAAAAAAAATCATATTCTTGCACAAGAAAGCGCGTTGCAGGACTTGGCCTCAGTCAAACATCAGCTTTGAACTGTGACACTCTTCGTTTCGGGTCGGTTCGAAGACCCAAAGTCATAGGCTCGGGTTTTCACAGCTGCATATATACAATTAAAACCCACGCAATTTAGGAAAGATTTAAATTGTGAATTAAGATTAAAGTTAAAAATTAAATTAAATATTATTCGACTATAATTTTTTAATATTTTTATTATTTTAAAATTTAAAAAAATTAAATTATTTATTATATTTTTGTATAAAATTTTAAAAAAATATAATAATGAAATGAGAAGAGATAATTTTAAATTTTTTTTTAACAAACCTAGCCTAGAGTTGCACCAAATACTAAAACGCTAAAAAATATCTTTCCTTGGAATATCTTCAGATCTTCAACTCGATGAGTCTTCAACCTGAACCAGTTAGCTAAATCTGCGGAGGTATCCCTGCGATTCATTTTTTTTCTCTGTTTGGATGCTAGGAAAACGAAAGAAAAGGAAATAATAGAAACTAAAACCTAGTGCTACTATATGACTGATTTAACCAACATGTTTTTTCTTTATCTCAGTTTTCTTGGCAACCAATCAGATAGTGCTGGTTGATAATTAATGTTAGTCAAAAAAATAATTTGTCTTGGTCTTAAGAGTGATGTGATTGTGAGAACTATTTGGCGTAGAGTGTGGGATGGAGAACACTCTAAAAGTCAGGTGATGTGCGAGTACTCTCGTGGAATTATGCAAATGTAAATCTGTTTGGCTAATGGAGTCTCAAAAAATGCTACATTGGAGTATGCATATGTAAAACTGGATGACTTTTTGCTATAGTAAATTAGTTCTTAGGATCAAATTGAATTAATATTATTTTATTATTATATAAAGAATAAATAGATAATCCAACGTGGGGATTAAATGTAAATGGAATAGGCAAAAACAAATTCATGCCATATTAGCTAAAACTCAGATTTGACTTTGGCTATTCCAATGAGAGCATCAGCATCGACTTCTTCAAACAGCATTTCATCTTCAAATTTTGCATATTTCTACAAAAGTTGCCACACATTGGTTTAGTCAAACACTTTCTATTTAAAACTTCAGTTATAGTAATTTCATATTTTTTTTCAAAGATGAAAAGCCATGTTGCTTAGCTAAAGGTATTATTTATTATTTATTAAAGGTAGTGCATCTCTCTCTCTCTCCCCCCTTGATCCTGTGAGGTTCTTCTACATAGCTTTTCTTCGATTTAGTGTTGCTTGTCATGCTTCTAGGTGGGTTTTTGTTTGTGGGTGCGTGGGTTTTTGTTGGGTTTTTTTTTTCACGATTGTTCCTCAATTGGGTTTTTTCCCGATTTCTTCTTTTCTTTATTTGGGGTAGTGTAGCGAAATCTCATATAATTTCATTGCATCCTTAATCCCCATTGTATTATGGACAGTGATGAAACTTCTATATTTGGATATTGATATGGTATAAATTGTTCTTTATATTGTTCTCATTTTTCTTTAAAGCATTTCATGTATATAATAATATTCTTTTGTTTATTGGATTGTGAAAATGAAAATGAATATGATTATTGGAGATTATGAAAAAAGAATTAATTAAAAAATAAAAATTAATTAAAGAAATATAAAAATAAAAAATAATATTATTTTATTATTATAGAGAGTGTGATGGCTAATCTAATGTAGACTTTAAATTTTGAATGATTAGCTAAAAGTGAAAAGGCTACATATTAGTCAAAATTTGAGGAATAAGATAGACAATCCAATATAAATGCTCTGAGAGTGCTCTGAAATAGTACCAAGAGTGTGGTTACCGCATCTTGTACAAGAAGCGCACCCGCTATAGTAAGCTATTTTTTACTTTTCGTATTATAGCAATGGCAGCAGCTCTATAGTCTTATTTCATTTTCTTGTCTGGATATGAAATATGTGGTTTTATAAAACTCTAGTTACTAATTTTAGGTTTGAGTTCATTTACTTATTAAAAAAAAACAGAGCACTAACAATAAGAAATGATATTTCCGGATCTTCTGCATAAAGTGAGATAAGTGCAGACTGAGAATATGGACTTGTACTTCAACCACAGAGAGTATTATGTCACTACCATTGGTATGTTGATTTGAATATGACAATCATATTATGAATTTGGTGTATACAAAGCACTAACAATGAGAAATGATATTTGTAGTCGTGAAGTGCACAAGCATCACACCATCTTTATGAAAAATAAAGTGAGTAAATATAGGATTCATATGAAAAATAACTAATTTTTAAATAACAGACCCCACTCTTTTTCAAAAGAATTACATAGCACTTACGCACTTCACGACTGTATCTAGCATTACACAGTAACAATATCCCATGCTGATTTTATGCAAATAGTCTTAGTGCTAGAAGGCAATGGGCATTATGCGAGTTTAATGATATTTTTGAACTACTGAATTATGGATTGATTGAGATTGATCTTAATTATCTCTTTTCTATATAAGAAATCTCATTAATATAATAGCTATTGCCTTACGGTGCCATGACTGCATAAAAATTTTGATCTT
The DNA here is from genome assembly GCA_003123785.1 of Pterocarya stenoptera. Lineage (NCBI taxonomy): Eukaryota > Viridiplantae > Streptophyta > Magnoliopsida > Fagales > Juglandaceae > Pterocarya > Pterocarya stenoptera. Next base: position 224,543 of record QEOT01001513.1, read on the forward strand.
AATTATCTCTATGGGCTATGATGTGAAAACTTAAAAGTTGAGAAGATTTGCTAGACTACTGATGAGGAATCGCCAATAGGCGCCAATAAATATCAAAGATTGGAGGTGAGGTTAATGTCTGAACATTTCAAGGATATAATTGTTCTTGGCATTGTTAAGGCAGTCAGTTTACTTAACATTCTGAGTTATTGTCTATATATTATTTGGAAAGTTTGTTTTATGGAGCTCTAACATTATTGAGATTTTGTAATGATTGTAATATTAGTTCAAGATTATTGAAGATAAGTGTGAGGGGTTCAAAGATTTTATAAAGACATTTATGGGAAAGAAATGGAAAGACTATTGTTAGAGGGCATTATTGTAATCTGTATATCTTATGAAGGTAGAATAATCATCAATTGTATGTTAGTATATATATATAGTGGAACAATAATGAATACAATGTAAGGCTTAGTCAACCAAACTGTTTTCCCTTTGGAGGGGGTTTTCTCCATGTTTCACAACACGGTATCAAAGTGTGCTTGTGATTTGCCGAAACGAACTTCTCCTGCGAACAACTCAAATTCACAATGTTTTCTCTATTTTTCGACATTGTATTCAGTATTGGTTGCCAGATTTGAGCTCATTGTTGTCCTTTCTGCCTCTTGGTAAGTTTCCTGTCGTCGTCGACCACCAGAAAGGTCACTTATCGCCTGCAACGTCGAAGTTGTGGGAGTGTTTGATTCCAGTGGTAAGCTATTCAACTTTGGAGTACAAGTGCACTTAACCTGGAGTAAGTATTTGCCTCTATTTGGAATAGCATCTATTTGGTAACGAGAATAAGGTAATCCACAACCCACTTATTCTTTTTTAAGATAAACTAATCTGGCTTTAAGGATAGTTTCAAGTAGGCTAGTTCAGACAAGAAACAGTTCGATTTGGACCTGAATCGGGCTGGTTTAGACTCAATAAAGACCAGTTCCAGCCGATACATACCGGTTCAGAGCCAATATTTGTTGTTATTCAACAAGTACAAGCCGAAATCTGGTTTTTCATATTGGGTTTTTCAATGCTTTTATCCCTATTTCACATCCTGTATTGGTTTTTTGACTTTGAGTTGGATTGTATGGTATTTTTCAGCCTCCATGTCTACTAAATTTGAGCCATTGTCTTTTACATCAAGCTTTAATGTGCCTATGACTTCGGTAAATCTAAATGGAAAGAACTATATGCTTTGGTCAAAAATCTGATGAAGTGTTTTTGAATGGCAAGGGTCTTTGTTGTTACTTGATTGACTCAAAACCCAACTCAACTAGTCCTATATTAGCTCAATAGGAACAAGAAGATGGTCAGATGTTGTCTAACATTGAGCCTAATATTTGTTCTCGTCTGATGTATCTCGACAAAGCTCGAGAAGTGTAAATACATCTCAAGCAGATGTATTAAGGTGTTGGAAACATGACCCGCATCAATGAGTTTTATAAGCAGTTTTTGTGGTTGAACAAGGTACTTTGGGTCTTCAAGAGTATTATTCTCAAGTGATGAGTATTTGTGCAGAGCTCAAAATGTATCAACCTATTACTTCTAATTTTTTACATTTGCAACAAAAACATGAAAGGCTTCAATCTTGTTCGATTCCTTGTTAGCTTGAAGCCAAAATGTGATTCTATTTCTTCTCAAATTTTAGATAGTCTACACCTTCCCACATTCCTTATGTGTTCTCTCACCTTCAATGTGCCACGTTGTCTAGACCTTGATTTCAATTATCTTCTAATTATGGTAAGAGATCTGTTTTAGTTGCCACTTATGTGAGTCATAATGTTGCTCTTGTTGGGCGTCGTAGTGGTAGAGGTGCACATGGGGGACATGACACCAAGGGTGGTCACACTCGAGGTCGTGAATCTTATAAATACACTCATCATGGTCGCAGAGCTCAAAATGTATCAACCTATTACTTCTAATTTTTTACATTTGCAACAAAAACGTGAAAGGCTTCAATCTTGTTCGATTCCTTGTTAGCTTGAAGCCAAAATGTGATTCTATTTCTTCTCAAATTTTAGATAGTCTACACCTTCCCACATTCCTTATGTGTTCTCTCACCTTCAATGTGCCACGTTGTCTAGACCTTGATTTCAATTATCTTCTAATTATGGTAAGAGATCTGTTTTAGTTGCCACTTATGTGAGTCATAATGTTGCTCTTGTTGGGCGTCGTAGTGGTAGAGGTGCACATGGGGGACATGACACCAAGGGTGGTCACACTCGAGGTCGTGAATCTTATAAATACACTCATCATGGTCGCAGTAATCACTCAGTAGACTATTGTTTGGATCTACATGGTAGACCTTATGGGTCTACTAATGTAACAGATTGAGCTTCTTTTTATCTAAAAAAGCTTATAATTAAGTCTTTTAGTTATTATTGTTATTATTATTATTATTATTATTATTATTATTATTATTATTTTATTAGTATTAAGGTTGTATTTATTGATTTTTATTATATATATTTATATTATCCAAACCTGTATTAAGTCTTGTAGGATGTAAACACTGGACTGCGGCTCTAGTGATTTACCAGATTTTCCTAATCAGTTTTATCTACATCGAAACTCATTTCAAATAAATCACTCTGCACTTCACGTCACCTCCTTTGTTATCCCTCTATTTTCGATGATTAGACCGAGTCTTCTTCCAGCAAACTTCCTAAAGTACTCTAAGTTGGACACGTACAAGTCAGTTTTCATCTATTTATCCCCTCCCCGTCTATAGTTTCAATCACAAAAGAATCTCAAGCAACAACACAATTACCCCCACAAGCTGATCTGCCCTCCACCTTACTCAGAACCAACATTCATTCACTTACCTTCGTACTTCATTCTGCCCCTTTGTTTCTCGGTGGGCACTACATAAATTGACTTTTACTTCTCTCAAAAATCTTTCACCAGAAAAATGAAAAACCAGAAGCCTCCCTCAGTGCTCTTCACCCGCTAGCCATTGCCACTGCACTTGATTGTTTTGTGGGTAAGCCATGCCCGATCTCTCTCTTCGATTGATCTTCTGTCTCTCTCTCCACTACTAATAACAAAAAATCTCTCAGGACCCATCACCTTGCACAGAAATTGCTGCCGATTTCTTTCCGTCACCCAAGGTCCACCATCACGCGATCACGCGTTTCCATCTCTTTCGGTGAGTTCTGAAACTCCCGCACAGCTCTATCACTTTTTCTTACTTCTTTTACTTTCTAGTTGGTAAAGTCTAGTAGGTTCTTCTATTCTTACTTCCGTAAAGTACTTTCATATTTGTATTTCTTATCAATTTGCCTTTAAACCCTTGGCTATTTGACTTATAGCTCTCCTATAGTATATAATGAACGTTTATTTTGAGATTATTACATATACACCCTTAGTGCTTAAGAAATGACTGAATTGTTTTTGGAGTGACTATTTTTACATGGGCTCTTATCTATGGGCTTAAGTCTTAGTTGTTATAAAGATTAATAAGTTGTTTTTAAATTGAACAGGACTTCATATTTTAAATTAGGCTTAGTTTAATTAAATAAGTATGTTATAACCCATTAATCTATATTTTATAGAAAATATTAGAAATTATTTATATTATTAAATTTTAAATTTTTTACTAGATTTCAGAAGTAAAATAATGAGTCTTATGAAACCAGATTTCATTAATATCTAATACATTTAAATACAATACGATTTCCTACTAAATTAAAATATGTTGTTAGTATTTAAATAATTTAAGATATAAGAATTCATTGATTTTATGGTGTTAAACAAAAGATTTATTTGACTATCTTCTAGATTATGAATTTAATTAAATAGGATATTAGTACATGTTGTTCCTAGACATATTTAGTGATAGTTAATATTACGTATAGGTGACAAGCTACGAAGTGAGATTCAAGAAGAAGTGAAGCGAGGTAAGTGATTGAATCACAAATTAAGATCATCACAATTCAGCTTATATAGATTATTATTAGCGCTAGTTCTTTGATAACCATTTTTATGTACCATTCATATCATATGCAAACATGTCATCCAACATAGTATATGATCATGTCATTCTGAATCATATTCAGATTTAGAAATTATAATTATGTATGTATTATGTCATGCATCTCATGTGCATAAGAGATATAAGCTATCTTAAGTTCCAGTGCAAGATAAGATCATATCAGTTACATCAAATGGTCATTTAGATGCATGGTACTAATGCAGTTTCAGGGTGAATGTGCAAGCCACAGACTCAAGCATGGTCCATCATAGTATGCCAGAATACTATTAGAGGCTCCCCTTTCGACCGCGGGATGTGGGGTCAGTGCACAACTTCGCAGATAGGGTTAAGTGTGTTGATCAGTCAGTTAAATCATATCAGTCTATTAATTCAGATAAATCAAGACAAGTCATGCATAACATAAACATCAGTATGATCAATCATGATTTTAAGCTCTCAGCATGAAAACTTTTATGAAAACTTTATGTTTATTATGTTTACGTTATGATGAATTTCTTGCTAAGTCGAAGACTCATTTTGGTTTATTTCATGTCTTTTAACCACCCAGGTGAGAATGATGAACATGAGCAGGGATGTCAGGATTAGAAGGAGCAATTGATTTAGTTTCAAACTTTCTAGAATAAAATTACTTTTATGACATAAATTTATTCAGTTTATTCATTTAAGTTTTTTTGCAGACATTTTATTAGACAAATCTTTTTTGAAATAAATGCTAATTTCATTTTATTAAATATGATATCTCTTACCAGGTTTATTTTATGAAAAACATGTGACACTCCTAACGTACGAGAATGGGGTATTACAACTAAGCAGGTCAATTGTCAAGATACTACCTCTGCATCAGCTAGTTCCAACCTACCTTCAAATTCAAATGTGATTAGCATACCGATGGATGAGTATGCTCAGCTTTTTTCTCACACACTGGCTCCATCTTCCAAAGCTACTATTGCTCAATCAAGTACAAGGTCCGCATATTTTATCTCATCCACTCAAGATCCATGGATCATCGATTCAGGAGCTATGAACATATGACCGGTTTTTCTTATTCTTATTTAATTTAGATACTATGAAATCTTTAAAGTGTGTTATTCTTGCTAATGGTTCTCTCGCTAAGGTTACAAGTGTTGGATCCACTAAGCTCGCTGACTCTATATCCTTGTCATCTATTCTGTATGCTCATGGCTTTCTCTTTTATTTGTTGTCCATTAGTAAGATAACTCAAAATCTCCAATGTTTAATGACTTTTTACCCATCTTTCTATATTTTTTAAGATCTCAAGATGGGAAGAAGATTGGTATGGGACATGAAGTTGGTGGCCAGTATTATCTTGATTTCAAACATTCACCCACTCGAGCTCTCACATCCTCCTCATCATCCGCTTTTGAATGACATTGTCACATTAGTCATCCTTCCATTTTCAAATGTCAGATTAGGAATCTTGGAAATGTATCTTAGTTTCCTTATGAAGTGTGTTAACTTAGAAAACATCATCACCATCCTTCCCTTTTCAGGGTTTTCAAGGTCATGAATCTTGTAAGTGTACTCATTGTGGTCGCAGTAATCACTCGGTAGACTATTGTTGGGATTTACATGGTAGCCCATCTATGTCTACAATTCAGATCATTTGTTAAGATACTACCTCTGCATCAACTAGCTCCATCCCACTTCTAGATTCAAATGTGATTAGCATACTGAGGGATGTGTGCTCACCTTTTGCTTACGCATAGGCTCCTTCATCTTTCATAACTATTCTTGCTCAATCAGGTACAACATCTCCATGTTTTATTTCATCCACTCAAGATCCATGGATCATTGATTCAAGAGCTATGAATATATGACAGGTTTGTCTTATTCCTTAATTTAGATACTATGAAATCTTCAAAGAGTATTACTCTTGCTAATGGTTTTCTCGCTAAGGTTACAAGCGTTAGATCCACTAAGTTCACTGACTATATCCTAGTCATCTATTATATATGTTCATGGTTTTCCCTTTAGTTTGTTGTCCATTAGTAAGATAACTCAAAATCTCTAATGTTCAGTGACTTTTTACTTATCTTTCTGTATTTTTCAAGATCTCAAGACGGGGAAGAAGATTGGTATGGGACATGAAGTTGTTTGCCAGTTTTATCTTGATTTCAAACATGGAAAATGATAGTATGCCATATGGGTTTGCCCCCTCATTTTGACCGCTCATGTATTTAACTTATTATTTTTTTTTTTACTTAACGGTTAAGAAAGTAACTATAAATGTATCAGTGAATTTATTTATTTTTAATATTTAAAAATGTTTAAAAAATGTGAAAAAGAAAAAGAAAAAAGAAAAAGTATATTATGGGGTACGCCCAATGGTCAAAGTTGGGTGGCATAGTAACAGTTTCCTGCAAACATTCACCTACACGAGCTCTCACATCCTCGTCATCATTCGCTTTTGAATGGCATTGCCACATTGGTCATCCTTCCATTTCCCTTTTGAAATATTAGATTAGGAATCTTGAAAATGTATCTTAGTTTCCTTGTGAAGTGTGTTAACTTAGTAAAAATCATCGTGTTTCTTTTTTACCTTGAGCTGATATTCATTGGGCTAAGGCTCAAGGTCCATATCGTAGACCATCATCTATCATGTTAGGACCCATCACCGTCTCAAAGACACGAAGGTATTTCCTTGAAGCTGCCTTGCAGAAATTCTGCTACTTACCAGTCAAATTGCTAGTTGATTTGAAAGGCTTCAACATCACTTGCGTGCTAGTTATGTCATTAAACAGGCTTGCAAATAGATTTTTCTTTTCAATTATATCGTCGACCTTACCAATTTAAGAAACTTATCCTTTTTTTTCAAGTTTGAGATGTTGATTAATCATACTTAATAGGAGCTTATATATTAACTGATGATTTTATACTTATTGACTTATGCATGAAATAGATTGTTTTGGAAAATACAGTTTTCTTCTTGATGATGACCTTTTTCTCATATATTATCTATGGAGAAACTTTTTGCTCTGTCTGCCGTGTGGTCCAGATCCACAAAATGATGTCTAGATGACCTCTATCTAGTGAGATGGCATGTTTTCTGTTTGAGTAATGAGATACAAGCTCCAAATGTACAAGTTTCTTATACAAGTCTTCTGTGAAAATGTGGGCTCTATCAAGAAAAAAGAAAAAAGAATTTTTCACACTTTTTCATTGTAGAATATACTTTTTTATAAAGATTTTATGGGAGGCTTGTGCATTTAGAGTTTATATATATCATTTCTCTTTCACGTTTATACCTCGGAAATAGGGGCTATTCCTATGGTCACACGTGAGACATTCCAAGGGAAAAAAGAAAGGTGAGAGAACATGTTTGGTACTAAGGACAAGGATAAGAGGTTCCATTTGTGTGTAAGGGAATCCAGTTGCACCCACACACAAATGGAAATGAGTGGGAGAGTCACGACACATAAATTCATGAGTTTCATACTATTTATTGAACATTGAATGATATTCATAAGATTCATATAGGCATCAATAAATACCATGAGACTCAATTCACTTTTTATGCTTTTGATCTCGCTATTACCCTAAACCCTAAAATTTTGTCAAAAAGTTCTTAAAGATCTTAATGCTATATTTTGGAGCTAAGAGCGTTTCTTTATATTATCCTTTAAAATATATCACCAAATCTCACGTTTTCTATTTTACATACTGATTTTTACAATATATCATACATTAGTTTATCTATTTTTTTTATATCATTTACATAATCCTTTTATTCTTTTTAAGTATTTCCTTTCTACCAATGAATTTGCAAAATCCACATATTTTTTATATTTCCAATATATTTTTATATACAATGTAATATAATTCAGTCCTATACACACAAAATAAAAATATATAAGCCATATAAAAATTAAAAATATGAAAAAACTGGATAAAAAATATTTTCAAGATGTTTTTAGAAAAAAATGAAATAGAGGTGTTTTAAATGATCAAGAATAAAAAGAATTTGCTTACATGGTTCAAATCAAAGTAAAAGAAAATGAACAGTACCCGCTATATGAACAGTATTCTGCCTGATGGAAGTTTTCTTCCCTGAAACTGAAAGGATCAGCCAAACGCTTCCTAAGATTGGGTGGCCCAAGGAATGGCCTTTTGAAGATTATGAAAAGCTTTCTCATAGCGTAAGAACCCCTTAAACCTATATTCGGAATTATCTTCAGTAACTATGTCTATGTACTTCTGGGCTGTGTTCTCCTCATTCTCACTTTGGCCGGCCCTTCGAATCTTGCTTACAGGTATCACAACCTGCTATATTAGACACAAGTACTTCTTTGCATCAGTGTGCATGCATAAACTTCAGAATTTTAATGTACGATATATCTACTTTAATTTTAAGTACAATATAGAGTGCATATTGTAACTTAAATTCCGAACCGGCAGACCGGAGGAACCGATTCGAGGTGTCTTCTTTGATGTACATATATATCTTTCAAGTAGAATGTCGAACAAGCGTTTATTATTTAATTACTTGTTCAATTAGGAATGCTTAAAGAACGAGATGAGATGAGAATTTTAGAAATAATAGTAAGATGGCATATGAATAGTAGTAAGATAGTTTGAGTTAAATATTTTTTAGATTTTGGGAAACAAGAAAAAAAAAATTGAATAAAAAAATATAATAAAATTAAAATATTGTTATAATATAATTTTTTAAAATAATTTTTATTTTGGGATTTGAAAAAATTGAATTATTTTTTATCTTTTATTTGAAAATTTGAAAAAGTTTTAATGATCAGTGGAATGAGGATTTCCCTACCGGCCTAGGTTGCTGAAGTCGGACCCACGTGTACAAAACACGACGTTAACAATAAGTTTAAAAATCTTGTAATAATTAATTTAAAAATATTTGAGTTTATGTTTGAGAATGAAATTAGATTGTATAAGATGAGGGAAGGATAGGCATTGGGATAGTTGCCTGAGATTGCCAAGGGCAGGTTGTTGGTACTCTGCAGGCTCCCAGATCTATGAATGAAGATTCTTTCTCTGGTGTGGCATATGGCTTTCTGTTGGCTGCAATTTTTTGCAAAGAAATGGGGCTGCCTAAAGCCATACTCGAAGGAGATGCACTGCAAGTTGTCACCATGGCAAACAAGGCTACTACAGATCTAAGCTTTGGTGGTTTACTGATTGAAGAGCTCTTAATTCATGGTCTGTTGTTCATATAAATAGGAATGCTAATATGGCAGCTCATATTTTGGTAAAAGTTGGTTTTACAAAACACACCATTTATGTGACATAATTTGATTTAAAAATAATCTTAAATCAAATTATACCAATAATGGTACTGTTGAGCTATAAATGGACAAAATTAATTTCGTACCTTGGATGGTACTGTTGTTGTGAACTGGCTGGAAGGAACAGTTATGGATTCTTCACTACAGAAGGCAACCTTCTCAGTAGATATAAAGAGTAATCCTGCAATAGGACCAGCTGTTGTGGATAAGTAGCACTGCGAAGCTTTCAACATCTGCTCTCCTTCTCTGATTCCGAAAACCCGTATGAATATTTTCTCCCTCCCTCCTCCTTGAATTATTTTTGCACCCAACTGTACCTTTCCCTTCACAGTTTCTGAGAACTTGGGCCCCAATTTCACTGCGATTTCAAATAACACCAAACGCCATCCATTATCATCATCACATTAGTTTCCCATAGGAAAATTGATCAGTAGAAATAAAGACCTTTCTTTCTTACCATGCTCACGAATCCGGCATACAAAGCTGTTATTTTTCTTCCTATGTTTTTCCTTCTGCCCTATCTCTGAACCCCCTTCAGCTGCTGCACTTTCCAGGAAAATTCAATCTCTTTGTTGTATTTGGTTGGAGAGAGAGAGAGAGAGAGAGAGAGAATTGCTTACAGGGTTTGACAGAGGAAGATGAACTATGATCGTGTCCATGTAAATACGAGTGCGTCCTCCGCGGCTTTGTGTCATATTTATGCATTTTCAGAAGATTCCACTCTGAATCTCGTTGCCTTTAGCCTTGCGTCTTTGAAGATTATAAACCTTTTCAAGAGAAAGAAGAAAGAAAGAGAATCTCTCTATGAATTTTGGAATATATTATGTCAAATCATCACTTTCCTCCAAAATTTAAGCTGATGGATGATAGTTACATCTTCAGATTCCTAGAAAATTAAGATTGATTAGGTGGCTTCAGACCAATTTTCCGAGATCGTTCCTCTTTGTTTCGTGTTCATAGTTCAAACCCCATCATTTTGAATAGTGTATGAAAAGCAGAACAAGTCAAATGTTGCAGTTTCTTGGTAATTTAAAAATGAAAATGATACTATTCCGTGTCTACCGTTCATGTATCTTATTTTTTTTTATTTAATAATTAAAAAGTGATTATTTATATATATTCGCATTTTTTTATTTTTTTAAAAATTATTTAAAAAATATTAAAAAAATGAAAAAAAAAAAATTTACATTAGGATGCGTCCAGCGATAAAATCTGGACAGCATAATAGAGCACCCATTTACAAACGTGGAAAGTACGCCCACTTTCTCTAGTTTAACCAAAAATTTCAAAGTCAAAGAAATGTTGGCTAAGAGTACTAGTTGTGACTCAATAAAATTTGACTAAAATTTAATTAAAAAATTTATTTTTATAAATTTAACTAATCACTTTACAATAATATCAAATAATAGACTCAACAAATCTATCACTATTCTATTAAAATATTGATTTTGAAGTTTTCTTTTATTTTAATTCTAATTGTAATTTAAATATTTATTCATTATTAAAAAGTTTCATATTAATTTTTTAACGTTCATATTATTCTAACAGATAAAATTTTTTTACCCTTTTTTTTTAAATTTTTTTTAATAGTCATATTTTTTCAACTGATATATTTTTTCAATAGTCATATTTTTTCAAGTATAGTATAAATGCAAATTAAGTAAACAGTTACGCAAAGGATTAAATATATTTAAGAAATAGAAACTAGGAAATGCAACAAGTAAGAATCAAAAAGCAAGAGGAAGTGAGAATGTTTTATGCCAAAATAAGATTTGGCTAGCAATTGGGGCTCAATAAATTTAGCTAGTGGAATTAATGATAGCTAAAATTATTGTAGCTTTGTTGAGTCCACTGCAGCCCCTTTTTATGCTTCTTAGTCAAATGTTGATCAAATTTTAATTTTATTGAACTCAGTATTAATGCTCTAGACGGACCCATAAATAGAGCACATATTTTAATTTAAAGAGTAATGATGGATTAAATTTTAGGTGTGTAAATTTCGAATACTACCTTTGAAAATAGTAGGGGTTGCTGTGAAAATGTTTGATTTTTTCCATGGGTACCAGATTTTTTCTATTTTTTTAAATAAAGTATATATGCGAGACTTGCACACTTTAAAATGGTATAAAATTATATATCATTTTCCTAATTTAAAATAAGTCTGAAGATGCAAATTAGATTTCATTGAAAACTATGTAATATCATATTTTAAAGCTTAGATTATTATAAATTTATAAAAATTAATTAATATTTGAAGCTTAGAATAATGGTCTCCTAGGAGTAAACAATCTCCAATAATATGGTTACTCTAGGATAGGTTTGGAAGTTAAAAATTTTTAAAAATTTTCATCTCATCTCAACTTATCATTACATATTTTTTAAATTTTTATATAAAATATAATAAACAATTCAACTTTTTCAAATCTCAATACACTTTTTTTCAAATTCCAATTCAATTTTTTTAAATTTTAAAATTAAAAAATAATATTTTAAATTCTAAAATAAAATATAAAATTCTCATCTCACTCTCCAAACATATCTTAAAGTTTCGTACCTGGCCGGACATCTGAACAAAAGCCCAAACCCCTTTGTTAGCTTGTACTCAGTACGAGAATGAGTCATCAATCTATTGTTAAGTTGGTAGGTACGAGAAATGAGTCATTACTAGCATACCAGAGAACTTGCATGTATTAATTCGTTTGAATAAAAAATGAGATGAAATGAAGTGATTTTAAATGAATTAAATAAAATATAGTTATAATATTATTTTTTAATTTTATTATTATTTTAAAATTTTAAAAAAATTGAATTATTTATTTTATTTTATATAAAATTTTTTTTAAAATTTATAATAATAAAATGATTTTTATATCTAAACGAGCTCTTAGATATATTCTAACCCATAATTTGTAAAAAAGTGACGATGGAATTCATGCATGTATGCCTGTAAAGGGAAAGCAATTATGATAGAAACGTAGTATTACTTAGAGAAATGCTAAATGACTCCATCATATTATTTTTCTTTATAATTAAGGAAGTGACTATAAGTGAATTTATATACATATATATTTAAATATTTAAAGATGTTAAAAAATATTTTAAAAAATAAGAAAAAAAAGTACAATTGCACACCTATGATAATTTTGAAAGAGCAAAAGATGGGACTGAGTAGCATTATCCTATTACTTAAACAATCGGGTTCTTGAGAGCTTCTTTTTCCTTTAGACCTCCACCCTCAGTCTCACTTTCTTCTCCTCTTCTCCCCTCTTCTTCCTCAGATTGTTGACGTATGCCTCAACTACAAACACATAAGAGTTTATTTGCGAACATACCTATTTTCAAGTATTTTTAGATATATATTTTTAAAAAATATTACTCAAATACAAAACACTTTTCAATTTCAAATATTCAGCATTTTCGTTTAATTATTACTTAATCGTTACTAATTTTCCAAACTCTTAAACAAGACACAAAACCTATATATAACTTTTCCAAACTTTCAAACAAAAATAATATTATAAAAATATATTAAAAAAAATTTTAAATTTATAATATTTTTATTCAATTTTTTCTCTATTATTTTCTAAAACTCAATAAAACATCTTAACTCAAACTATTTCATTAATATACACAATTCATTTCACTATTTCATAAATATTCTGAAATATTTTAGAGTTTCATTTATCTTATCATGTTGATAGCTGTGAGTGTCCTCCATTGGCATCCTTATAGGAATTGTTTACTTTAGGTCTAAATTTTAGGGTTAGTTTGGGTAGTAAACTATTATTTATTATCTTATTATTACTTTTAACTTATTTTTTACTATTATTTAATATTCTATCATTATTTTTTCACTACTATTCACAGAATATCTGAGATCATCTTGTTATCCAAACACAAACTTAGCCTCAAAAGTTGCATTATCTATGACACGCCAACAATTCTCTCTAGGAGTGGCTACGAGTCAACTGAATTTGGCCTACCTTCCCTTACAGCCTGCCCCATAGGGATAATGGGTTGGCAACATATGCACGTAACTCGTGCAAATAATGATAATCTATCTAGCCAAGTTGAGATTCGCAGCTATGGCAAATGGAATCAGTACATAAAATTTTTAAAAAAATGGCAACAGGTTTGTTACTTTACTTGGCAGGATTCTCATACAAATATGCATTTATGTGATTCTATTTGAACCCTACTTTTTATACTTCCTTTTCTTTTAAATTTCTCATCAACCTAACTTATATTCTTGATTAACTTAAAGTGATCAAGCCATGTAAACATAAATTTTGGGATTTTCTATAATTCCTATGCTCCTCGTCATCTAAGATATTTCTTCGTCACAAGTGAAAATTATCAATAAAATTGAGATAAAGTCTTTAAAAAAAAAAGACTAAGAGAAACTTCCATGATTTGCACAAATTGTAGGGCTCATATACCTCTTCTTGAAACTAGGTTTAAGTATTGTGATCAAGACTCAAAATTGTGTATTTGTGTAGAAAAAAATGGGAAGTGTTAAGACGTGTTTCGCACTCCAGCAACCGTGTTTGCATCGATTGGAACGATCCACTTGTTCATGAAAGAATCCTCAATATTCAATTTATTATTACTAACTTAGACATTGAAAGCTTTCTCACCAAAACCCGAGCCATTCTTTCTTGACTTCAGGTTGTTGCAAGCACATAGAGGCCCTGTTCAACACATCCATGCTTAATTCTGACATTATTGTATAGATTAAATATTTATTAAATAAAATAATGTCATAAAACTAAACTTCAATAGATAATTATCAAATTAAGCCGAACATAATCGTCCTTGTGAAAAAAAGAAAAAAAGAAAAAAAAAAAGAAAATCATATTCTTGCACAAGAAAGCGCGTTGCAGCCTGCAGGACTTGGCCTCAAAGAGTCAAAGGTCAGCTTTGAACGATAAGTTTTGAGAGTGAGATGGGATAAAAATTTTATAAATAATAGTAAGATAGCTTATGAATAATAGTGAGATAATTTATGAGATTTTAGAAAAGAAAAGAGAAAAAGTTAAATAAAAAATATTAGAAAGTAAAAATATAATTTTTTAATATCATTTTTGTTTAGAGATTTGAAAAAATTAAATTGTTTTTTTATTTTTGTTTGAAAGTTTAGAAAAATTGTAATGATTAATTTGAAAAAATTGTAATAATTATTTTAAAAATATTTGTGTTTGAGTGATGCTTGAGAAGGAGATGAGATGATAATCTTTTTCAAACAAGTACTAAGGCCCTGTTTGGTTACAAGACTTAGTTGAGTTCAATCTACTTGTAAGCTGATTCTAATATTTAAATACCCAACTCTCAAATTATTAAACTCATCTCAAATCAAAACTTCCCTACATGTGGTATTCACAATATTTTTCAACTCAACATTTCTTTATACGTGGGATCTACAACATTTTTTAACTTTCTATAAATAGTACTAAATACATTTTAATATTCAAACACATCTAAATTTATTTTAAATAGATCACATATAACTCAATCTACCTACTCAACTCACTTCTATTCATAAAGAACTCAGCTCGTCAACTCAAAATTTACTCGTTTGTTTTCGGACATGAGATGAGATTAAAGTTGAAAAGTTGAATAAAATATTGTTAGAATATATTTTTTAATATTATATTTATTTTAGAATTTGAAAAAGTTGAATTGTTTATTTTATTTTATATAAAAATTTAAAAAAGTTGTAATGATGGAATGTAAAGTTTTTAAAATTTTTAAAATTTTGGGATTTGGTTTTGAAAACAAACAAGGCCTAAGACACTCTTATTTTCGGGTCGGTTCAAGACCTGGATTTATAGGGTCGGGTTTTCGCAACATGCATCTCTGCATATGAATTAAAATCCACGCAATTTCAGAGTTGCACCAAATACTGAAAACCCTAAAAAGCCGTCTTTTTCTTGGAATATCTCCGGATCTTCGACTTGATGGATCCTCAACCTGAACCGGTGAGCTACAACTGCGGAGGTATACCTACGATTCTTTTTTTTTTGTGTGTTTGGATGCCGGGAAAACGAAAGAAAAGGAAAAAAAAGAAAATAGAAGCTAAAACCTATTTCTACTATCTCGCTGATTTAACTTCCATGTTTTTCTTTATCTTGGTTTTCTTGGCAACCAATCAGATAATTTCAATCAATTACATGAACTTTTTTTGCTTGAAATGATTTTATGCTGGCTGATAATTAGTGGTAGTCAAAAAAATAATTTTTCTTAGTCTTAAGAGTGATGTGATTGTGAGAACTATTTGGCGTAGACTGTGGGATGGAGAACACTCTGAAGCCAGGTGATGTGATACAGTGCCGAGAGTGTGGTTACCGCATCTTGTACAAGAAGCGCACCCGCCGTAGTAAGCTATTTTTCATTTTTCATACTTTAGCAATGGCAGCAGCTCTATAGTCTTATTTCATTTTCTTGTTTGGGTATGAAATATGTGGTAGTTTACAAAACGCTAGTTACATTCAGCGATGCATTGTACTGTCAGAAGTTTGTTTGTGATTGTCATGTGCTATAGATATTTGCTTTTAAATTACTACAAGGCTGGGGGATAAAGGTTAGGACCACGTGCTTTGAAGTAGCTAATCGAAAGATTGTAAGATATGCATTATTTAGAGTGATTAGAAGATTTGTGATTGCTGTGTGCTTGCTCTTGTTATTGGTTAGACTAACCAGAGGATATAGATCATTGTTTTAGTTTAGTTAGAGTCAGAATTTCACATCAGTCTATTTGAGTAGAATGCGGTGTTATTTTAAGAACTTAAGCCTTAGGGATCCACCTTGGGTCTGAGTTCAGGATTCAATCATAGGATTTGCAACATATAAAGAGTAAGAAATGAAAAAATGTAAGTCTCTCGAGAATCCTAAACTAGTATCCCAATTTTCATGTGGAAAGGGAAAATGCCCCTGATTGGACTGAGTGAGCATATTTTAGTGCCGGTAATCTCAGCCACCAATTGGTGAGCCACAGATATAACATAACTATTCAATTATGAAGGTGGCTCTATGATTTTCTTACATTTGTCTAATGTCGGTGCTGAACTCATTAAGTGGCTAAGTAGATCTTCTCAAAATGTCATAACAGAGCTCCTTTTGATGCTGTAGCAGAGCTTCTTTGTCCAGATGGGGGGGCTTCTAAGAATCTTTAAGTGGGCCACAATTTTTGTGAAAGCTCTAGGCACACTTGTGCAAACATCGACTAGAGCCTAGGCACAAAGCGCAAAGTGCAAGCTTGCATCTATTGAAGTAAAGGGCATATTTGTAAAATTAATGTAAAAAATCCACAAAATACAATAGAAAAGGGTTTAAAAAGCAAGATAGTAATATATTAGTCTATTTACTCAATTTATTATAGGAGTAACTTGACCTTTACCATCTACCCTAACCCCCTGACTGTGATGGTGTTTGATCCTTTTCTAAGATTTGTTTCTTTAATGGGAGAGGTATGACATGAAAATATGAGCAGGACCACCGCCACTGGGTTTTATACCAATATGAAAGCCCACTTTTAGATATCCATGTGTGATTGAAAGAGGAGAGAAGACAGAAAAATTAGAGATTAGCCGATTAAATAATTACAAAACAAAAAAAAAACCCACAAAACATAACAAAGAGATCAATGGAAAGATGAAACTGAAGAAAGTGTAGCACCCCTTCCCCCTAGGGTGAAGAAAATGCCATTTTTAGAAATCAAGGGGACCCAGAATGATTAACCTTTAAAAACTTTACTTAGAAGCCTGATTTAAGAGATTTCATAAATTCACATAAAACATATTTTATTAAAACTACTTAAAATAAAAAGAGTCTTCATAAGCATTTATTAAAAATTGTTCCACTTTCATGTGCTTAACAAAAATAACATAAATATTGAAAGCAGAAAACATCAAACTAAACATCCTCATGAATTGAGAATGTAATTAAGAGTTCTTATGTATACTTCATGTGTACAAGGGCTATGCCTATTTCATTCATATATATAATATCTATCTTTTACTGATCAAAAAAAAAAAAAAACATCCTCATGAATTGCTAGGCCTCTGCCTCGCCTCCCTAAGCCAAGTCTCGTCCTGCAGCTCCATTCTCATGGTGATCCTCACTTGGGGTGGTTAAAAGATGAAAACATAAAAGTGAGTTGAATACCCAGTAAGCAATATATCACACAGTAAAAATAATATACTTCATGCAGGTTTTTCTTTTAAAATCATCATGCTTAAAACATAAACATTCAAAAATTCATTCACATCCATTTCATCACATCATATCCGTCATATCTGTAATATATGTCCTAACATTTAAAATAGCCATCACACACAATTACCTGTGTGCTAGGGTTGGCAATTTCGACGATCATGATCAATGGTAGGCCTTGAGTGAGATTTCGTTAAACCGTTAAAAGAAAGGGTTGTCTTTAGGTGCACCGCTAATGAGCCACTCTTGGCGTTGCCACATCCACCCCTTAACCCTTGGTACCATAATCCGTCATTTTTTATTATTTATCCATCATCAATCGTCAGTCTTCGGTCAATCATTTAGTCATTATTTAATAATAATAATAAGATCACTCAATCTGTCAAGTCCATTCACATTCATGTACTTTTATAATTACAGGGTATGTAAAAAGAGGATATTAATGAATAGGCTTGTACATACAATAATACTTTGTAAACCATGACATGAGTAATGAGCTTTTTGTTTATAAAACACGTATATGATTGCTTTTAAAATATATGCAATGTGAAAGACATGATCATAATTGCTCACATAATGTTATAAAATATGTGTGTCCAAATGGCATGATCTTATTACTTACGTTACTTAGAAACATGCGTGATAATGAAGAGTGTGATCATTCCACTTACATAATTTAGAAAACATGCATGACGAAGGGTGTGATCATATTACTTACATAATTTAGAAAACATGTGTGACGAAGTGCGTGATCATATTACTTACCCAGCAACCCGGTGCAATAATCAACACATCAACAATCACCTAGTTAATAAACACGTAATATCATGTCAATTTATAATCTCAATTCACCATCTTTTATGAGACTACAATTCTTCATTAACGAGCCTACATGTGACTTCCAACTCGTAACCTCCATACTACTTTCGTGCCCATGACCCGATAGGCCCCTAACACGTCCATCCTCATAATCACCTAGCAACTATCACCCTGTAATACATATGATTTGTCCAAAATGGTGGCCCATAACCTTCAACTCATGGCCTTAACGTTAATATTTGACACTTAGTTTGTGACCCAAAATCAGCTCCTAATAAGTCAAGTGTTTTAGTGGGAGAGGAGAGCTCTGCCGAGAGTTATAGGGAGTGTGTGTTGTGCACTTAGAAAGAGAAACATAGAAGAGAGAGACAGTTACCGACAAGAATGGCTGGAGGAGCTGCAGTGGAGTTGCTGGGCGACTGGTGGCTATTTTGATTGGTGCTGCAACAGACCATGTAAAGAAACAAAGGGGCACAGTTTTTCTCTGAATTAGTGGGGAGAAAACAGAGGGGAGGCTGTACAACGCTGGTGTCACTGGTTTGACACCATCATGACGAAGAGAGTTTATGCTTGAACTGGTGTAATGTGTTGGAGTTTGGTGCAACTGGTTGTGCACTTGTGGCATATGTGCTAAGCTTCAGTTGACAGGGAGGCTCAATTGTTTGTAGAGCTGGTTCTGCTACTTCTGTTGCAGGGGCTAGGGGCTTCGTGGGGCAGCTTGTTTTCAGTTTGGTGACTGATGTGTCGTTTTTAATTTGGTGGCATAGCTGTCTGGCCATGGCTTGAGGGAGGCTCACGGTGTTGCCACTGTGGCAAAAGCTGGGCTGGTTCGGTGCACTTGTTTCTGGTGTGGAGAAAGATATGTGGTGCTCTGCTATGTGGACATACTTTATAGGAGGAGATGGGGCTTACCATGATTGAAGCAAAATCTTGGAGGAAGGAGACTCTTGATGCCGTGGTGGAGAGGAGCTTAACTAATCCAATGTAACTTTACTTCCCGTCGCACAATAGATGCAACACAGGTTATTGGGTGAGCTTCCATTGAGGCAGAGTGCATGTGTTTGATGTGCTTAATATGCATTATTGGCCCATTATTTTTTAGTCAAATCAGTTTCCTGGAATTTTACTCCAAGATCTAGTTCAGGAAGGCTCTTGCCTTCTCTTCTTCTTCTTTATAAGTATTCAATTTTATTTATGGATGGGTAAGTTGAGCACCCAATGGGTCTTGAACCCATGGCCTCACCTTCAACCTTGTTCTTACAACAGGAGGAGGTACAGTTTGAGCTAAAGATCCCTCCTTTAGCTGTTTGATAGATGTCATTGGCTTATTCCTTTTCCATAGTACTGTTTAGAATTATGGCCCTGCAACATCTTGGTGTTGTCTTTCTTGTAATGTTTCTGAAGTATACATCTTTTGTCTTAACCCATGTTGCTGAAAACATTGAACTAAATTAGCCCTTCCTGTTTGATGCAGTTGTTCAATATGAGGCTCGTTGAAAATTGGGGACATGACATTGCATATGTAGTTACTGTCTTCCTGCAACTTGCTAATCTGGTGGATGGTTTACTTTTCAAGAAACAGATTGATTTATGCTTTAGCACTATGCGATCAATAAAAAAACACCTGTGCTGTCTATGCAAGTGATCACATTAAAGTAGAACACTGCAAATCAATCTGATTGCTCTGCATGTTTGATTCCTATATTACTGGCCTTCTAGAGACGGCATAAGCATATTGTTGTTTTATATGTCTTTTGTTTAGTTCATCATCTTTGATTGGTTAAAATAGTTGAGGGTCTCACAATCTCTGTTAGTGTCTGTTGTCAAGATAACAAAATAACCACAAAAACACGATAATCATGAGCAATCACGATCACATATAGAACTAAAAATAAGACATATCGACAATAAAAATATAAAATTCTACATATAACTGTGAAGTGCGTAAACGTCACGTAATCGTTTTGAAAAAGAGTGGTCTATTATTAAAAAATTATTATTTTTTCTTGAGTCTTTTTATATATATATATATATAACAATTATGTGGCAGTTAGACAATTTACAGTTGTAATATATTTTCTCAAAATATAAATAGGAATAATTTATTAATTTGGGTGATGAAGATATAAGCTCTTTTAACTCCTTAAACAAAAACAAGATAACTAACCACGATTAGACGAGAGCAAGCATAGGAAGACCAATACGTGCAAATCATATTATGTTTATCTGTTTTGGAATCATGATACACTACACAATTTCATGGAAAAAGCAAAAGGAATCATTGCTTGGGTAGTATTGATTCAAAGCCCCCAAAGCACGATGAGTTTTGAACACAATGAAATAATAGTGTGGTTACCTTGAAAGACTGCATGATAATCACACACCACCAATATGGTTTTACCCTTCAAGAAGCTAACTTGATATGCGTGGAGGCGGTTACACGCTACAAGAAAATCGTTTATTCATGACGATATTTTACCACCAGAAGAAGTCATTGTTGTGGCAAATATCTGATTACGAACAAGTATTTTTCTTGTAATAGTGCAGCGAAGAGGAGTTATGTAATGGGTCCGACAAAAAATGGACCAATCCCTTGGAAGAGATCCACAATATTTGAATGGCCTAAAGTTCAGATTTTAGAAAATGTTTGACAACATTCAAAGAAAGAAGGCCAGTTCGAGGAATCGTTTAAAACAGAATAATGGAGTGACATGATTATCGTTTATTGCCTTTTCTTTTTCTCGATAATCGATATGTTGTATGTCAGTGAAGAGAGCTACAGAATTGAAGATCTTTTCAAAAGGATTTCAACTCAACAGATTCTCAATTCTGGATTTCTTAAGCCCATAACACTTAAGAATGAGAATATCACAAAGTCGGGAAAGTACTCTCTAAAACACTTTGAGAGATAACCTAATATCCAAACATAACAATTGGGTTGTTCTACTTACTACTTCGGTGCCGATCCTAATTTCCCAAGTGAAAGTATTGTCCAAAAGGTTTCCAAGAAGAAAATATTTGAAGTTTGGGTTGATCCAAGCGGGATTTATTATTAATAAGAGAAATATTAGGTATAAGTTTTAGGTATACAAACTTCGTGCAAGCCTATTGTAAAAAAGTAAACCACTTTTACATATTTTCATAGCGAGTTTACTTTTTTTTATAAACAGTGTGCGTGATATTTGTACATTTGAAAGTTGTATATATTATTTCTCTATTAATAATGACTACTATCATCGACAATGGTGCACATTATAACATGAATCTTGCACCTCAAATTATCAAAACTAACATATTACAACGTCAAACAATTCAAATGTTATGTTGTGAATATCTATTAACAACTGATCATTAAGATTGTAAGTTTCACCTACTTAACTTATTTTATTTATCTTAATAGTCGGAAACAAATGAGGGGGTGATTGAGAGCATTTGTGATAAGATAAAGCATCTCTCTAAAACCCTAGGTGCCCCCTTCTCCCTCTTACAAATCTACGGGCTCCAGATTTGATTTTCGCTAAAGGGGGAGAGGCATCGGCTTCCTCCTCCTCTCTCTATTCACCCACATTGTCTATCAATGTTTCTTTTCTTTTGTTTTATTTTATTTTCTTCAAAGTCGAAAAAGATAGATCTATAGCTTTTTGGCAACTATCGAGAGACACGCATGACATAAACAGATTCACAAGTTGAAAATCGTTCAGAGGAAAGTGGTAGTTTTGCAAAAATCACCACACGTAGTTCTCACGTCCCCACCACATTTGCGCGTGGTTTTTCGACATCTCTTCTCGACACACGCGCTAGATCACCGGTCTCACCACCACTAGACCCTCCAAATCTAACATTTGTGGCTGAAAAGAAACAAATGTGTTGCCTTCACAAGCCATCACAAATTTCAAAGTCTACTGGAGTTGGTCCAAACTGTAATCCGTCATTTTTCGCATATATCTTATTGTTTTCCTTTTTGGTTTTTTTATTATTAATTAAAATAAAAAAGAATTCGTCTCTCAGACATTTGTCTGTAGAGGTTTAGTCTTCTTCTTCTATAAAAGGTAAAGTTGAGTCTCTTTTTAGGTAGAAAGTGTTGTCTCTTAGACGTTTTTTCTGGAGAGAATATCAACAATAGTAAAAATCAGACTAGTCATAAAAGAAAATAGTGTACTAGTGGAGTTCCAAATGTATTATTTTGATTTATGATGTTATGTTTGTTATATGAACATCCCATAATGTATTTAATTATAGATGTACATTTTTTAGATTAATATATGATACAGTTTTCTTTAAAAAAATGTGGGGGTGATTTCTTGGTTTTTGTAATTTAAAGGGGAAATTTAAAAAGCATGCTAGCCGAATGAAGGAAAGCATTTTCTTTTTTTTTACAAAATTTGGTTCAAGAAGGTAACAGTCTTCCCAAGTCTAATACCCAAAAAAGATGAAGAAAAGGGGAGAGAGGCAAATTCTATCATGCATAAATTAAATTATATTTGCAATTTTAAAATTCTTTAGTATATTCATAGCAGCATAAATACTGCTTTCTTTTCAAGTAGATGAGTTTATACTAATTATCTTTTGATGTTAGAAAAATTTCCTTAAATTTGGATGGGCATTATATAAAGAAATTCGTATGATAATCTAAAAAGGTTGGTTACTTTTGATAAAGAAAAAAACCAAGAAGTAAAAGCAACAATAGTACTGAAATTACTTGGAATTCCAGGATCCCCAAATCATGTAGCTGTTCTTGTTCCTGTAGTATTTATTATTGCATGATTCTTGGGATCGGTCGCCATTTTGACTGAAGGAGATTTGTTGTCGTGATCGTTAGATGGTGCTGGCAGGTTGACTATCTCAACTCATTTAATTTTTATAATTCCATCGTTATAATTTTTTAAAATTTTCACATGAATATAATAAATAATTTAATTTTTTCAAATTTTAATTCAAAAATTTTAAATTTTTAAATAATAATAATATAAAAAAATAATATTTTAATAATATTTTATTTAATTTTTAACTTTTATTTAAAATCACCACTAACTATCCAAATGGGTCTAAAGCAGGTTTTGTGCCATTATTGATCTAATTTGGTTGCTGCAAAAATATGCTATTACGCCTCTCAAGCTCGACGGCGAGACATGGGACAGTGAGCTTCATTTAAAGAGTAAAGAATTTGGAGCACGGTTTTGTCAAGATATCAACGAGCTAGCTAAACTTTGCCATAGATTGGCTGCGTTTAGATGTTGAGCTGAGCTCATCTGAATTGAATTCTTTATAAATAATAATGAGTTGAATAGTGGAGGGAGTTATGTAGGACTTATCTAAATTGAATTTAAAGTGTATTTAAATGTTAAGATGAATTTACTACTTTTTATGAAAAATTGAAAAAAGTTATGGGTCCTACGTATAAAAATATTTTAAGTTGAAAAATATTGTGGGTCTCACATGTAAGAAAGTTTTGAGTTTAGATGAGTTTAATAATTTGAAAGCTAAGTGTTTGAATGTTAAACTCAGCTTAAAATTAAACTGAACTCAACTGAGCTCAGTTAAATTTGAGAACCAAACGTAGAAGTGCACTTGCGTTGACCAAACTCTTAAAATAATAATAATATTAAAAAATAATATTTTTTTTTAACTTTCATCAATGTAATATTAACTAACAATACAAACGTTTCAACATTTCTTTTGAGATGTAATCCGTTGGAAGATGAGCTCCAATCCCTAGTTGATGATGGTTCACCCTAGTCAAAGTATAAGAGTTCAATTATATTCCTTTTATGATAAAGCAATGTTACGTACAGTTTTTATTTAAGAACTACATTCTGCATTGCTCTTTTATGATATTCCCAATCATAATCATTTGATAAGAAAAATTGCTTATATAAATCAAATTGCTATCTAGTAATTATTTATTGAAATGTTACGTCGTTTGTCTTTAACTCATCTAATTTTTTTCTAAATATCAATTCAATATAAATATTTTTTAATTTTAAATCTTTATTATTTTTTATTTAGTCATTATTTAATTATTACAATTTTTTAACTTTTAAATAAAACATAAAAAATAACTTAAAATTTTCAAATCTCAAATTAAAAATTGTATAAAAAAATTGTATTCAATAAAAATTTTAACTTTGTAATATTTTAATTTAATTTTTTCTCTTTTTCTTTTTCAAAACACAATAAAATATTTTAAGTCAAATTATTTCATTATTATTAATATATATTTTATTTTATTTTATTGTAGAAATTTATTTTTATGAGATTTGTTTTTAAAATATTACCCAACGAGAAAAGTGGCCATGATTAGTAATTTAGTAAGGCAATGAAGCAGCCACTCACGGACGAAAAACTGCAGTAAATACTCCTATTAATATATTTCTCAACGAATGACGTGAAGGACAATCCTCCGGCAAGAAGGAGCGGTGAATCGACGGGCTCGAGGAGTAGATTGCGGTGGGGGAGAGAGAACGCCGACGGACGGCGGAGAATGAACAGGAAACTGGGGACTTCTTAACGAATGGCGTGAAGGAGGATGCTACTTTGAGAAGGAGCGGTAAACTGACGGGAGCGACGAACGAACTCAGGCCTGGGAGAGAGAACCCCAATCGGACAGCGGAGAATGAACGGAAGCTGGGGACTTCTTAACGAATGGCGTGAAGGAGGATGCTACTTTGGATTGATTGTAACGTCTTTTTTTTTTTTTGAAACAATTGTAACGTGTTTTTTTAATAATAGTGAATTTTGAAATTCATCATTACTATTGAGAGTTAAAATGGTTGGTCTTTTTTTATTTTTTTAAACATACAATGGTTGATCATTGAGTTCGAGAGAGGCGTTTGGATCTCCTACATCTATAAACCTTTTCTTGACTCTCCCTTGCTAACTCCTTTGTACGTAATAGTCTTTTGCAGAGACATGGCCCAAGGTGAAGGTGGTGACAACAATGGTGGAGGTGGCAACAAAATACCTGAGGAGGTACAAGTACAACCACACCCAGTGAAGGAACAGCTACCCGGCATTCAGTATTGCGTTAACAGCCCTCCCCCATGGCGTCTGTACTCTTTTCTCATACATACTCTATCATTCTTTTATATCAAATGCAACTTCTACCATTGTTTAGCTTAAGCTTTTGTCCCGTTTCATTGTTGCAACTCTCAGTTAGAGTTGAGCGGTTTCCAAGAATCTGTATGAGCCTTTTCTAGAGCCATGTTTTGATCTCTTGAACATAAAGGGGAGAGAGAGAGAGAGCGAGCGAGTATAAAACTGCTAATAGATTGCTTCATCTCTCAAGTATTATTAAGATCTTCTATTATGTTTTGTTTTGATAGTTCCATTTATATATAGGAATCTTCTATACTTCTATATGGAAATTAATTCACTTTACTTCACGATACCATGTATCACCTATTATCCTTCTGTTGTTTCCGTCTTTATTGATATAATAATTCTACTGATCCTTGTATCAATCTAGATTTACCATAAAATTGTCAAAATGTAAATTCTTAAGCATAATTTTTGTGATAATTTAAGTCAACTTGGATGAGGGGGAGGACTTAAATTTATATCATTACGCAGCGGAAGCTATTGTGTTGGGTTTCCAGCATTATCTTTTGACTCTGGGCATTACCACTTTGATTCCCAGCATGATCGTTCCTCAAATGGGTGGTGATGATGTAAGGATTAAGCTACATTTCTTTAACGTTGTTTCTTTCCTTTCTTGATTATTTTTATTCTAAGTGGGGTACTTTTGCTATCACAGACTGAGAAGGCAAGGGTGATTCAAACCTTGCTTTTCGTTTCAGGATTGAGCACACTCTTGCAGTCTTTGTTTGGGACTCGGCTCCCATCTGTGGTTGTGGGTTCATACTCATATATTATACCCACAACTTCAATTGTACTAGCCCGGAGATATAATGTATACACAGATCCTCATGAGGTTAACTAATCTTTATACCTATGCCTGGCTTTCTCTCTGTTGCTTTTTTTGTAATTTGTATCCCTATTGAGGGCTCTGACAGTATGCTGGACTTATCATCGGCCTGACGGGTGATTTTTCAGAGGTTCATAGAGACCATGAGAGGAATACAAGGTGCTCTGATTATTACTGCATGTTTCCAGATGGTTATGGGATTTTTAGGCATTTGGAGGAATGCAGTAAGGTAAATTGTAGATAACTGAAAGTTTCATGAATGGCTGGGTTTGTGAATAGGTTTATATTCAAGTTATGCTAGCTATTTTGTGATCTCTCTCTAATTTCTGGTTTAGGTTCCTTAGCCCCCTTTCTGTCGTTCCATACATAACTTTTACGGGGTTTGGGCTTTATCATCTCGGTTTCCCTTTGGTAAAGAGTTCTAAATCCTTCACTTTTGCCCTTAAGTCTTAATGTTGATAATTACTATCAAAACACTGCTTTCTTTATTTTACTTTCAAATTTTAATTTTCTATGCTTGTTGTCTTACATTGTAGCTGGCAACATGTATTGAAATTGGGCTTCCGGGGTTGATTGTTATGGTTTTCATCTCACAGGTAAGTAGCAAGGTTCTGTACCTACTCTGAACTTCATCTTCTGTTTATCTTGGAAAACAGGCAACCAGGATCATATCTTATTGTATCATGTTTTACATTTGAGAGTTGGTGAAGGAGATAATTTTCTCTAGGATCATGGCGTAAGAGTAGAAGCCTACACTAATCCAAAAAAAGAAAGATTAGAAGCGTAGGACAAACCATTAGAAGACTCTTGATTCTAGAGAGAGATAAAGTAGTCTCCAGTTCTGGTCGGAATAACACTATTTTTCAAGTGGGATGAATATATTTGACAGGACAGTGACCATCATTTATTAATCAAACGATGCATCAAGGAAAATAATCTGTCAGTTGGGTGTACTCTTTTTTCTAGGACAGTAACAGGTAGATATACAAGTTCTGTTTCTCCCCACCTGCACTAGGTTTTTCTTTTGTTTCTCAAAGCACTTTTGCTTAACGAGATCATCTACATAAGATGGGGTGGGGCTGAGATTGTGCATTAGAGACCCATTCATTGTGAGTAAAACTTGCAAATACTAAAAAAAGAAAAAGAAAACAGATCATCCATCAACCTGGCAACTTCGTGTGTACTTGCAGTATCTTCCCCAGTTGCTGAAACCAGAGAGGCCAATATGGGATCGATATGCAGTGCTCTTCTCAGTTGGAATTGCCTGGTTATATGCACAAGTTCTTACTTCAAGTGGTGTGTATAGGAACAAACCTGCAAAAACTCAGATTAGTTGCCGCACAGATCGTGCTGGACTCTTTACTGCAGCTCCTTGGTGAGATTTTCTAAACAAATTCTTAGAAATATTGACCAATTGTTTTCTTTCTTTCTTTTATTTTTCTATTAAAAGTTGAAACCACTATTCATAACTTGATGTAGCTTCATCAATAAGTAATCTGAGATTGATGTTTGATAAATAAAAGTCAACCATTGTGCATTGTCTAAATGCACCCAAAAGCAAGATATGGTCGGAACTAAAGAATTGACAATTAACTGTTCTTGGCTCCAACTCCCCCTCCCCCACAAGAAAAGAAAAGAAAAGAAAAACAAAGTGATGAAAACAGTTTGCAAACTAACCAAAATTTCTGCACAAGGGAATATTTTAATATTTCTGACTGCATGATAGCAAAGTAGAACTTGGACAGCTCTGGGAAAGTTAGTCAATTAAAGTCCTCACTACAGGGAGGGCCTCAGAATTCATATATATGTTCTTCCTGTATTCTTACTCTTCCAAGATGTTACAAAGCTAAGTAGTGCAATCTTCTTAATCCTCATCTCTCTCATGGTGTTGGGACACAAACTGTCTTTCCCCGAGGCAAAAGTCTCTTCAGAGATTGAATTCAACTGCTATTTGGGAAGTCCACAAATTTGTAAAACAATTTGGCCTATATTTTCCCATGTTTTGAAGATAATTCTGACTACAATTAGTTACATCATATTATTTTTTGTCATTACCTGCAGGCTATATATTCCTTATCCATTTCAATGGGGAAGCCCCACATTTCATGCCGGAGAAGCTTTTGCAATGATGGCTGCTTCTTTTGTTTCACTTTTTGAGGTTCACTTCTGAACAGGGATTTCATGCATTTCTAGTTCATTAGCTAGCTGCTCCACAACACCATTCTCTGCAATTTACTTCTGAAAGCATATACCGCAAACATTTCATGTGACCACCTCATCAGCTTTTGTGTTGAATTTATGAATCTGCAAAACTTTCTTTCATCTTTCTGAAATCATGGATAAGACATACAATAGTAAAAACCTTTCACTTCCGATAGTCCTCCTCTTATATTTGCAGTCTACTGGTACATTTTTTGCAACAGCAAGATATGGCAGTGCCACACCTGTGCCGCCTTCTGTTACTAGCCGTGGTGTTGGCTGGCTGGTAGGACATGTTTAAATGATGTCTCTTTTTTCCATTCTAGGCTAAATATTTGCTGCTTCATTACTTGTGAATTTGTTTGATTTTCAGGGAATCGGAGTTTTGCTCAATGGCGTGTTTGGCTCTGTAACTGGCGCTTCAGCATCAGTGTAAGGACCTTTTCTGTTTTCAAAATGAAAGTAAAAAGCTATTATCAAGTGAAGCAGATCCTGGTCTTCTTGCTCCACCTCTAACTCAAGTTTTTTTTAATAGTGAGTTTATTTTGGAAGTCATCTATGAAAATATTAATTCAACCTGATGCAGCTGAAAAATAAGGTTTTATGTGGTGGTACGTACCATCTAAATATGTGTATCGTTCTCTGACTTCTTTTGTGCGGGGGAGGATGGGTGAACATGCCATAGTTTTTAGGTTGAAAATTGAAAAATTCCTAGAATTGCCCTTTCATATTTTGAGTCTTTTTGTAAAAGTCACGTACTCACGCACATGTAGTGCAACATGATTTACAGATGAAGGTAGACATTCAACACATGTATATGCACATATTTCCGCATTATGTTTCCTTATTGTGCTTTGCTTCATGTACAGGGAAAATGCTGGTCTATTGGCATTGACAAGAGTTGGAAGTCGAAGAGTCATTCAAATATCAGCAGTGTTTATGATTTTCTTCTCTGTATTTGGTGTGCTTGCTTAACTCTAATTAAATGCTCCAAGCTTGTTGACAGTGTTGAGTGTTAAAATCTGAATCAACATATCATAAGTGTTACAGCTTTCTTTGTTAATGTTGAAAACAGGAATGCATACAAAATATAGCAAATTTGCAGTCTTCATATTGCATTATAGTTTTGATTTTCTTATAATCAATTCTAATTTGGGTAACTGATGTCCTTGACCAGGAAAACTAGGAGCATTTTTTGCTTCTATACCCCTACCAATCATAGCAGCTTTGTACTGTGTGTTCTTCAGCTACGTTGGTAAGTATCTGTTTTTTGCATTGACTCCCTATGATCAGTGCATAACGCTCAATGTCACTTGTTTGCTAATTGATACTTCACATCAAAACAAGAATCAGTAACATCAGTTAATATCGTTCGTTGCATGCAGCTTCTGCCGGTCTTGGTTTTCTCCAATTCTGTAATCTGAACAGTTTCAGAACAAAATTTATTCTGGGCTTTTCTTTCTTCATGGGCATTTCAGTACCACAATACTTCAGAGAATATTATCATGTACATCCAAGTTCTCTACACATTCGCACCCACTCTGGATGGGTGAGTATTGAACTGAACCGGTCTTAAGTGTCGTGCTACTAGTTCAATATCTATGTCAATGTTCCCACCATTTGCATCTACCTAAGTTCCTTAAATAAATTGCAGTTTGATGATATAGTGACTGTCATCTTCACGTCTCACACAACGGTGGCTGCACTGGTTGCTTTGATTTTGGATTGCTCACTCTCTAGTGAAACTGACGCCACTAGAACAGACACAGGCTTGCATTGGTGGGAGAAGTTCAGCTTATATGCTTCGGACATTAGAAATGATGAATTCTATGGACTCCCATGCCTGCTGAATAAGCTTTTCCCAGCTGTTTAAACCTACAAAAGAATACTGCAACTATTGCTGCTAGAGTTTTTGTCTTCCATTCACACTGCAATAGGGAAACGAAAATGCAATGCAATGCTTTCTAATTTCATAGTCTTGGGCTTCTTTTCAAGTACTGCCATTTTTTCTCTCTTGGCAAAAGAAAGGCCATATTTACTTCATTAATTTGAGTGAACTTTGGTAAAAATTAATTAATAAATAAATAAGCCATCTTCACCTCATTAATTTGCACTGTAACAGTTGTTATGAGGTGTTTGTGGTTTTCTATCTTTTGTCCTTGTTAAAGATACCATTTACCTATATAAAAATAGAGAAATGATAGTTGCAGTCGTGAGTGCGCAAGCGTGACTTTGAAAAAAATAAATATATATGGGACTCACATGAAAAAAAAAAAAATTAATTTTTTAATAGTAGATTTTACTCTTTTTTAAAATGACTGCACGGCGCTTGCGCATTCCACGATTGCATGTAGCATTACTCATAAAAATAAGTTAGGCCAAGATTGAAAAGATAAGAACATGTCTCGTTTGTTTTCACAGTTCATCTTAACACATCTCATATCATCATTACAACTTTTTCAAAATTTTTAAATAAAACAAAATAAATAATTCAATTTTTTCAAATCTCAAAATAAAAATAATATTAAAAAAATATATTCTAACAATATTTTATTTAATTTTTTAACTTTAATATCAATGCAACCAATTCATCTCATCTACGAAAACAAGATTCCAAGGCCCTATTCTTTCATTGGGACCAAGATTCTCTAATTTGCAATCGACTAGTCAGGAAATTTAAGGCCGGAATATCTTTTCGGCGATGATGCACTAATTATTATAGCCTTTTCGTTGTTCTAACTGTTATAAGCCACATTTGTTTGACAACAATAAAACAGGGCTCTCTGCATGTGTACATAATTATATAGATAGATAATTTTCCGGTAGATAAATATAGTTCCAAATTGAGCAACGTAAGAGAGAGATAAACATATACATGAAATGGAGTTCGGTCAAACACTCTAGGAGAGATCTCTATCAGCTCTCCTCACCCTCAGATTGGTCTTGCTGATAAGTGCTCATCTTGAAACGTCTAATTAATGTAGTTAGAGCAGCCACTATAGTCTTCATAATCATTTATTGGTTTGTAACGCATGATCTGAAATACTCCAACAATTTGACTAAACCACCTTACTGGCGAGTAATCCTGAGTAATGTGACATTTACTACCTTCCTATACTCAATCCACAGTATTACATGAATCTCCTCCTTAAATCTCTGGCGTCCTCTTAAGTCCATTCCATTATATGGAACTAATGAAATCCAACATTTCTAGTTGAGTTTAGCTCTTATACAATTTGTGACAACAAAAAGAAAGCTTAATTCAAATTTGGGACTATTATACGAGTAATGCTACGTACAGTTGTAGAGTGCGTAAGTCCTGTGTAATAACCTCGAAAAAGAGTGAGATTTACTATTATAAAATTAAAATTTTCATGTTGGTCTTGTATTTATTCACTTATTTTAAAGTAATTGCATAACGCTTGCGTACTCACGACTACAACTATCATTTCTCATATTATCCGCACAACCTGATCAACGGTACTAGCCCGGAGATATAATGTATCCACAAAAAATTTCTCATATTGTAGTCTTTCTTGGTTCCAAAGCAACCTGCCTAACAACTCGCGACTCGCTACTCCCTGAAACGTTGATGGCGATTAAAAAAGAAGAAGAAGAAAAAAGTTCAATATTAATCATATATAAAAAAGAATAACAACAATCACCTTAACCCTTACAATTAAAAATAAAGAAAGCTTTACCAACCAATCAAAAACCAACTAGAGTAGAATGAATCAAAAGCAAAAATTAAACACCGTGTAATAATTTCCGAGGGGAATTATTCACTTCGTAGTTCGTAATAACTCAAACCTACAAAGCATGAATCAAGTAGTTTCCATGCCATTAAATAATAAAATTCACTGTTGAGAACCTAACCATGGTAAGAATTCGAGTTTGGCTTACATCCTGTTAAGAATTAAATGGACAAGATTACTTTAACTGAAAAAATAAGCAGGCTTTTTCATTAAGCCTGTCCATTCATTTTTCATCCCAAACCAACCATGCTGATCTTGTTCAACCGGAAAGTAACAAAATGCCAAAATCATCCAACCAACATCCAAGGACGAGGTGATACCATATATGGAGAGCTTAAAAACCTACCATACCATGACTAATAACAAAGACTTCTCAAACTGTCACAACCTTATCCCACATACTTCTATCATTAAGCTGCAGGTCTCAACATTATGATCCCAGTTGAGAGATTTTTTTTATTTGCATCATGTGTCTGAGAATAACGTCCCAACTAATCCCGAATGCACAAGCTCTTAGCAAAAAGTTCCCTACAAGTACACATTGGATTATTCAAAGGGAAAATCCCTCAATCTGATGGCTCCTAAGAATTGTTTGCACTTAAGAATATTCGAACCTTGGGCATGGAGAGAGCATACTACCAAGACCAATACCTTAACCATTTGAGCCAACCCCTAGGAGCTATCCCGGTTGAAAGATGATCTCATAATCATGTTACACATTTATGAACCATTGAGAGGGACAACTCAGTCAAGAGCATCCAGAATGCTCATCCATTCTTGGCTAATTGGTCCAGGACTGTTGAGACAAAAACAAGACCAAGAAATTAAATTTGCATTTTTGTTATCTTCTCCTATTGGTACAAAATTCAAATAGATACTAACTCACACAACTCAAGACAAGAACTTTAGTATGACTAGGATGACACCTTTAGTATGACTATTAGCTTCCATCTTAGGCCAACAACCACTTATGTAAAAGAGATGGACATAAAGCTTTAATTTCTCCACGAACTTTTTCTAAAGTGCATTAATTGTGAAGTATCTATGATTTGAAGTATAAGTTGGGTTTTAAATGAGTCCCATTGTATTTCTATTTTATTTTTCCTATTTTTAGTTAGTTTATTATTTGTTTTTAATTTCCACCGTTAGATCAATCTAAGGACCCCTAGATGAAGGGTTGGAATTAAATCTCAAAAACCCTAACTTTTTCCCCATTTTCCCTCTTCCCTCTCTATCCTCCCCTCCCTCCACCCGACGCCCCCTCTCTTTCTCTCTCGTTCTCCTTTGCCGCGCCTAGCATCACCACCATGCCTTCCTTGCATCACCACAAGCCACCGTGGGCCTCCTCCCAGGTTGAGTCGCCTTTATTTACCGGTCCAATAGCCCCACACCTCTCTCTCCCTCTTTCTCTCACAGATCTGACATGATCAGAAGTGCTACCACCATGCGCCGCCTCCAGCCAAGGCCGTTGCCACCCATAGCCACCTGAGGTCAGCCCCGTGACTCAGCACAAGCACCACCGTGCCCAGCTTGCCTAGGCCTTGCCTCATTCTCTTTTCTCCTTCAGCCTCTAGCACCCTCGCACACCCCCACCACCACACATGGCCAAACCCAACCACCACTCGCTAGCCATCAACCCCAAAGGTGAGACCAAAACCCACCTCTTGCTGCCACCACGTAACCCTCCAAACCCTAGCCACCCCAAACAGCCCTGTCATAAGTGTCATGACAGTGACCACTGTACCTCAACCGGCCTCTCCTTGCACGTGCGTAGCCATCGTCATAAGACCTTTTCGGACAGCAAGTGATGCAATGTGTTAGCCTTGATGCTTTGTGATCACTACGCAATTTGCGTAATGGCCGAATGTCTTGTGAGGTGATGGGATCACGGTGTAGTTTGAAAGTGGTTGTAAACTATGTGACGTGAAGGGATGTGTAGTTGTGAATGGGGGTATGTCATGTGTAGTGTTGGGACAAGCTAAGTATTTGGACGAGTTGTATCAAATGTCATGTTGTATGGGTTTGAGTTGGAAGTTAGTATCGGAGTATGGAGCTTGTTTACACAAGCAGACGTTGGTGGTTTATATGTTGATCTTAACTGATAAAAAGGATAGGATACATGTGTAATTTGGTTGGACACATGTGCTAGGTAGATATACTGTATGTAATGGATAATCTATCTTAAGCATGAGTACACGATGTTTAAGTCTCAAGATTGGTTTAAAGTTGTGTATTATGAATGCTTAAGATTTCAAAGAAGTACTGGTTAGGTTATGCATGAATGGAGGAAAGGATGCATATATTGACTAGGATTGGGTTGTATAACTTGATTGGTTCAAGTTATGCATTGAGATGAAGGTTTGATAGGAAGAGTGTGATGAAGGTGTTAGTGTATCTTAACAAAGTGAATCAAGGAGGTTCACTTTGAAGGATAAGAACGTGAAGTAAGAGGCTCTGTGTTTCAAAGGTGACCTCAAGTTGGTAAGAAGTTATGATCCCGAGATTGAGAAAATGTGATAAAGGAAAACATAAAAGACGGATTGGGATGAAAAAGTATGTCTGGATGAAGGAAATCCAAGTCGGAAGTAATTTATGCATTTTTTAAGTTTAAGTTATGCACTTCAGGAAAGGAAAAATATGAGGTTATTTTTGCATGTAGGTTGTCATTTGACACACACATGAATGAATTGCATGAAATGACAATAGCATAGAGTCCAAGTAGGTATTATATTCATACTTTTATAGACTTTTTTAAATGATATGAAATGAAAATGAATATTTCTCTTTATGAATGAATGATGTTTTATGAAAATATGCTAGGTATGAATGTTTAAAGGTATATGTATGTATGGTCTTCTTGACAGTCCCTATTTATGCACCCAAAGTAATAGTTGTATGCATGTGAATGAATGTTATACTTAGTAGCTATTTTCCTTATTTTCATAAAATGAAATGTTGAAGTTTATGCTCAATGCTTTTAAATGACATTTAAAGTGACGCGATGAAAGTGTACTTTTAATTGATGATACGAAAGGAATTTTAAACAAAGCTATTAAATGATTTTAAATGATGCCATGAACTGATGTTTACGATAATGTTCATGTTTATGCTTTTAAAAGATATTTTAAATATTGAGGTTCAAGCTTATGATTT
The DNA here is from genome assembly GCA_003123785.1 of Pterocarya stenoptera. Lineage (NCBI taxonomy): Eukaryota > Viridiplantae > Streptophyta > Magnoliopsida > Fagales > Juglandaceae > Pterocarya > Pterocarya stenoptera. Next base: position 259,886 of record QEOT01001513.1, read on the forward strand.
TAAACGATGTTTATGAAATGAATGTTTTAATATATGAAAATGCGTAACGACCATGACGGAATGAATGGGTACCAAAGAACTTGGCAGATTGCAATGCTGGGTAAGTAGTACTGGCAGTGCACCTAGTGCTACTCCAAGAATAAAAAGGATTCCCAACCTGTGGCTATGGCAGAATCGTGTTCCAAAAGACCGCTAACCCCAACACACGAGGCATAATAGTATATACCTGCCAGAAGAAAAGTGAAAAGAATGAATGAATGCATGTATGGTTTAGTTTCTTTATGAATGGAAGTACAAGGTGTGGGATATATTTTATGAAAGGAAAATATTTTTAAAGAAAAACCCCACCTTGTAATGTTTTAAACGAAATGAATTCTTATGTAAAGTATATAGATGAATGTGAATGCATGACTTAAAACTTATGTTGGTATATTTTGATTGTATGAAGTAATACTCACTGAGTATTCCACTCACGTTAGTTTTATGTATGTCCCTCCCCCCTCATAGGGACAAAGTGAGGAAGAAGCATTAGGACAAACATGGCCCAAGGGAAAAGTGAATGAAGCCTATGCAAGTTTTATGTAATGTATGAAAGTCATATTTTCGTAAAAGGCCTTTTAATTTAACTTAATAATTTTTGCTGCAAAACTCTCTGTTATATTTGTAGAGTAGATTTTAGTTTTAAACTTAGAACATTTCATATCCTGATAAGGGAAGGAATAGTTTTAAAAGGGTCAGTAATTCCCTTTTCATTTTCTAAAGTTTCACCACAAGGATGGGCATTACAGGGTGGTATCAGAGCAAAACCCAAGTTATGAAAGATTCAACTGTTCAAAATAAAGGAGAGAAGAGTTTTTTACAAAGAAAGAAAACTTTGGAAGTGTAGGAAAAACCTAGGTTGAAGTATTTTCAAGGCATGTCTTGTCCTGCAGTAAGTTTATGAAATGGTATATGTTTTAATGTTATGATATTTTATAGTATGACATAGTCAATGCATGCATGTTAGAATGGCACTTACTAGGAAAGATTATGTTAAGAGTATGAAATGAAGAAAGTGATAGCGAATGGAGGTAGCTAGAAGAGAATGAATGAGTGATGGATTGCTAGGAACTTATATAAGTAATTACATGTTTATGCGAGGAATAGATCAGAAATGATAGATGGACTGTGATAGTTATGAAGTACATGAATAACCACGAGTTAAGTTAGAAACGAGATGGAGGATGAGACGGTAACTTCAAGCTTTTTTCGTAAGGATTGTGATGTGGAAGGTACAAGTGCTATACGATGAATTGGGTTAAGTACTTGGAAATGACTTGAGCATATCAATCCTTAATTTACAAAACGCGAGGATGAAGGTGCTATGTAAGGAGTGATTGAAGCAGTGAATGTGTATGGAGGCATGAAGACGATGCAAGGATGAGCATGAACGAATTTGTATCGAGTGTAAGCAAATTCCGAGGACGAAATTTTTAAAAGGAAGGGAGATTGTGACTAACCGCTCCTTTTTCTCTTGATTGGTCATGAGTCTCACATTTGCATTCTAAATCTCAAACTTGTGTTTTAAATATTGCAGATGGTTTTTAAATGGGACCAGCCTTCGAAATAGTTTAAATGTCCAAACATTACTTTAAATGGAGTATTTTTAGTGTTATTAGACTAAACCTAATTTACAAGTAAGCTTTTTTATATTGCGCAACCCCAAAAATGATATAATTTTATAAAATTATTTTATTTAAATGATTTTAGTTCTTTAAAAGTATTATGTAATATTCATTATTTCATTTTATGTTAAAAACTCTACTTATTTAGATGATGTTATTTCTCTTAAAAAATATTTAGCAAACTTTATCATTTTATTTTTATGATGAAAGATTATATTTTTAGAATTTAAGTTGAGTTTTAAATGAGTCCCATTATATTTTTATTTTATTTTCCTTGTTTTCAGTTAGTTTATTATTTGTGTTTAATTTTCATTATTGGATCAATCTGGAGATCCCTAGATGAAGGGTTGGGATTAAATTCCCAAAACCCTAACTTTTCCCTCATTTTCCCTCATCCCTCTCTCTCCTCCTCGCCCTCTAGCCAACGCCTCTCTCTCTCTCTCTCTCTCTCTCTCTCTCTCGTTCTCCTTTGCCAAGCCTAGCACCGCCGTCGTGCCTTATCTACACCACCATTGGCCACTGTGGGCCTCCTCCCAGGTCCAGCCACCTCCATCTGCCAGCCCAACAGTGCCACACCTCTCTCTCCCTCATGAATCTAACATGATCTGGTGCGCTGTTGTGTGCGCCGCCTCCAACCAAGACCGTTGCCACCCACAACCACTTGGGGTCAACCCCGTGACTTAGCTCGAGCACCACCGTGCCTAGCCAACGGAGGTCTTGCCTCCCTCCCTTTTTTCCTTTGGCCTCTAGCACCCACGCATAACCCCACCACCACACACGGCCAAGCCCAGCCACCACTCACTAGTCATCAACCACTACGGTGAGACTAAAACCCATCTCTCGGCACTACAACGAAATCCTCCAAACCCTAGCCACCTTAAATAGCCATGTCTTAAGGTCACAGTAGTGACCACTACAACTAAACCGGCCTCTCCTCGTATGCGTAGCCACTGCCATGAGACCTTGCCAGACAGCAAACGATGCTATAGGTCAGCCCGACGTATGGTGTAATTCCTATACTTTTACCTCAATAGTTTATTTATTGTGAACCTAGATGTTGTTGTAGAGTGCGCTGCGTTTTGAATTGTAAATGGAGTAGTTTGGGTAGTTGTGTAATTGAAGTGACGGGTGTTTTTGAGCCGTTTATGTTGTGGCTTTAAGTAGTGTAAAGTGGTGGAGTTGTACTGTTGTGACGTAGTGGTAGAATGGCGTGATGTTGTGAAGTGTTGAGATTAAATGTTAAGTTATGATGTGATAGTGTTGTGCGTAGTGATTACAGCAGTTTGCATAATGGCTAGATGCCATGTGAGGTGATGGGATCACGTTGCAAGTTAAAAGTGGTTGTAAGCTATGTGACGTGGAGAGATGTGTAGTTGTGAATAGTGGTATGTCGTGTGAAGTGTTGGGACAAACTAAATAGTTGGACTGGTTGTATGAAATATCATGTTGTATGGATTTGAGTTGGAGGTTAGTATGAGAGAATGGAATTTGTTTACACAAGCGGGCGTTAATGGATTATATGTTGATCTTAGGTGATAAAAGGGGTAGGGTACACTTATAATTTAGATGGACACATGTGACAGGCAGATTTACAATATGTAATGGATAATCAGTTTTAAGCATGAGTATACGATATTTAAACCTCAATTTTGGTTTAAAGTTGTGTATTTTGCATAGTTAAGATTTCAAGGAAGTATTGTTTAGGTTATACATGAATGGAGGAAAGGATGTGTTTATTGACTAGGATTGGGTTGTATAACTTGATTGGTTCAAGTTATGCATCAGGATGGAGGTTTGATAGGAAGAGTGTGATGAAGGTGTTAGTGTGTCTTAAATTTAAAATGAATCAAGGAGGTTCACTTTGAATGATATGAATGTGAAGTAGAAGGCTCTGTGTTTTAAAGGTGACCTCAAGTGGGTCATAAGTTATGACCCTGAGATTTAGGAAACGTGATAAAAGAAAGAATAGAAGAAAAACTGGGATGAAAGAGTATGTTTGGATGAAGGATGTCCAAGTTGGTAGTAGTTTATGTATTTTCTAAGTTTAAGTTATGCACTTGAGGAAATGAATAATGTAGGCTTATGTATGCATGTAGGTTGCCATCTGACAGGAGCATGAATGAACTATATGAAATGAGTATACTATGGAGTCCAGGTAAATATTATATTCATACTTTTATAGAGTTTTCTAAATGATAAGAAATGAAAATGAATGTTTCTCTTTATAAAATGAATGATGTTTATGAAAATATGCTAGGTATTATGTATGTATGGTTTTCCTTGGCAGCCCCTATTTATTAACCCAAAGTAATAGTTGTATGCATGTGAATGGATGTTATACGTAGTAGCTATTGTCCTTATTTTCATGAAATGAAATGTTGAGGTTTATGCTCAGTACTTTTAAATGACATTTAAAGTGACGCGATGAAAGTGTATTTTTAACTGATGCTACAAAAAGGATTTTAGGCGAAGCTATGAAATGATTTTAAATGATGCCATGAACTGATATTTACGATGATGCTCATGTTTATGCTTTTAAATGATGTTTTAAATGTTGATATTTAAGCTTATGCTTTTAAATGATATTTATAAAATGAATCGGCCGATAAAATGAATGAAAAAGAAAGGACTAAATGAATGAAAGGAAATGAATGTTTTAATGTATGAAAATACGTAACGGCTACCTTGAATGAATGAGTACCAAAAGACTGGACAGATTGCAATAACGGGAAAGTAGTACTGGCAGTGCACCCATTTTTACTTCCTAATTGAAAGGGATTCCTAACCTTTGGCAGTGGAATCCAGGTCCAAAAGGCCGCTAACCTCAACACACGGGGTGTAATAGTGTGTACCGGCCAAAGGAAAACTGAAAAAAAAAAAAAAAGAATGAATGAATGTATGCTTTAGTTTCTTTATGAATGAAAGTACAAGGTGTGGAAAATGTTTTATGAAAGGAAAACTTTTTTTTAAAGAAAAATCCAACCTTGTAATATTTTAAACGAAATGAATGCTTATGTAAAGTATGTAGATGAATGTGAATGCATGATTGAAAACCTATGTTAGTATATTTTGACTGTACGAAGTAATATTTAATGATTATTCGACTCAAGTTAGTTTTATGTATATCTCTCCTCCTCTCAGGAACAAAGTGAGGAAGAAGCGTCAAGATAGAAATGGCCCAAGGGAAAAGTGACTGAAGCTTATGCAAATTTTATGTAATGTATGAAAGTCATATTTTCATAAAAGGCCTTTTAATTTAACTTAATAATTTTCGCTGCAAAACTCTCTATTATATTTGTAGAGTAGATTTTAATTTTAAACTTAGAACCTTTCATATCCTGGGAAGGGAATGAATAGTTTTAAAAGGACTAGTAATTCTCGTTTTATTTTCTAAAATAATTTTTTAAAGTCTCACCACAAGGACGGACATTACATGGTGGTATCAAAACAAAACCCAGGTTATGAAAGATTCAACTTTTCAAAATAAAAGAGAAGATTTTTTCACAAAGAAAGAAAACTTTTAAAAAGAGAAATGAAAGTAAAGTAAAAACCTAGGTTGAAGTCTTCTCAAGATATGTCTTGTCCTACAGTAAGTTTATGAAATGGTATATGTTTTAATGTTATGATATTTTATAGTATGATATAGTCAATGCATGCATGTCAGAATGGCACCTACGAGGAAAGGTTATGTCAAGTGCATCAAATGAAGGAAGTGATAGAGAATGGAGGTAGCTAGAAGAGAAGGAGTGAATGATGGAATGCTAGGAACGTATAGAAGTAGTTATATGTTTATGCAAGGAATAGATTATAAATGATAGATAGACTACGATTGTTAATAGTTATGAAGTGCATGGATGACCACGAGTTAAGTTAGAAACGAGACGGGGTGGATGAGACAGTAACTTCAAGTTTTTTTTCGTAAGGATTGTGATGTGGAAGGTACAAGTGTTATGCGATGGATTGGGTTAAGTACTTGAAAATGACTTGAGCATGTCAATCCTTGATTGACAAGACACGAGGATAACAATGCTATGCAAGGAGTGATTGAAGCAGTGAACATGTATGGAGGCATGAAGACGATGCAAGGATGAGCATGAACGGATTCGTATTGAGTTTAAGCAAATTCCGATGGAAATTTTAGAAGGAAGGGAGATTGTGACCAACCTCTCATTTTTCTCTCAATTAGTCACGAGTCTCCGTTGCATTTTAAATCTCGAAGTTATGTTTTAAATATTGCAGATGGTTTTGAAATGAGGCCCGGTGTTTTAAAGCCTTCGAAATAGTTTAAATGTCCAAACATTATTTTAAATTGAGTGTTTTTAGGGTTATTGGACCAAGCCTAATTTACAAGTAAGCCTTTTATATTGTGAAGCCCCAAAAATGATTTAGTTTTAGAAAATCATTTTATGTAAATGATTTTAGTTCTTTAAGAGTATTATGTAATATTCGTTATTTCATTTTATGTTAAAAACTCTATTTATTTAGATGATGTTGTTTCTCTTAAAAAATATTTAGGAAACTTCATCATTTTATTTTTATGATGAAAGATTATATTTTCATAATTTAAGTTGGGTTTTAAATGAGTCTCATTGTATTTCTATTTTCTTTTCCCTATGTTTAGTTATTTAGTTATTTGTGTTTAATTTCCACCACAAGATCAATCTGAGGACCCCTAGATGAAGGGTTGGAATTAAATCTCAAAAACTCTAACTTTTTTCCCATTTTTCCTAATCCATCTCTCTCCTCCCCTCCCTCTAGCCAACACTCCCTCTCTTTCTCATTCTCCTTTGCCTCGCCTAGCGCTACCGTTGTGCCTTCCTTACACCACCACGGGCCATCGTGGGCCTCCTCCTAGGTTGAGCCGCCTCCATCCATCAGCTTAACAGCACCATGCTGTCTCTCCCTAAGGATCTAATACGATCTGGTGCGTTGTCGCTGTGTGCCACCTCCAGCCATGATCGTTGCCCCCACAGCCACCTTGGGTCAACCCCGTGACTCAGCCTAAGCACCACTGTGCCCAGCCAGTCGAGGCCTTGCCTCCCTTTCTTTTCTCCTTCGGCCTCTAGAAACCATGTACACCCCCACCAACGTACACGACCAAACCTAGCGACCACTCACTAGCCATCAACCACCACAGTGAGATCAAAACCCACCTCCTGTCGCCACCATGAAACCCTCCAAACCTTAGCCACCCCAAAAATCCTTGTCTTAGGGTCACAGTAGTGACCACTACACCTCAATCGGCCTCTCCTCCCACATGTGTAGCTGCCACTAGGACACCTTGTTGAATAGCAATCGACGCTACGGGTCAGCCTTGACAAATGGTATAATTCCTATACCTTTCCCTAAATAGTTTATTTATTGTGAAGCTGGATGTTGTCTTGGAGTGCGCTGTGCTATGAACTGTGGACAAAGTAGTTTGTGGTAGTTGTATAATTGAAGTGAAGGGTGTTATTGAGTCGTTTGTGTTGTGGCTGTAAGTAGTGTGAAGTGGCGAAGTTGTGGCATAGTAGTGGTATGGTGTGATATTGTGAAGTATTGGGATTAAATGTTGAGTTGTGATGTGATGGTATTGTGTGCGGTGATCACTACACAATTTGCATAATGGCCGGATGCCATGTGAGGTGATGGGATTACGGTGTAGTTTAGAAGTAGTTGTAAGCTATGTGATGTGAAGGGATGTGTAGTTGTGAATGAAGGTATGTCATGTGAAGTGTCGGGACAACTTAGATGCATTGTATGAAATGTCATGTTGTATAGGTTTGAGTTGGCAGTTAGTATTGGAGTATGGAACGTGTTTAGACAAGCGAGTGTTAGTAGATTATATGTTGATCTTAGGTGATAAAATGGGTAGAGTACATGTGTAATTTAGATGGACAGATGTGCTGGGCAGATTTATCATATGTAATGGATAATCCGTGTTAAGCATAAGTACACGATGTTTAAGTCTCAAGGTTGGTTTACGGTTGTGTATTATGTATGGTTAAGATTTCAAGGAAGTATTGGTTACGTTATGCATGAACGGAGGAAAGGATATGTATATTGACTAGGATTGGGTTGGATAACTTGATTGGTTCAAGTTATGCATCAGGATGGTGGTTTGATAGGAAGAGTGTGATGAAGGTGTTAGTGTGTCTTAACTTTAAAGTAAATCAAGGAGGTTCACTTTGAAGGATAAGAACGTGAAGTAGGAGGCTTTGTGTTTTAAAGATGACCTTAAGTGGGTTACAAGTTATGACCCTGAGATTGAGGAAACGTGATAAAAGAAAGCATAGAAGACGGACTGGAATGAAAGAGTATGTCTGGATAATGGAAGTCTAAGTTGGTAGTATGGAAGTCCAAGTTGGTAGCAGTTTATGTATTTTCTAGGTTTAAGTTATACACTTGAGGAAAGGAATAATTTGGGGGTTATGTATGCATGTAGGTTGTCATCTGACACACACATGAATGAGCTACATGAAATGAATATAGCATAGAGTCTAGGTAAGTATTATGTTCATACTTTTATAGAGTTTTCTAAATGATATGAAATGAAAATGAATGTTTATTTTTATGAAATGAATGATGTTTTATGAAAATATGCTATGTATGAATGTTTAAAAGTATACATATGTTCTTATAAAAAATAAAAAAAATTATACATATGTATGGTCTTCCTTAGCAGATGCACTCAAAGTAATAGTTGTATGCATGTGAATGGATGTTATACATAATAGCTATTGTCCTTATTTTCATGAAATGAAAGTTAAAGTTTATGCTCAACGCTTTTAAATGCCATTTAAAGTGACGCAATGAAAATGTATTTTTAACTGACGCTACAAAAGGGATTTTAAACGAAGCTATGAAATGATTTTAAATGATTTCATGAACTAATGTTTACGTTGATGCTCATGTTCATGCTTTTTTAAGGATGGTTTAAATGTTGATGTTCAAGATTATGTTTTTAAACGATGTTTATGAAATGAATGGACTGATAAAAGGAGTGAAAAAGAAAGGACTAACTGAATGAAAAGAAATGATGTTTTAATGTATGAACATATGTAACAGTCATGACTAAATGAGTCGGTTCCAATGGACTGGACATATTGCAATGCCAGGCAAGTAGTACTGGCAGTACACCCAGTTTTACTCCCTGACTGAAAGTGATTCCCAACCTGTGGATATGATTATTATCCTAGTCAAAAAGACTGCTAACCCCAACACACGGGACATAATAGTGTGTACCGGCCAGAGGACAAATGAATGAATGCATGTGTACTTTAGTTTTTTTAAGAATGAAAGTTCAAGGTGTGAGAAATGTTTTATGAAAGGAAATCCTTTTTAAAGAAAAATCTCACCTTATAATGTTTTAAACGAAATGAATGCTTATATAAAGTATGTAGATGAATGTGAATGCATGATTGAAAACCTATATTAATATATTTTGACTATATGAAGTAATACTTACTAAGTATTCGACTCACGTTAGTTTTATGTATGTCCCTCCCCTCCCAGGGACAAAGTGAGGAAGAAGCGTCAAGAGAGACATGGCCTAAGGGAAAAGTGATTGAAGACTATGCAGGTTTTTATGTAATGGATGAAAGTCATACATGGCCCAAGGGAACAGTCATCTGCAAAAAATAAATGGTTAACGATAAGTGTGATTTTTATTACTCTTTTAATTATGAAAAGTGTTAGTTTTCCTTCAATTCTATTGATTTTATTTTATTTCTATATATTTTTCTTTATTTTCTTGGATTTGAAGGAATGAGAAGATTTAATGCAAAAGGAAAACATTTTAAAGAAGAGACTGCGGATCTAGACCAATGAGAGGTGACAATATCCAAAGAGAGTCGAGGAGATATAGGGAAGGAGATCTAATGGCGACCAGAATTGGCGACAAGAGTTAGGCAATGAACAAGATATTTTACCTCTTGGACGAGAAGACTTGGCAATAAGGCTCCGGGCGGTTAGATTGGATGACTAGTCTAAACGACTAATTTAAAAGATCAACTTAAACGACATCATGGACAACAACTAGCAAAGGGTTTGATATTAATTTTGATCAAGAAAAAGGGAAACAAATCACAGAAGAAATCTATAAGAAGCCCAAGTTCACAATGCGCTAGGAGACAACCTGAAGCGAGAACTTTGATTTACAAGCGGTTGACGAGAAGAGAATATTGCAAATCAACAAGATGGATGAGTTCCGCAATGATGCTTATGAGAATGCTCAGATCTACAAAGATAAAACTAAAAGATGGCATGATAAGCATATTCTAAGAAGGGAATTCGAAGTTGGGCAGAAAGTTTTATTATTTAACTCAAGATTTTGACTCTTCTCGGGAAAGCTGCACTCTTGGTCGTCGGAACCATTTGTAGTGACCCGTGTGTTTTCCTATAGGGTGGTTGAAGTCCATCATAAGACAAAATGGACATTTAAAGTAAATGGACAGAGATTAAAACCCTCTGTGGATAGAGACTTTAATTCGGAAAAAGTGTTCCATCGATCTCGCAGTGATAAATGGTGAGAGGATAATGTCTAGCTATAGACTTTAAATAAAGTGCTTTTGGGAGGCAACCCAAGTTTTTATTTTAAGTTTTATTTTTGCTTGATCTTATTCTTTTGCTTTCATCTTGCAGGAACGAAGAGGCTGGAGAAGTCTCCATGGAGTACACGGCGGCACTTTCAAGGAAAATATTCAATTGGAAAAAAAAAAATCAGGAGAGAATCTCTTACCTTCTCTCATTCTCTTCTTTAGTTTTTCTTCCTCTTTCCCATTGAGGACAATGTGATATTTAAGTTTGGGAGAAAGGAAATTATTTTATATATTTCAAAAAAAAAAAAAAGTATGGTCTGATGAATAAAAAGCCTATGATAAGAATATAATTGAAATTGATTATAATTTTTAGGAAAAATTCTCATTGCTTAAGTCTAGTTGTTAATTCTATACTTGATCTTGCTTAATTTGATATTTTCTATGTTCAATGAATGCTTATAATTGTCATTAATCGTTTTGCATACCTAGAGAAGTTTTATGTGAATTTGTACAGTCTCAACTTACTCTAGAACTTGTTTGATTACACTCGAGGCGAAATCTTAGACAAAATATTACTGGGGAAATGATTAAGGCATTCTTTGAGACGATTGAACCTTTCGAGCTTACCTATTTATTATCTTTATCCCCAATCACCCATTTGAGCTTTATTGAATTATATTTTAGCCTTATATATATATTTTTCTTTCTTGTAGACCACATATTCCCTACCCTATTTGAGCTTAAACATTGATTTCCTTACCTTTCAAGAGAACTAAGTTTACACAAAGTTATAGACTTGCAATAGCATGAAAGGCAAGAGAGGTAGAAGGTTTACAAGTGAAGTTAATTATAATCATATTATCAAAATCATAAGTTTTGGAGTATGAAAAGTCAACTCGTCTACTATGTGGCTAACAAGAAAAGGCCGACGAGAGTCATCCACAAAGGCAGTAAAAAAGATATGGTTTATTTCATAAAAAAAGAAGAAGAAGAAGAAGAAGTCCGACCTGCCGAATAAAGGGGAAAAGAGAGAGATACTTGAAAGTACAATAAGGAGAGATATGTTGAGAGATTCACAATGATTGAAAAGAGATGTTTGTGTTAGAAGTGGGAATGCTCTATTTGTTATGTTGGTGTTCAAATTTAAGTTGTCTTGCTTTGTTTGAATCCTACATTTTCATTGTAGCCCTCACCCTAACCTTACATTACAAGCTTAATAAAGACCTATTGATCTCTGGTGATAGTTTATGTTCTACATTAGTGGAGAGTGATTTGAACAGCAAGTCTATGGAGTGTTTAGAGATCCATTATTTATTTACTTATTTGCATAAAACTATCCGGGGAGCTAATGATGAAGTGAGAATGATAGGTATGTATGAATGTGAGGATGGATAATGCGGTGGAATTGAGTTTTGAATTAATTTTTGGACTTGATTGATCTTGAATGATTCCTTTGAATTATAAACTTTAGGCAATCTGAGGCAATAAATTTTATGAATCAAACCAATGCTTGTTTTAATTGCTTTTCTCTTTTTCTTTGCTCGAGGGCGACTAAAGCTTATGTTTGGGGGTATTTGATAAGTGTATTTTTATGTAATTTTTATTACTCTTTTATTTATGAAAAGTGTTAGTTTTCCATCAATTCTATTAATTTTATTTTATTTATATATGTTTTTCTTTATTTTCTTGGATTTAATTGAATGAGAAGATTTAGTGTGAAAGGAGAGAATTTTGTTACAAAAGAAAAGACTATGGAACCGGATCGACGAGAGGCGATGAGATCTGAAAAGAGCCAAGGAGATTTAGGCGAGGAGACACAATGGAGACCTAAATTGGCGACAAGAGTTAGGTGATGAGCAAGATATTTTACCACCTAGGCGAGAAGACTTGGCGATAAGGCTCCGAACGGTTAGATTGGGCGACTAGTCTAAACGATCAACTTAACAGATCAACCAAAAAGATATCATGAGCAACAACTAGCAAAGGGTTTGAGAGTAATTTTGATCAAGAAAAAGGGAAATAAATCACAGAAGGAATCCACAAGAAATCCAAGTTCGGAATGCGCTAGGAGGCAACTTGAATATACTTTAGTGTTTCGTTCATAACTTTCTACTCACATATCTGATTGATATGATTTTGGATGGGTTGAATATTTATTTTGAAGGTCTACAACTTTGTCTCTAATAAGTATTTCTAAATTCTGACTCATGAAGCGCGTACAAGGTTGCCAATATAAGTCTTAAAAGTTAGGCAATGTTTTAGGCGGAAATCATGAAAACGTTAGGGTTTCTTTTCTATCCTATATAAGCATATTAACACGAAATTAAGGGGGAGAGTCTGAGTTTTAGAGTCCAATAGTCCAGAAATTATTCTTTATGTTTCTTTCGAGGAGGCGGATCTGGAGGGCCACATGCTTCATCAACCGACTCCAACGAAGAACAATAGTTTTATTATTTTTCTTTTCAATTTCATTATGATCTAATTTTATTTAATATAGCTTTGATGTAGTCTAGCCTTGAACACATAATTTATATTTTAAGTTATTTTATTTTCAATATTTCCATGATTGAGTGTTTATTTCTTATTCTTAATACTTGCAATTTTTTAGCTAAGTCTTGTTCGATCCATTAAATTACAATGAGACCTAGAGGTAATTTGTGATTATACCTCTAGGATTAAGCATCATTAGTTGAGCGAAAGTGAAGATACTTTACCGCAATTAGTGTGATTTTAAAAAAAATCTAGAGAACTTAAGAAATCTCTAGTTAATTAAATTCATATAAAGATATGAAGTTATTAATTAGAAATATTTTTAGTATTGTTCGAGAGAAAATAGTGAATAGTTAAGGGATTTTTATAATCAACTTGGGATGATTGGAATTCTATAATAAGAAAGAATAAATTGTGTGAGATTCGCTAGGTGAACTCAAACGCTCTAGATCTATTCTTATTATCTTTAAAATCTTAATTTTAATGTTCTTTTTTCAAGTTTAATTTAGATAATCTATTCTTTAAATTTTGGGTTTCTAAATAGTAATTAATTTAGTAAATTTCAGTATTCAGTAGCATAATTAATTTCTGAAGGTTTGACATCCGTTTTCTTTAAAACACCTTACTACTTATTACGATTCTGTGCACTTGCAGATATTTTCAGTATAACAGTTAATGTGCAAATGATTCATTCTAATTGGCAAGCCTGTGAAAAGACCAGTTTGCTTAGTTTTGTTGAGAAGGCAACTAAGAGCCTTTGCACACATAATAAAAAGATATAGGAAGAAAGGATCCCCTTGCCTAATGCCTTGAGTTGGACAGAAAAGTTCTTGAGGCACCCTATTGATTATAAGAGAGTAGGATACTGAGATGACACATTGCATGATGAGTTCAATCCAAGCTGTTGCAAAGCCTAAGTCTGCATAATTGATCTCAAAAAAATCCACTCAATTCTGTCATAGGCCTTACTCATATCAAGTTTAAGAGCCATAAACCCCTCTCCCTTCCTTTTAATTTGGCTTTCATGGAGTGCAAAGATTGAAAAGCCACAATTATGTTGTCTGTGATGAGCCTACCTGGTACAAAAGCAGTCTAAGTTGGAGAAATAATGGCAAGTAGTATGAGCTTCAACCTATTAGTCATAGTTTTAGCAATGGTTTTATAAAAAACATTGCATAAGCTGATTGGCATGAAATCAGTGACCTGAGAGGATGATGACTTCTTGGGAATAAGGGCTATGAAAGTATCATTCAGTTTCCCAGAGCACTTTCCTCCATTGAGCACCTCAAGTGCTGCCTAACAAACCCTTGTTCCCACTATTTCCCAATGCTATTGGAAGAACACTGTTGGGAATCCATTAGGCCCCGGAGAACCTGAAGGATTCATACTAAATATGGCTTCCTTCACTTCTATAGTTGTAAAAGGCTTGGTAAGGATGAAATTCATATCCTCATTGACAACCTGAGTCATGGAAGCAAGGCATTCTTCAATGTCAACTGGATTGGAGGTAGAAAACAGCTCTTGAAACCGTTTTTGAAACACATGGCTGATTTCTTATGGATCTTTGATTTCCTGTCTTGAGTCAATTTTGATGCTGCAGATTATGTTTGTCTTCCTTCTTTGGCTAGCACACTTGTGAAATATTGGATATTTCTATTCCCATCTTTCAACCATGCATGTTTAGCCTTTTGTGCCACTTAGAGTTTTCTGCATCGAGGATAGAATCTATCTCTTTCTGTAAAGACTTAATATCATCATTTAGGTTGCCCTCATTTGTCTTTAGCAGAAAGTTCAATAACTCAAGTTTGGATTTTAGAAGCTTTCCTTGATTCTTATGCCTATTTCTGCTCCAAAGTTTCAGATCCTCTTGGCAATTGTGTAAGCCTTGTAAAGTCCTCTATAAGGAATCAAGCTTACCTCTTGAGTTTTCTTATGCATTTTTAATTAAACTCTTGCACCCCTCCTACTTACTTCGGTTTGATTCATATCTAAAGACCCTTGACCCTTTCTTTCTTTTTAATGATTTTCATACATTATATAAAAACCTGCATAGGCAACCCTAATGCCCAACAAGAACACAACAAGTTGTTTCATTTCATTAGCAAGCTAATGCAAGATAGATGAAGTTATCAAAATGTAAATTTCTAAAAGTATATATCACCTTCCATAATGTTAAAATTGTAAGATTTAATTTATGAAAAAAGTCAAAATTAAATTTTATTACCAATTAAATCATAATATGTCAATTGCAATACCAAAGAGAATTGGAGTCTAAGTTTTATCCAAAAATGAAAAATGAAAAAATAATTTTTAGAGTAATACTAGATATAATCATGTGTTGTACAAGATCTGTACACTTAATTTGAAAAATAGTGGGATCCACTATTAAAAAATTAATTTTTTTATATGGATATTATGTTTACTTACTTTTTTTCAAAAGAAGTGCGTGACGTTTGCACGTTCTATCACTGCAAATATCATATCTCTAATTTTTATAAAACCTTAATGTTAGATACATTCATAGATTGTGTAAACGCACACTCATTTTAAAAAAGAAGGGATTTACTATTAAAAAATTAATTTTTTCAAATAGATCTTATATTTACTATTTTTTTTTTAAAAAGTTCATGATATTTACGTAATTTATAACTACAAATATTATTTCTATTTATAAAACATGAACAGTACTAGTCTTTCCACTGGAGCTCCCGCTAGGATTTTTCTTTTTTACTTTGTGATTAAGGAATTTTTTTTTAATGATGTTGTGATTTTTTTTAAATATTTAAAAATATTAAAAAAATAGATGTAAGAAAAGATTAAAAAAACACATAAAATATACTAGCGGAGACCCAACGATGACTCTAGTGTCACTCATAAAAACATATAGAACTAATCCGACAATTGATCCTTTTTTTTCTTTGTTTTTATAGCAGCCGTAAGTTTGTCTTTTAATTTTTTAAAACGAATTCGACAATAGGTTAGGTTTGGATGTTGAGATAAGATAAAAATTTTTAAAAATTTTGTGAATAGTATTAAGATGAAAGTTTAAAATATTATTTTTTAATATTATTATTGTTTTGGGATTTAAAAAAATTGAATTAGAATTTGAAAAAATTGAAATATTTATTATATTTTATATAAAAATTTTAAAAAAATATAATAATAAGATAAATATTAAATTTCTCATCTTTACCCCAAACATTACCTAATAGTTTTTTACAGAGCTGTTAGTTTATGAGTCAAATACTTCGTCTCCTCAAAAGGTTGATTTTCAAACACTCCTTCACGCTTGCTCTCGATGTGATAGGAATTTGGAGCTTGGATCTCTTTTTCGTCTCCACACTGCTAACTTTTCCGAGACTTTCTCTCACGCGCTAGGCGAGATTACGATCTCAATTATTAACTTATGTGAATAATAATAATAAATTATAAAAAATATTAAATATTAAATAATAGATTAAAAAAAATAAATAAAAATAAAATATTAAATAATAGTCACTTTCCAAGTACAGTCTAAATCCAGCTTGCAAGAGGAAAAATCCCCGTTATAAAGCACTTCCTAGAGATTTTGAACCATTTATCTTTAGCAAGAGAGAAGATAATGGGTCGGAATGAGGTTGAGGACAAGGTGCAGAATGGCGTTGATCCGGAAGATGAACATAATGGTGATCCGGAGGACAAGAAGCTCAAACACGAAGTAGGGGAGACATCGGTGGAGCGATTGTTTGAAGATCAAGAGGTGCCGTCATGGAGGAAGCAGCTGACCATGAGAGCCTTCGGGGTGAGCTTCTTGCTGAGCATACTGTTCTCCTTTATAGTGATGAAGCTCAACCTCACCACGGGTATTATACCTTCCCTCAATGTCTCTGCTGGTCTCTTGGGGTTCTTCTTCGTCAGGACATGGACCAAGTTGCTTCAGAAATCTGGCTTGTTGAAGCAGCCTTTCACCCGGCAGGAAAATACTGTCATCCAGACCTGTGTTGTGGCTTCTTCAGGCATTGCCTTTAGTGGTATGAGTTCCACCCCATCCCCCCCTCACTCATTTTAATTTTACTCATCTCTCTGGTGCGTTACTTCTTCGCTTCAACACCATTATGTAATTTTGGAATTTTTTATAGATAAACATAATGGAATTGCTAGTGCGTTTAAACATTAGAACGGTCTGAACATTAATTCTGAAATAGCGAGTAATCAATTGAATAGGTGCTAATTTCTCAATCTGGGTTAAAGGAACGGTTAATCATGTGGCCTCTCTGAATTTGTTGGCCAAACCCAATTTTCAGCCCCTTTAATTTAAATATATATATATTAATGATAAATTTAAAATTTTTAAGAATTATATATATTTAGATTCATTCTAAATTCAGATTTTAGTCGCAATTCTTAGCAATTATTTGAATAAAACAAAAATAAAAACCTAAAATAGTGCCCATCAGTGGAGATTTCAAGCGGCTTGGCTCTATTACATTATTAATTCACCCAATGATTAGACTTTTTGGGTTTTTTTTTCCCAACCAGGCAACTCGAGTAGAGAACAAGCTGCAAGTTGTCCGACGGGACCAAAGTACAAGTAAAAATGAACCTGTTTTTTTCACTCATAAACTCAATCAGGAATCTCTGGGCGGCATGGAGCCTAGATACCAGTTTTGTTGGATTGTGTTAAAAGCATACTCTTTTTTTTTTTTTTTAATAATTAAAAAAGCATAGTTAGGACCAATCAATGATGGTTTGGAGAATATGGGATACAAGAGATCAAAAGATCATATTGGAAATCCATTGAGAGTTTATTCTTCTGAGATGGATTTGAAGAACCCTGTCTCAATGAGTTTCATGACATAAGAAAAAGGTTTCCAAACTGCCCCTTGTGATAAAGGAGAATTAAAGAAACATTAGTGTATTGTTCGGTCTTACTAAACATGGTCAATTAGAGTGTTAGAGTGGAGACAACAATTCACTACAAAAGATTGTGTTTGCTTTCTCTGCACCTATCCTTCCCTCTGTGTTATATACACAGTTAGTTTTGGTCCGCATCTGGTTTACTATTAATTGGACTTTTTTGAGTCAACAATATAAGATTGCGACTACTCTGTTAAGCAAATACCAGTTTCTGTTTACATCATCCTTTCATTAAAATCTTTGATAAGTACTGATTGCTTCTTTTCTCTTGTATGCAAATTTTAATTCATTACAACTCACTTTCTTTCCATAACGCATTTTACATTTCCCCCCTTATATCCGTTTCTTTTTAAGTGTTAACAAGGAAGAATTTCCTGATTCATAATTTGTGTATCCTAAGTAAGTAACCAAAGTTTAAAACTTCAGTAAAAGTGAAGGTCTAAATGAAGCTAATAAACTATATCAGTGGGATGTTTCAGCTCTGTTCATTTTGGGAAAATTGAGATTAGAGCTTTAATTAACCAAATCCTGCTTTCCTATGCAAGTTTCATATGCTAAGACTTGACCACATTGAGCGACCGAAATTAAAAAAAAAAAATCTGTTCATCCAATAATTGCAATAAAACTAGCTCAGTTGATTTTCTGAGGCAATTGGTGATCACTTTTTCTTAGGTTCCATCAGAGTGCTATATCCACTCAAGTCCATGATCCTTATTGTTACAATTTATTGTTAAATGTCAATAACCAGTTTGATTTGTGATGAATTATTATACATATATATACACATATTTGTGTTAAAATGAATGCATTGGGATTATGGACATATTAAAATCTTTCCTTTTATTTTATTGTTAAAAACTATGTCGAGTTTTTCAAAATATCTGAAAATTAGAGTATGGATGACCTAGTTTGAGTGTGTTGCACAAAGATTCTGAGTTTTGATGACTAATCTAGAACTTTACAACCATATCTCATGATGATAGTCTGACCCAATCAATATCTCATGGGTAAAATTCATTTTCTGTACTCTAGAAGTAATATTGTTTTCCTCTAACTAGTAACTTTAACTTGCAGACTGAAAACTACTTCTTTTAATTGATTTGTAATAACAGGAGGCTTTGGAAGTTACCTCTTTGGAATGAGTGAACGCATTTCCAAACAATCATCAGATACTCATGATTTCAAAAACCCATCATTAGGATGGATCATCGGCTTTCTCTTTGTTGTCAGCTTTCTAGGACTCTTCTCAGTGGTGCCTCTCCGAAGGGTATATATGTGGCAGCATATTTACGCTCGTTCTGTGAAATGTGAATACCTGTTATGCTTGTGGGGGTGGGGGTGAAAAGAGAACAAAAATAATTCATTGAACAGAACAAAACCTTATCATATTCCCATTTTTCTATAATGATATTGTTTATTTTGGTTTCAGATTATGATCATAGACTTCAAACTGACATATCCGAGTGGTACTGCCACTGCTCATCTCATCAACAGCTTCCACACTCCTCATGGAGCAAAATTAGCAAAGTAAGGCACCCTGACACTTACGGCTTCTGGTTAAACTTGACCCTATGGAAATTATAAAAGCTGTCTTCTTTTATTCTACTTTACAGGAAACAAGTGAGAGCGTTGGGAAAATTTTTCACCTTCAGCTTTTTATGGGGTTTCTTTCAATGGTTCTACACTGCTGGAGATAACTGTGGATTTTTACACTTCCCTTCACTAGGGCTCAAGGCATATAAATATAGGTACACCTAGAATCATTACTTTTCTTTCCACTTAATAAAACTTTGTTTTACTTGATGCAAAGAAAAATTTTCATTTGATAAGCATTTTGTTCAACTAAACCCTACTCTCATTTATGGAATGTTTTTGCTAATGTGGAAATATGATTATTCCCCAGATTTTATTTTGATTTCTCCGCAACATATGTTGGGGTCGGAATGATTTGCCCCTATATCATAAATGTATCAGTGCTGGNTCCCTATGGAAATTATAAAAGCTGTCTTCTTTTATTCTACTTTACAGGAAACAAGTGAGAGCGTTGGGAAAATTTTTCACCTTCAGCTTTTTATGGGGTTTCTTTCAATGGTTCTACACTGCTGGAGATAACTGTGGGTTTTTATACTTCCCTTCACTAGGGCTCAAGGCATATAAATATAGGTACACCTAGGATCATTACTTTTCTTTCCACTTAATAAAACTTTGTTTTACTTGATGCAAAGAAAAAATTTTCATTTGATAAGCATTTTGTTCAACTAAACCCTACTCTCATTTATGAATGTTTTGGCTAATGTGGAAATATGATTATTCCCCAGATTTTATTTTAATTTCTCCGCAACATATGTTGGGGTCGGAATGATTTGCCCCTATATCATAAATGTATCAGTGCTGGTGGGAGGGATTCTTTCTTGGGGTCTGATGTGGCCTCTCATAGAAAATAGGAGGGGTGACTGGTATTCTGCAAGCCTCCCATTAAATAGCATGGAGAGTCTTCAAGCTTACAAGGTTAGTTCCCACTAAACGAGATAGCTGTCCCACTACCACCCGTAGATTTTCAATCCTTGTCAACACTTTCAAAATATTGAAAACTTAATTTATATCCTTTTTTCAGGTATTTATCGCCATAGCCTTGATCGTGGGTGATGGTTTATATAACTTTCTCAAGGTTCTAAGTCAAACCATCTTAGGCTTGTCTCATCAGCTCCTGACAAAAAAATTGAGCTCTGATCGCCCTGTTGCAGACCATTCTTCACCTATGAGCTCTCAGCTCTCATATGATGACAAGCGTCGCACCCAACTCTTTCTCAAAGATCAAATTCCCACATGGTTTGCCATTGGAGGTTATGTTGCTATTGCTGCAATCTCTATAGGCACTCTTCCACATATCTTTCACCAACTCAAATGGTATTACATATTGGTCATCTATATATTTGCACCCACATTGGCTTTCTGTAATGCCTATGGTTGTGGGCTCACTGATTGGTCCCTTGCATCCACCTATGGAAAGCTGGCCATCTTTACCATCGGAGCATGGGCTGGTGCTTCACATGGTGGAGTACTTGCAGGCCTAGCAGCTTGTGGAGTTATGATGAACATCGTCTCGACGGCCTCTGACCTAATGCAGGATTTTAAGACTGGTTACTTAACACTGGCTTCACCGCGTGCCATGTTTGTGAGTCAACTAATTGGCACATCAATGGGTTGTGTAATTGCGCCTTCTGTGTTTTGGCTCTTTTACAATGCTTTTGATGACATTGGAGTTCCTGGAAGTGAATATGCTGCACCATATGCTATTATGTTCCGTAACATGGCTATTGTGGGGGTTGAGGGCTTGTCAAGTCTACCAAAGAATTGCCTTCTCCTTTGTTACGTGTTCTTTGGTGCAGCCATTCTGATAAATTTGATAAGAGATAGAGTGGATAAGAAGTGGGGAAGGTACATTCCACTTCCAATGGCAATGGCAATACCCTTCTACATAGGACCATATTTTGCCATTGACATGTGTGTTGGAAGCTTAATACTGTTCATCTGGGAGAAGATAAACAAGAGCAAGGCTGATGCTTTTGGTCCTGCAGTGGCATCTGGTTTGATCTGTGGGGATGGGTTATGGACTTTGCCTGCTTCTATCCTTGCTCTGGCTGGGGTCAAGCCACCGATTTGTATGAAGTTCTTGTCGCGAGGCAGTAATGCTAAGGTGGATAAGTTCTTAGAATCACTGGGCTAAGTTTTTCATGTGATATATCAATGTGAAGTCTTAAAGGCAGAGCATAAAAGGACTTGTAAAATATCCCTCATTTCTCTCTTTCATTTTCATTTTCTTTTTCTCTCTCTTTCTGGTGTGTATACAAATCTAGTAAAGCAGTCGCTGATGTGAATCAAGGAAAAATGTGTTTGTCATATTGCAATATCAAGAAGGTAAATATTCGCTTCTTCTTTTACCCCACCCATGGATCCTCCATTAACAAGGAATAGCCCACCACATCTACATGTTCTGATATTCTGAGGGCATGGCTTTGTCTATACATAGTTTATTAATGGAAATTCTTAGTTAACAAAAGAATTAGAAAATAAAAATTAATTTTGAGTCTGAAATGACTTGATGTGATATGTTAAATTGTAAGATATTTTTTGATTTTATAACAGATTTAATGTATGTGACACCCCAAGGAAAAGTAGGAATCTAGAAAAATTGATTGTGAATATTAAAACCATGGACGTTGTGGGTTGGGCTAGATTATAGGCCCATGAATTTATGACGACCTTTTATTTGGTCTAATTTCTTGGAATTATTAGAGGTAATTGAGAGTATAATTTGATGGAAAAACTAGCACCATTGTTTTAGCTGGAGTTATTAGAAATTTTTTGTGCAATAAAAATTGTGATGATGTGGCACCAATTGGCCCAATCCGGGCTCGACACATGGCAGCCCACTTTGTTACCTAATTAAGGCCCTACACCCCCAAAGCCACCAGGATAATGATCTTTGTTGTCCCAAATATATGTTTAAGTCACCTCTTACTTGCGCCACTATATATGCCCTACACTTGGTAAACACGTTACACACAAGCTTGTTTATTTTTTTTTTCAGATTTTTGTCCCCATGCTTCAGCTGTGTGTGCGGGTCCTCAAAACCAATGAAAGTAACTCTCTTTGGTCAGTCATTCTAATCATTTCTGGCCAGGTACTTCAGAGAATTTCGGGGTCATATATTGGCCTTAGAAAGCTGGAAAATTTAAGTGAAAGAAAGGCTTGAAAGCCCATCGCCGAGCCCCTCCATCTAGCATTTCATCCTTACTTCTCTTATCTGTTGTGTGACGACCCTCCTCACCAATGGAACTCGTACCTTTTTGGTCAGATTCTAATCATTTTGGTTAGTGCAATTATTAGAAATTCAGACCTAGTTAGTGATTACAAGAAAGCTGGAAAAAAAAAAAAAAAAAAGAAATCTAGAGTGAGGGTAAGAAGCAAGGAGCATTGGCAACAAAAAGCTTAAAGGAGGGGTAATATTGGGCGGTTTATGACTTGAGGACTTGTGCTTATTCTTTCATTTACCCATGTAGAAAGAAACTGAGAGCTGATCTATAAGTGTGGTTGTCTTCTTCCTTTTCTTCTTTCAAACAACTACACTTAGATTAAGACATCAAGCCAAACCTTCCATTTCTTGTAAAACTGAGAAAGAGGAGTTAGTGAGCTTGTGGTGGAGAGTCTTCAGTTGTGAGCTCGAGTTCTTCAACTTTGTAAGCGATATTCTTTTCCTACTCTTTCATTGATGATTAGAAGGCCATGTTAGTGTTTGATCTTGCTGATTATGTTGGTCATCCTCCTTTGGCTAGCACACTTGTGAAAACATTTGGTATTTCTATCCCCATCTTTCAACCATACATGTTCCTTTTGCCGCCACTTGAGAGTTTTATGCATCAAGGATGGAGTGTATCTCTTTTTATAAAGACTTAATGTCATCATTTAAGTTGCCCTCATTTATCTCTAACAGAAAGTTCAGTAACTCAAGTTTGGGTTTTAGAAGCTTCCCTTGATTCTTATGCCTATTTTTGCTCCAAAGCTTTAGATCCTCTGGGCAATTATGTAAGCCTTGTAAAGTCCTCTGTAAGGAATCAGGCTTATCTCTTGTGTTTTCTCATGCATTTTTAATTAAGCCCTCACACCCCTCTTGTTTACTCCAGTTTGATTCATATCTAAAGACCCTTTCTTTCTTCTGTATGACTTTCATACATTACATAAAAACCTGCATAGGCAACCCTAACGTCCAACAAGAACATGACAAGTTGTTTCATTTCATTGGCAAGCTAATGCAAGATAGATGAAGTTATCAAAATGTAAACTTCTAAAAGTATATATCACCTTCCATAATGTTAAAATTGTAAGATTTAATTTATGAAAAAAGTCAAAATTAAATTTTATTACCAATTAAATCATAATATGTCAATTGCAATACCGAACAGAATTGGAGTCTAAGTTTTATCCAAAAATGAAAAATGAAAAATATACTTTTTAGAGTAATACTAGATATAATCAAGGGTTGTACAAGATTTATACACTTAATTTGAAAAAGAGTAGGATCCACTATTAAAAAATTAATTTTTTATGCGGATCTTATGTTTACTTACTTTTTTCAAAAGGAGTGCATGACGTTTGCACATTCTATGATTGCAAATATCACATCTCTAATTTTTATCAAAGATTAATACTAAATACAGTCATAGATTGAGTAAACGGACACTCATTTTAAAAAATAAGAGATCTACCATTAAAAAATTAATTTTTTTAAATGAATCCTATATTTATTATTTTTAAAAAAAATGCATGATATTTGCGTAATTTAGAACTACAAATACGATTTTTATTTATAAAACATGAACATTACTAGTCTTCCCGCTTGAATTTTTTTATTTATTTTGTGATTAAGGATGTGTTTTTTAATAATGTTATGATTTTTTTTATTTTTTAAAAATATTTAAGTGTTAAAAAAATGTATGTAAAAAAAGATTAAAAAAATACATAAAATATTCTAGTGGGAGCCCCAAGTTCCAACGATCACTCTAGTGTTACTCATAAAACATTAAAAACATAAAGAACTAATCCAACAATTGAGAGTTTTTTTTTCTTTTTTTTGTTATAGCAACCGTAAGTTTATGTGTTTTAAAACGAATCCGACAATTAATAGTTTTTTACAGAGCTATTAGTTTATGAGTCAAATACTTCGTCTCCTCATAGGTGGATTTTCAGACACTCTCCTTCACGCTTGCTCTCGATGCGATAGGAATTTGGAATCTTGGATCTCTTTTTCGTCTCCACAAACTTTTCCGAGACTTTCCCCCACGCGCTAGACGTGATTACGACCTCAATTATTAACTTCAATAATAATAAAAAAATTAAAAATTAAATAATACATAAAAATAAAAATAATAAATAAATAATAAATAATAGAATATTATCACTATCCAAGCACAGCCTAATCCCAGCTTGCAATAAGAAAAATCCCCGTTATAAAGCACTTCCTACTTCCTAGAGATTTTGAACCATTAATCTTTAGCAAGAGAGAAGATAATGGGTCGGAATGAGGTTGAGGACAAGGTGAAGAATGGCGTTGATCCGGAAGATGAACATAATGATGATCCGGGGGACAAAAAGCTCAAACTAGAAGTAGGGGAGACATCGGTGGAGCGATTGTTTGAAGATCAAGAGGTGCCGTCATGGAGGAAGCAGCTGACCATGAGAGCCTTCGCTGTGAGCTTCTTGCTGAGCATACTGTTCACCTTTATAGTGATGAAGCTCAACCTCACCACAGGTATTATACCTTCCCTCAATATCTCTGCTGGTCTCTTGGGGTTCTTCTTCGTCAGGACATGGACCAAGTTGCTTCAGAAATCTGGCTTGTTGAAGCAGCCTTTCACCCGGCAGGAAAATACTGTCATCCAGACATGTGTTGTGGCTTCTTCAGGCATTGCCTTTAGTGGTATGAGTTCCCCCCCATCCCCCCTTCACTCATTTTAATTTTACTCATCTCTCTGGTGCGTTACTTCTTCGCTTCAACACCGTTATGTAATTTTGGAATTTTTTATAGATAAACAACGGAATTGTTAGGGCGTTTGAACGTTAGAACGGTCTTCAGGCTTTGTTTGAATTCACAACCCTCTTCAACTCATCTCAACTCATATCATCTTCATAGTTACAATTTTTCTAAATGAATAATACGAGAGAGAAGTCACTATTATGAATATACACTTTATACTCACTACGTTGTTTATTCTCCTCCTCTTATTTTTTCTCACTTTAAGAAATGGACAGTTTAAATGAAACCACATGGTGTGTGCAAAATGGATGCTGCAAACAGTGGCTTCTATCAATATTTTTTCTTTCTAAATTTTCATACAAAATATAATAATATTTTTTTTTCAAATCTCAAAAGAATCTTTCTAAATTCTCATACTAAAACAATTTTACTTTTTCAAATCTCAAAAAAATATTCCTAAATTCCTACACCAAAATATAATAAATAATCTTACTTTTTCAAATTCCAAAAAAATCTTCTCCAATTCCCACATAAAAAATAACAAACAATCAACTTTTTCCAATGTTAAAATAATAATAATATAAAAAAATAATATTAATAAAATATCTTATTTTACTATTCACAAACCATCTCAACTCTCCTCTCAATCCAAACAGTAATTCTGAAATAGCGAGTAATCAATTGAATAGGTGCTAATTTCTCAATCTGGGTTAAAGGAACGGTTAATCATGTGGCCTCTCTGAATTTGTTGGCCAAACCCAATTTTCAGCCCCTTTAATTTAAAAATATATATATTAATGATAAATTTAAAAATTTTATACATTGAGATTCATCCTTTCATTAAAATTTTTTATAAGTACTGATTGCTTCATTTCTCTTGTATCCAAATTTTAATTCATTACAACACACTTTCTTTCCGTAATGCATTTTACATTTCCCCCCTTATTTCCGTTTCTTTTTAAGCGTTAACAAGGAAGAATTTTCCTGATTCATAATTGGGTATCTTAAGTAAGTAACCAAAGTTTAAAACTTCAGTAAAAGTGAAGGTCTAAATGAAGCTAATAAACTATATCAGTGGGATGTTTCAGCTCTGTTCATTTTGGGAAAATTGGAATTAGAGCTTTAATTAACCAAATTCTGCTTTCCTATGCAAGTTTCATATGCTAAGACTTGACCACATTGAGCGACAGAATTTAAAAAAAAAAAAAAAAAAAATCTGTTCATCCAATAATTGTAACAAAACTAGCTCAGTTGATTTTCGGAGGCAATTGGTGGTCACTTTTTCTTAGGTTTCATCAGAGTGCTAGATCCACTCAAGTCCATGATCCTTTTTGTTACAATTTATTGTTAAGTGTCAATAACCAGTTTGATTTGTGATGAATTATTATACATATATATACACATATTTGTGTTAACATGAATGCATTGGGATTATGGACATGTTAAAATCTTTCCTTTTATTTTATTGTTAAAAACTATGTCAAGTTTTTCAAAATATCTGAAAATTAGAGTATGGATGACCTAGTTTGAGTGTGTTGCACAAAGATTCTGAGTTTTGATGACTAATCTAGAAGTTTACAACCATATCTCATGATGATAGTCTGACCCAATCAATATCTCGTGGGTAAAATTCATTTTCTGTACTCTAGATGTAATATTGTTTTCCTCTAACTAGTACCTTTAACTTGCAGACTGAAAACTACTTCTCTTAATTGATTTGTAATAACAGGAGGCTTTGGAAGTTACCTCTTTGGAATGAGTGAACGCATTTCCAAACAATCATCAGATAGTCATGATTTCAAAAACCCATCATTAGGATGGATCATCGGCTTTCTCTTTGCTGTCAGCTTTCTAGGACTCTTCTCAGTGGTGCCTCTCCGAAGGGTATGTGGCAGCATATTTATGCTTGTTCTGTGAAATGTGAACACATGTTGTGCTTGTGGGGGTGAGGGTGAAAAGAGAACAAAAATAATTCATTAAACAGAACAAAACCTTATCATTTTCCCATTTTTCTATAATGATATTGTTTATTTTGGTTTCAGATTATGATCATAGACTTCAAACTGACGTATCCGAGTGGTACTGCCACTGCTTATCTCATCAACAGCTTCCACACTCCTCATGGAGCAAAATTAGCAAAGTAAGGCACCCTGACACTTACGGCTTCTGGTTAAACTTGACCCTATGGAAATTATAAA
>QEOT01001513.1:288761-304614 GCA_003123785.1 Pterocarya stenoptera
TATCCCTGATGTATCTCTTTCATTTTCTTTTTATTTTTCTCTTTCTCTTTCTGGTGTGGATACAAATCTAGTAAAGCAGTCACAGATGTGATCAAGGAAAAATGTGTTTGTCATATTACAATATCAAGAAGGTAAAATATTCGCTTCTTTCTTTTACCCCACGCATGGAGACTTTGGCTACTAAGTCAGCAATAATTAATGCCATAAAAATTGAGCCATCTGCCATAAAGTAATTTCCACGAAATTTGAAATTCTAGCTCTTTAGCCTCTTTTATAACTCATTTTTAGATAGAAAGATATTTGTGCAAAATTTAAAATGAACCTTACAAATAAAGCTATCATTTAGGATTTGTTTGGATAACAAGAGTCTATCATTACAATATCAAAACATCACAAATTCAAATATTTTTTAATTTTTGTTAATATAATTGTTTAAAATTTTTAAACAAAACACACAAAATTAATTTTTTTTTAAATTTTGAAATAAAAAATATTAAAAAAAACAGAATTACAGAATGGAAAAAGACTTCTTTTGATTGTACATGAAAAGTCTATGGAGTTTCAGTCAGCTATTAATGCCATAAAAAACTAAGTCATCTACTCTCCTATCACGAATAATTAAATGATAGAGACAACACGACAGATGATGTGGACGTGATGTTTATCTTTGAAATAATGCCACACGTCATTATTTTCATTATCATTTTTATATTATTGTATTTTACTACAATCTTCTATCATCCTCTAACGTTGTACTTAATGGCTTAATATTGAAATAATTATTTGATGTCATATAAAAAATTATTAAGAGAATAATAATAAGATAAATGATAAATATCATATTTCGTTATCTTTTATAATGTTACTCAAGGTGTTGAGACTATATATTGCCCAGGGGCAAAACTGTGTAAATATATTGTATAATTATAATTTTAAGTGTAAATATTCTTAAAATATTTAAGATCCCCCCCAACACACACACTCAAATCCACAATATATTACTCAAATATCCTTCAGTCCATTAACATAATAGCTTTGATTTGGCATCGTTATCTCTCTTTATTTGCTTTTCGTGTGTATTGTGCAGTTTATTTAGTTTCGATCATATCAATGATATCATATACGTTTTTCTTGTATTTTTGAGCTTACATAGTTATATGATTTTTTTTATTTTTTTTTCTCATCTGGGGTCATTCTCGACTTCATTGAGTTTCTTGTCTATCACATGTACATAATCTTCCTTTACAACCTTTGATATGTTTTAAACCACATATTAATCAGTTGACTAGCTAGAAGTTTCAAGAGAGTTTATCTAATAGTTAAAAAAAATCTGGAAGATTCTTGCATATGAGAGGTAGTAGATTTATCTAGCTAGA
The DNA here is from genome assembly GCA_003123785.1 of Pterocarya stenoptera. Lineage (NCBI taxonomy): Eukaryota > Viridiplantae > Streptophyta > Magnoliopsida > Fagales > Juglandaceae > Pterocarya > Pterocarya stenoptera. The sequence continues at coordinate 290,138 of QEOT01001513.1, forward strand.
TGATTGATAAGACGTTTTTAGAGAGATAGAGAGAGTATGTGAAGAATTTATTTTCTTTTGTAAAGAATTTATTAGTTATTCACATGCCTTTTTTTTTTTCACTTACTAATAGTAATACAATTATGCAATAAAAATCTAATGACTTTTATATTATTAGATACTTTTTCAAGTTTATTCTTGATCTATAAATTTTTCTTAAAACTTAGAAAAATATAAGTAATCCGAGAACAATTGTATAATTTTATGACGTATGATTATTTTTTTATATAGTCATATGTAAAAAGTACATATTACTTATGCTGACACATACCGCACACTTTGGCGAGCCCCCCTAGACACCAAATCTAGTTCCACCCCTAGTATTGCCAATATAATTTTGAGTAGAAAAATAATTCTTTCTTCTCAAAATTCAATTATTAAATTTCAAATCAATGAAATTTCTTTCTTTTTTACAACTTTTGAGTTTTTTTTTTTAAAGTTTTTCGGAATCTATTTAATTGTATAGTCACAAGTTATTTGTTTATTGGCCTTCGCTATTGCATGTGAGCTTTTGTTGTCGATCTCTCTTCTTTTTGTTTTGTTTTGTTTTTTTTTTATCCATGTGGAATCTTTTATCATGTTCTGATGTTCAAGTCAAGCAAGACTTGGTTGGTGCTCACAGTTCATAATAATACTTTACATCTCACATTTGTGCATCTGATTTCCTTCGTCCCTTTATGCAGCAGCCCGAACGTGCACTGATTTTTCCTCTCGAACCACCATGACCAAGAGCTTAAGACTCAGCGTGCTATGACCATCTAGAAATTTCCTTCATGTTAGTAAGTGGTCCCTGAACTAAACTTTAAAATGCATGTTGTTGGAAGAATTGTGAATGTGTTGTCCAGTCTGGTTGGGAAATGTAGAACTGAGGCATGGTTGTAGTATTGTTGTTCTTATATCATTTTTCTATTAAAATTATGTTATTATGGGTGTGTGCGTATCACGACCTCAAGTCAAGATGAGACATTATCTCAGTAGAGCTCTTCTAGTCACTCGGAAGCGTGTAAAAATGAGTGACATTTTCTAAGTTGTTGCCTGGTGACAATCGGCTCGGACTAGATAGTAATGCTCTTGTGTTGACTCCGTGGCCTCTCTAATGGCAGACACTACAAGAAAAAGTACCTATTGCGGCGATTTTTATTTTGTTACAAGTAAAATCGCCGCAATAAGTCACTTTTTCCAACGAATTGAAATTCGTCGCAGCCTTTTTGCGATTTAAATGGAGTGGCCCATTACTGGACTCATTTATAGCAATTTTTAAGGTTACTGCAATGATTTTTTTTGCCCAAAAAAAAAAAAAAAATCTTACAACGTGCTAAAAATCATCGCTACTTGGTTTGTGCGCCAAAACACATGAAACCTTTTATTTTTCCCCTCGAACGAGCTTAGCCTTCCCCATCAATTTTACATTATCCTATAATGCTCTCATGTTGACTCCATCGCCTCTCTAATCGCCGCAATAGGTACTTTTGTAGAGGTTAGAGGATACCTGGTCACGTACTCATTGGGCACGAAGCTGGGTATCGCTAGTTATGAAGTCACACGCACGATCGTTACCTGTGGTATGACGAAAGGAGCCAGAGTGTGCGAATGGTCCCTAGGGGAGACTACGGTGCATGCATTAATAAAATGATTATATAGACTTTATGTGGATCACAACTCCAAGCCGAGATGGAACATTATCTTGGTGAAACTCCTCTGGTCACTCGGGAGTGACATCCCTTGGCTTGTCGCCAGCGATAACCAGCTCGAGCGAGACGGTAACGTTCTCATGCCGACTTTGTGGCCTCTTTGCTAACAAAGGCTAGAGGATGCTGGTCACGTATGTGCCAGCGCGGAGTTGGGTATCACTCATATAAAGTCACATGCACAGTCATTACCCGCCTTGTGTAAAAGGGAGCCAGAGTGTGCGGATGGTCCCTAGGGGAGGCCATGGTGCATACCTTTGTTAAATGGTAACTTTTCAAAAGAAAAAGTGGTTTTGAGTAAGTGGTGTTTTCTGTGAAGTTTGGGAAGGTACTGGTGATTTATAATAATGGTAGATGTTAGAGTACTATGAAATTACCATTTTTGCATAACTTCATATTTTTCCATGCTTGTTTTTTTTAGTGTTAGTTTTTTATTTCACTTGTTGAGATTTTGTGAAATCTCACTGTGGTGTCCCCACCTGCAATTCGGCTCTGCAGAATAGTAAACTTTGATGTAGAGGGCCGGAGATTACGAGTATGGAGCCATGGAGGTCTAGATCCATCCGGAGAGTGAAGACTTAGGGGCCTTTTTCTTATTCGGATTTTCATTAAATTTATTCAGATGCATGTAATATTTTTATGCCGAAATTTGGTAAATATTGTAGCTTATGAGTATCTGTTTGGTGTTGTAGCTTTAATTTCTGGTAGTATTAGTTTTTAAAATTTTCACTATGAATTAGATGCACACTATTGTATTGCATGTAAGCACACACTTGCTGTTAGTATGTGCTAGGGGCATTTGACCCAAGCGGTCAAAATCCCGATGCCTCGAGTACCGTCATTTTACAAGCAGAGAATGAGGGTGCCACAGTTGAATAAGAGGAATCAAAGAAAAAACAGAGTGGAAAAACACTTAAAAGAAAAAGGAGACTTGAACACAAGTCTTTGGAGTTTGCCATAACTACAAAATTAATTAATGCATAGTCAAAAAAACTTTCTGCCATATTGAAGATTTGCAAGCCATATTTAGGTTATACAAAGCTTTTTAAAATAATTTCTGCTATATTGAATTTCTTTAAAGTTTTCCAGAAAATCTATTTGTAAAGTTGTTTATGTATTTGTTTGTTTATGATATTATTTATTTTTTTTGTTGAGTGCGATTGGTCAAAAAAATCATTTAAATTTGCCATCGTTATTGTAAAACACATATTTGCTCCTTCTAGGTGTATTGTAGGTTCAATATGAGATTTTTAAAAATATGCTTGAATCTTAAGATATCTCTTTGATTTAATTTGGTATGTTATAAGTTGATTGGGTTCTTCTATTTGCAAGCCGATATATAGAATACACTATTTACATTATTTACATGGCAAGAATCAATTTTAGAAATTCAAATTATAAAATTACTTTATTTTATAACTTGTATTTACATTATTTATAGATGATATATAAATACACTAATTACATTATTTTTTTTAACTTGTTAAGTACTTTATTAAATATGTTATCCGCTTTTAAATATTTTTTTAATTGAATTAATGTGGCCAACTGTGGTGGAGTATTCCATATAACATGTGATTGAATTAAATGAATTAAAGAAAAAGAGAGTACTAGAAAGAGACTTGAAAGAAAGGAGACTTGGGTTAATAACTCAGCAATAATTAATGCCATAAAAACTGAGCCATCTACCCATAAAGAATTTCCAGGAAATTAAATGAGAAATCTGAAATTTTTATTTCACTAATGTTAAGAGACTTGGATTTCTTCATGTACAAAACTCTCTGCTGCATTTGGATGTTAAGATAAATTGAGTTAAATTATAAATTGTAATTGCTATTAGTTTTAATTTTATTTTTATTTTTAGTTGAATTAATGTGGCCAAGTACTCGTGGTGGAGTAGTACTCCATACCATGTGATTGAATAAAATGACATTATTCAAACTTCGGATGGACAAATATCGGCAAGTTGATTGAATTTGTGGTGGTCGTGCACCATAAACCGCCAAATAAAAGAAAAGTATCATCACATAAAGATAAAAAGCATAAATACACATGAGAAAGAAGCCAGCAACACTACAAAATCAGACTTTTTCCAGCGCTCAAAATCGTCGCAAATACTTCTAATAATCGCTGCAATTGATCATTTTCGGCGATTTCTAATTCGTTGCACGTTCGACAAAATTAAAGTGATATTTCTGATCAATTTCAGAGATAGCCAAAAATCGTCGCAAAAAGTACTATTTCCAGCGATTTTTGTCCGTTGCAACTGTCCAAAAAATTGACGGAAATACCCTTTTTATTTACTCAGGCAAAAGTTAACTGTGGCGATATTAATCGTCGCAAAAGATTACAAAATCGCTGCAAATGACTCGACATTAATTGCGGCGCATTGAACTCACCGCAAAAGATTTTTCCAGAAAATTAAAAAAAAAAGTACAAAAACATAGATGAACTAGAAATGAATTAAAGCTTGGGTATCGTACTATTGGAGGAGTCTTATGTAGTAAACATGAAGACCGCAAGGAGTGGGAAAAAGTTTTGAAGAATAAAATNTAATTGAATTAATGTGGCCAACTGTGGTGGAGTATTCCATATAACATGTGATTGAATTAAATGAATTAAAGAAAAAGAGAGTACTAGAAAGAGACTTGAAAGAAAGGAGACTTGGGTTAATAACTCAGCAATAATTAATGCCATAAAAACTGAGCCATCTACCCATAAAGAATTTCCAGGAAATTAAATGAGAAATCTGAAATTTTTATTTCACTAATGTTAAGAGACTTGGATTTCTTCATGTACAAAACTCTCTGCTGCATTTGGATGTTAAGATAAATTGAGTTAAATTATAAATTGTAATTGCTATTAGTTTTAATTTTAATTTTATTTTTAGTTGAATTAATGTGGCCAAGTACTCGTGGTGGAGTAGTACTCCATACCATGTGATTGAATAAAATGACATTATTCAAACTTCGGATGGACAAATATCGGCAAGTTGATTGAATTTGTGGTGGTCGTGCACCATAAACCGCCAAATAAAAGAAAAGTATCATCACATAAAGATAAAAAGCATAAATACACATGAGAAAGAAGCCAGCAACACTACAAAATCAGACTTTTTCCAGCGCTCAAAATCGTCGCAAATACTTCTAATAATCGCTGCAATTGATCATTTTCGGCGATTTCTAATTCGTTGCACGTTCGACAAAATTAAAGTGATATTTCTGATCAATTTCAGAGATAGCCAAAAATCGTCGCAAAAAGTACTATTTCCAGCGATTTTTGTCCGTTGCAACTGTCCAAAAAATTGACGGAAATACCCTTTTTATTTACTCAGGCAAAAGTTAACTGTGGCGATATTAATCGTCGCAAAAGATTACAAAATCGCTGCAAATGACTCGACATTAATTGCGGCGCATTGAACTCACCGCAAAAGATTTTTCCAGAAAATTAAAAAAAAAAGTACAAAAACATAGATGAACTAGAAATGAATTAAAGCTTGGGTATCGTACTATTGGAGGAGTCTTATGTAGTAAACATGAAGACCGCAAGGAGTGGGAAAAAGTTTTGAAGAATAAAATATGGGATATTCCAGTGGAAGAAAGTGGAATTCCTTCCTCTCTTATGGTAAGCTTTGACAATCTCCCTTCACATTTAAAGAGGTGCTTTGCATCCAAAGGACTACGAATTTGAGGAGAATTAGGTGGTTCTGTTATGGATGGCAGAAGGGTTGATTCAACCACGACAAGATGAAGAGGAAATGGAAGATTTGGGTAGCAAGTATTTTCACAATCTATTGTCAAGATCATTTTTCCAACAATCACGCATCAATAAATCACGATTTCTGATGCATGACCTCATCAATGATTTGGCTCAATCGGTTGCAGCCGATACATGCTTTAGAATGGAAGATAGAGTTGGGGGTACTCAGAATGGGGATATTCCAAAGAAGGCACGCCACTCATCTTACTTGGGTAGCAAATTTGATGTCACTAAAAGGTTCAAGGTTTTTTCTAAATTCACAAGTTTACGTACATTCTTACCTCTCATGCCACCACATTTTGGTGAATGCTATTTGACTCATCATGTTCCTTTTGAATTGGTTCCAACATTACAATACTTAAGGGTGCTATCTTTTAACGGGTATTGGATAACTAATTTATCGGATTCTATCGGTGATTTGAAGCATCTACGGTACCTTGACCTTTCCAAAACTAAAAATAGAAACCTACCAAAATCTATAACTAGTCTCTACAACTTATAAACATTGTTGTTGAAAGACTGCACTCGTCTAAAGAGATTACCTATACACTACAAAAAAATTAGGAATTGCCGGCGCTTATATTATCGACAGTTGTTTATACACCGGTAAAATAATCGTATTGCCGGCGCTTAATTTTTACGCCGCTAAATATTTGAATTTACCGGCGTTTATATTGTTACGCCGGTAATAATATATAGATTTGGCGGCGTTTTAAAAAATGCTGGAAAAATATTTATTATACGCTGGTAATAGATATATAGCTTTGGCGGCGTTTTGGTAAATGCCGGCACTTGTTCAATTTTATGCCGGTAAATTATTGAGTTTTCCGACGTTTAGTTTGTTTAAAAAAACGCCTACAATTGATAACTTTTACGCCGGTAAATTAGTAATTTAGCGGCATTTATATTGTTACGCCGGTAATAATATATAGCTTTGGCGGCATTTAAAAAAATGCTGAAAATTGATCAATTTTATGCTGGTAATTAAAAAAAATTAAAAAACTTATTTAAATAATACGAAGAAAAAAATACTAATAAATTAGTTATTGCCACGTACAAAACATTTTGTCAGGACCCAGGTGGATTATTTTTTTAACTCATTGAAAACATAATTAATGATAATACTATATATTATAATGATATAGCCAAATGCATGTTCATCTTACGTGTATCCTTGATTTTAAAAATTGCTATCACTAATGTTTGGAGTCAAGATATTTGAATTTGTGTAGAATTGCATCGAGTTGAAACTCAAAACTGTTATTATAGAGTTGGACATGAGAACAAAACAAACTATCTTATTACAAGATATGCAGTAATTCATCCCTATGTTTCTTGTAAGCGTTGAACCTCTGCCATTAACTGTTGATGTTTGCTTTCTATTTGTTCTCCTTTTCGCTCCAGCTCCACGATTTGTGGTTGCATGTTTTGAGCGTACCAGTCCACAGATGTCTTTAACTCCTTATTTTCTCTTTTTAATATTTTATTATTTCTTCGTTTATTTGCGAGCTTCTGTTGCAATTCAGTTACTTGTTTTTTAAGCATATCCACCTCACTCACCCGTAACTTTAACCTTCGGGTCATGGTAGTAACAACAGCTGCATACTGAGCGCCCAATATTGTCGCTCCTGCCAGCACCTCCGCATCGCTCTTGCTTGAGAAATGGTTATCTGCCCCTATCATGACATTGATGGCATCCTGATTGAAGATTAATGATTGTGGCATATATGGGTCCTGATTCAAATCAGGAACAATATTGGAAGACTGTTGGCCGGCCATTTGTGAGAAATGTGAGTTTGAGAGAAATGTAGAAGCACAAGAGTGAGAAGGTTGATTTGTGAGACTATGGTCGTTGAAGGGTGAAAAGCATCTCTTAAATAGAGACTCAGAGGCGTCTACGATAGTCGAGACACGGAAGCATGGCCCAGGGCTCGAGGGACCCAACGTTCCTGGTTTTACGACTCTGTCGTGCCCAGGGCTCTAGAAAAATGTTGGGCTCTAGAAGTCCGCTCGAGAGTTTTAGATTAAAGCAGAAAAACTCAAGTACAATGATTTAGATTAAAGCAAAAAAATTCACAAGGGTCGATTAAACATAATGATTCACAAAAGGACTAAAGGTCATACACCATAATAATAATAATAATAATAATAATAATAATAATAATAATAATACATTTGCAAGTTTAGTCAAACACAACTGGCTGAAGGTCATATTCAAAATGCGAAGCCTCTTCATAGTGCGCATTTAAGGCATTTTCCTCAGGGTTGAGTGAACTTCTGTAATTCCCAAAAAAATTCTCCATGAACACATTCTCGTCGTATGGAATTGTTGAGGCATTATTGCAGATATTGTTTGTACTGAATTGTGGCATCATGTAATTGGTAATTTGGCAGGACTTTACATTAGGGTTTGTATTGATAGAACCATCGAGAAAGTTTTGAGCTGCTTGTAATTCATTCAGAGATGCTAGTTGAGTTTGTAGATTTACAACCTGTAGAAAATAAAGCACAATGCCATTGATTAATTAGGAGTTAACCTAAATTAGAGTACTTTCAAGCATTATATATAAAAAGAGAAAGTCAAAGGGGGAAAACCTGCTGTTGAAGAGCAAAAACCTGTGAAACAATGGCATAAATAGGATCTTCAAGCCTTGCATTCGCTTCATACCAGATTGTGACAACCGCTTTTAGACGATCACTCACCTGGATGCGAGCAAGGAGCTTCGAAACATTATTTGCACCAAAAACTTTATGAATGGCGGAGAAATGGGTATCTCCATATTTATGGCAGAAATAAGGAGCAAAAATACATCCATTACCACATCTCCTTCTCAGGAATTTGCAAGCTCCACAAGGAAAATCTGAATCATTCATTTTGATGAGAGAGATGTTCTGAATTGAGAGAGAGAACTCGAGAGGGAAAGAGCCGACAATGACAGAGGATTTAAGGGCATGGCTCCATATTAAAAGCACCTCGTTTTAAGAATCTGTCGGGCCAGGGCTCCAAACTGTATGAGTATCGGGACCCAGCGTCCCTCATTCTGTTGCTGATACTGCATACATTGATTATCATCATCTATTTAAACATTCTTTACTTCCTTTAATTAAAACTATTCAACTGGGTATACGTGTGTAACGCCCGTCCTTGTGTTGGTTTTTTTTTTTTTTTTTTTATAAAGAAAAGGACGACGGGAATTACCGTCCATTTAAAACCTTTTACAGTCCTTCCCAGGGTGCAAGACTCTACGTTATAAATAAAATGTGCTTTTACAATAAAAGGGTTTTGGAGTGGAAAATAAAACTCTTTAAAATAAAAAGACCTTTTCTTACGTTTAAAACCTTCATGCCTAGACTTCCGTGCTCTTTCCCTTTGGCTGTGACTCTCTTGAGCGTACAGCTCATTTAGTTTCCTGTGGGGGGAGGGGCACACATAAAAACTAAAATGAGTCGAATACTCAGTAAGCGTTACTTCATACCGTTAAAATATAGCAACTTAGGTTTTCATTCATGCATTCATCATTCATACATACTATACGTACATGCATGCGTGCTTTCGTTTAAAAACATCAGTGACGGGATTTTTCTTTCTTAAAACGTGTTTTTCTTTCTTTGAAAACCTTTCCCCGTCACTAGCTTCATTTCTTGAAGAATGCGATGCATTCATACATACAGTTACTTTTCTTTTCTTTCACTTTCATAGGCCGGTGCACGTCGTTACGCCCCGCGTGCTGGGGTTAGCGGCTTTTTTGGCCGATGGATTCGCCCGTGGCTACGGGTTGGAATCCCTTTCCGTCTGGGTGCAGCACTGGGTCGACTACCAGATACTACGGCCCGGCATTGCAATCTGCCCGTTCATTCCTTTGGGTACCCCTTTCCGTTCATTCAGTCCATATGGCCGTTACGTATTTTCATACATTCGCTCATGCCACGTGCCATCCATTCTTTCATTCATTTCATGTCAACTCTAAAGAGCTGAGGCATACATTCATTCATTTACATGGGCATGAGCCTTTTCATTTCTTTTCTTTTCTTTTCATGCTTTCATGGGAAAAAAAACATATTTTCGTGGGAAAACATCTCTTCGTGTTAGAAATCATTCTTTTCGTTTAAAAGCAGAGCATCAGTTCTCAGGGACCAGTTTTAAAACACTTTCTTCGCGTCTCTTTTAAAGCATCGTTCTGAAGCTCGAGGCATCACCCTCGAAGCTCCCTTTTCTTTTGTTTAGAAAATACGTACAATAGATACATCTTATAGTCATCCATTCACATGCATACAATTAGTACTTTTGGGTGCGTAAAAAGGGGCTTTCATAGAGGGGCCGTACATACGTATACATTCAATACTTAGCATGCTTTCTTTAAAACATCTTTCGTGTCCTTTCTTAAGCATCTTTCATGGGAAAACAGTTCGTCTTTCTTTTTCATTCATACTTTAGAAAACTCTAGAAGAGCATGAACGTAAACACTTACCTGGACTCCATCTACTTTCATACCATGCAGTCCATTCATACCGTACAGTCCATTCATGTGCGTGTCAGATGGCAACCTACATGCATACATAACCTTTACGTTATTTTCTATCTAGTGCATAAGCAACTGACTATAAATAGAGCTATGCTTTACTTAGAGAACACTCTCCTTCTATCCTGTGTCCTTTCACGTCTCTTACTATGATAAAATCCTTGGAGACCCATTACGGTCTCTACTTCCTTTAACCTTACGTTCTACCTCGAGTGCTTACTCGCTAGGGTGAACTCATGATTCACCATAGCGTTAAGACACTAAGACTTCTGTCTCCTTCTTCTCATTAACCACGTTCTGACACATGACTTAGACTAACTAAGTCATGCATCCCATTCTTAGACAGTACCTTCATTATTACCCTCATGTATCTTAGCTCACTCTACTTCTCATGATCATCCATACTCGTTACACGGCTCCAAGCTACTCTGAGGCTTGAGCACCGTGTGGCCATACTTAGGACAGATTACCCATTACATATGGTGAATCTGTCCTGCACGTACGTCTAACCAGACAACACACGTACCTTACTCCTTTATCCCTTAAGACCATCATTTAATACATTGGTCACGGACTCGTATGGCGAACGCCATACTCCGTTACCAACCTTCTCATATCCGGCTAGCACGACTCTCCGTGCTACCCGAACCTCATGACAGTTCATCCCAACACTTAGCACGATGGGACTCTGTCCATAAATACACCTTACGTCACGCCACATAGCTCGAGACTAAATCCCAAGCTATACCGTGACTCTGTCACATCATCTCACATACATCCTAACCATCGCAGCACAGCTTCATGATTGACTACGTCACTTCATGACGTTGCCCAATCATGTTTCCGCTGCACCACTCTGATACTTCTTGGCTACTTAGCACATACTCATGGCCATAAGCCAATCACATGGCGACACTCGTCGCCGTGGACTACAGCCATATCACAACATCTTACGTCACGCCATATAGCTCGAGACTATTCTCAAGCTACACCGTGACCTTGTCACGTCACCTGACACTTTAATCCATCACCTATACGTCACTTCCAACTCATCACTAGTACGGTTCCTCACGTACTCCCGTCACATCATGACACCTTATCACGTTCCCGCTACATCACTCTTACGTTAACTCTTCATCCATCACAAGCACGACCTCTTAATCGGCCACGTCACTTAGTGACGTTGCCCAGTCACGCTTTCGCTGCGCTACTCCGATACTTTCCAGTCACTTCACACTTACTCCCGGCTTTAGGCCGATTACACGGCGACACCCGTCGCCTTGGACTACAGCCGTACTTCACAGCACAACTCCATGATTGACCAAGTCACTCCATGACGTTGCCCAAATCATGTTTCCGCTGCGGTACTCCGATACCTTTTAGCCACTTCGCACTTATTCCAGGCCATAAGCCAGTCACATGGCGACACTCGTCGCCTTGGACTACAGGCCGTATCTGGCACTTCGGGACACTGTTCCACAGTTTCCGACACCATACGTCGAGCTCTTTGCCCATTACTACGACTTCACCTTTATTTTCGCGACACGCCGCACGGTGTATCGCTGCACCTCATGGAGTACACTCCTCATGTACTCCTTCACAGGACTACGCTATATCACCACTATGGCACTCACGCCATATGGTGTATCGTTCCGCCACATAGAGTACACTCCACGTGTACTCCCTTCATAGAACTACACCACATCACCACTATGGCATACACGCCATACGGTGTATCGCTCCACTACATGGAGTACACTCCGCGTATACTCCATTCACGACGCTCCCCTATATCACTAATACGGCACACGTGCCGTACTGTGCATCGTTTCCCAACATTGAGTACACTCCCCGTGTACTCTATCCACAATACTACGCCACGTCGCCGCTATGGTACACACGCCATACGGTGTATCACTCCGCCACATGGAGTACACTCCACGTGTACTCTATCCATAATACTACGCTACGTCACCGCTATGGTACACACGCCATAAGGTGTATCACTCCGCCACATGGAGTACACTCCTCGCGTACTCCATTCACGGCACTACGCCACGTCACCGCTATGGCACACGCCATACGGTGCCTCGTCTCACTACACAGAGTACACTCCACGTGTACTCTATCCATAATACTACGCCACGTCACCGCTATGGCATACAAGCCATACGGTGTATCACTCCGCCACATGGAGTACACTCCACGTGTACTGCCTTCACAATACTACGCCACGTCACCGCTATGGCATACGCCATACGGTGCCTCATCTCACTACACAGAGTACACTCCACGTGTACTCCATTCACGGCACTAGGCTACACCACTACTACTGCACATACACTGCCACCACACTTCATAGCACAGTCCACAACACTACACAGCACACTTCCCAACTACGCCCAACACTTCACTACAGCACGTCACATCACCACTACACAGCGAATCCTATAATACTAGCAGCACAGTCCACAACCTAGTCAACTAACAGCACAGTCCACAACCTAGTCAACTAACTAGCATCTAACATTTAATATAAAAAGCGAGGGATAGATATTTATACCATCGACGGGATAATCCCGTGCGTCGCTCGTTAGCCGATACTGCGATAAAGCCGGAGGAACGTACGGGGTGGCTACACCGCATATAGTGGCTGTTTAGGCGTTTAGATAGCTAGGTGTGGTCTTGGAAGGGCCTAAGGTGGCCTTGATGATGCTGGCAAGGGGCATATCACAGCGGATCTCGCCGTGTACAGTGGCGGTCAGTCACGCGCAGTGACTGTCCATCACGTGCAGTGATCAAGCCACCACATAAAGTGGTGGTTTGGGCCTAAGGCTGGGCTAAGGGAACTGTCGGAGGAGCTGTGGAGGCTCGGTGGTGGTCGGCACGGTGGTCCATGGTGGCTGGCCGTGCACTGTGAGGGAGGATAGGCCGTGGGAGAGTGAGAGAGAGTGTGCGCGCATGGGGGACAGATCGGGGCCGTGGGTGGTACCATTGGGTTCGTGGTGGCCTAAGGATGCCGACTAGGGTGGTCATTCGCCATGGGTGGCGGCGGACGGCGGCGGGGGAGGCTAAACCCGTGCGGTGGAGAGAGGGGCTTCGGGAGGTGGAGGAGAGGCCTATTGGCCGTGGGTTTGCTGGAGGAGGAAGGGGGAGACCTCAGGAGTCTCGTGGTGGTGTCCGGTGGCCGAGACAACCGCGTACGGCGGCGCTAGGAGGCTGCACAGTGAACCCGTGCATGGGAGAGCTTGAGCTCGTGCATGGCGGCTACCGGCGGGGAGAGGGAGGCTGAGATCACTAGGGTAGGCCGGTCGGTGGCTAGGGAGGTTACCCTAGCAATGGTGGCGCCGGTGGACGGCGCACGGCGGTGGAGGAGCTACCAAGCCCATTCGGGCTGGGTATGGCCGTGGGAGAGAAGAAGGGGCTACGGGGAGGAGCTACCGGTGCAGGGCTGCTCGCCGGTGTGAGGTGGTTCCGGTGGTGGTGGCCGTGTAGCTCACCGGCGCACGGTGGCGCCGGGCTGGGGGCTGGTGCATTCGGCCGTGGGTATCGCTTACGGGAAAGGCCGAGAGAGGAGAGAGAGAGGGGAGGGAAAAGTGAGGGAGAAAGAGAGAGGGGCTGGGGTTTTATCCTAAAACCAGATGTCTGGGGGTCTATAAAATGGTCTACGATGACCTTTAAACACTGATTTGAAAACACGTAAAAGCTAACTTAATTAAAAGCACTGAGAGTAATTAAGATAGAATATTATTTAAAATAATATTCCCTCATCATTTATAAAATGATGAAGTCTTACTTAAAATATTTAAAAGAGTAAGACTATTAATTTAATTAAAGATTCCATCATTATTTAGATCACATAATATTTTAAATAACTGGAATCATTTATATAGAATGATTCCCACAATTATAATATTTTTGGAGCTCTTCAAAGATGTTATAATTGAGTTATTGAAAATATTCCTTAGTTAAATAATAATAGGAATCTTCCATTTAAAATACACATTACTTTAAAACACAAGATATAACTTTAGAAATCACGTAGTATCTTTTAAAAACAAGCCATCGGGGTCTGGCACGCATAACGGGGCTCTTAGACACTAGAAAGGAGGAGCGGGCTGTCTAACACATCTGACGTAATTGCTTACGCCAGAAGAAGGAAGGAGGAGCAAGTCTACTGCATCTGACGTAATGGCTTACGTCAGAAGAAGGAAGGAAGAGCAGGGTATTACAACGTGCCTAGACACGTGACATCTTCTACTAATGGAAGATGCCGTATGCTCAACTGTATATGCACAAAAAATGAATTAGGTTTTTGAAGGGAAAGTAGTATATATCAAGCTAACAAATTTGCAATAACAAATTTCCATACATATAGCTAAACATATAGTCCATACATATAACCAATTAACATATAGCCCGTACTCTCTTCAGGAATATTGCTACATATAGCCAAACGCATTTGAGGCAC
>QEOT01001516.1:3476-53311 GCA_003123785.1 Pterocarya stenoptera
ACGTAAGAAGGACTATGCAGATTGCATTTATGGGATGGCAGGACAATATTACAATGATATGGATTTTTCAAAAGTCATGAATTGCCAAAAAAGGCCTATCATCGGTGACATGCCTCGCGAGAGAGCAAACGATACAGATGTAGGGAAGTTGCCCTACTGCTGCAGAAATGGTAGCCTTTTGCCACCCATCATGGATGCAAGCAAATCAAAGTCTGTTTTTCAATTGCAGGTGTTTAAACTTCCGCCTGATTTGAATCGGACTGCTCTTTATCCTCCAGAGAAATGGAAAATCTTTGGCGTTCTTAATCCCGACTATAAATGTGGAGCGCCATTGAGGGTGGATCCAACAGAATTTCCAGACCCCAGTGGGCTTCAGGCAACGAGCACAGCAATTGCGAGTTGGCAAGTAGTCTGCAACATCACAAAACCAACCAGAAGAAACACTAGGTGCTGTGTGTCTTTCTCTGCCTATTACAACGACTCTGTTATACCTTGTAATTCATGTGCCTGCGGTTGTGATGGAGATGAAAAATGCAATCCGGATGCCCCAACAATGCTTCTCCCTCCAGAAGCTCTTCTTGTTCCCTTTGAGAATAGGACAGAGAAGGCCATAGCTTGGGCTAAAATAAAGCATCTTCACATCCCTAAGCCATTGCCCTGTGGGGACAATTGTGGGGTTAGCATAAATTGGCATGTCAACTCAGACTACAGGAGTGGGTGGACAGCCAGAATGACTCTCTTCAATTGGGGACATCTGACTTTTGAGGACTGGTTTGCTGCGATTCAATTGAAGAAAGCTTATCGTGGTTATGAAAATGTCTACTCTTTCAATGGCACTTTAGTTCCGGAGCTGAACAACACGATCTTCTTTCAAGGTTTACCGGGCTTGAATTTTTTGGTAGGAGAGACAAATGGATCAAACCCAATAAAAGATCCTAGAGTGCCTGGAAAGCAACAATCTGTCATTTCCTTTACAAAGAAGCTAACTCCGGGTATCAAAATAGTAAAAGGAGACGGGTTTCCTTCGAGGGTCTTTTTCAATGGTGAGGAATGCTCGCTTCCTACACATTATCCTACAGAAAACGGAAATGACCGAGTTTTTGTAAATTTAGTTGTTGACATTTTTCTTATACTCATGACCACCTTGTTGCTGTTGGAAAATCATCAGTGACAAGCAATTTAGGTCATGTGTTAGCTCGCTATTTATATTATATGCTTTAGGAGGCTAATCAATTAGACGCCAAAAGCTAGAGTCACTTGTAGAAATTAAACAATCTTGTATTTCCTTTTCATAGTTCAGATCTTAGTTAAATAATTCATAATGCTCCCCTAATCGTTTTGTTTGGTTGAACAAAACAAAGGTGATCATCCTCTCAGAATCAGAAGTAGGACGGATATCCTTGCATAAATGTTGCACATTTGAGCCAGTGCATGGGAAAAACAAAACAAGAAATGACTGCTAGCTACAAGAAGTTCCATCTATGCCTATTTCATTACATGTGAAGAGTACATGAGGAATGGACTTCTAACACTTTAGATCAGTTGCTTGCTATACATGTGTGTTACGTTTTGTTGTGTGTGTGTGTTTTTCCATGGCTATGGTTCTGGAGCAGCGAAATTTCCTATAGTTAGTCAATGGGCCAACTTAATTGGGATGGGGCAGGTTTGGCCGAGCTTACTATAGCAATCTGATCTGTAACAGTCGATCCTTCAACATTTTGGAAGGGCCTAATGGGCCAAATCCATCAAATCGATCGGCAGGCCATGCAGCATTTAACCGTATAATTGCAACAACTACATGCCAAAATTAAGCAGCCGATCGAAATCAAATAGCCCATCCTGGCGCCATGTATCTGCCAAAAAACAAGGATGACAAGACAAATAACTTTAACCGTGTTCCATATATATATATAATCAATCACCAAAATTGTCCCCATTGCTCCAATGCACACGAAAACAAACTTGCATCAGTCCGTTGTCATTAAAAAAACAAAACCACCTCGTAACAATCCCCATGGAGGTTCACCTCGTTCTACAATTAATTTGAGGTATTTTTGTATGATTATCCAAATGTAATGCCTCCCCCATTTTGGCGAAGTATCCTTTCGCTAGTCCTACGTGCTCTCAAGTCTCTTATAAGTCCCCAAAACTTTAATTTCTAGCTACCACCCAATTGGAGAAGAAATCATGGTGTGTGGAAGAAAGTCTCACATAGGCCTGAAAATTTGCTGTGATGTCACAACCATTTTCCTAATCACTTTGTTAGTGGTGCTAGTCGTCTTGTTGATCTTCACCGTCTTTAAGCCTAAACATTAACCCAAAATAATCTCTCAGCCAGTAAGCCTTGAAAGCTTTAAACTAGAATTAATGCCAGCTTTCGCTCTAAACCTATCATTAGGCATGCATATTGATTAAGGTTGATATATAATCGTAACTATGGAAGTTTCAAGTACCAGGAAAGTACGGCTTATGTGAGTTATCGCGGAAATGTCGTAGCTGAAGCTCCCATACAAGATTACAAAGTTCCAGCTCGTAGGAATAATAACATAAGCACATCAGTGGAAATTGTAGCAGATAAGTTCTTGACGGATCTGAATTTTGTGGGTGACTTTGGTACAGGGGTACTCTTAAATTTTAATTGGGCAACCACCTTGCATGGGAAAGCTGTCAGCTTAATATTCAACCTATTCAAGACGAAAGCTACCAGTAGTACTACATATACCGCATGCAACATCTCCATCTTTGTTCAAGCCAAGAGGCTTGATTCTGTTTGCAAATCGAGGTTCCGACAATAAATAAAATTTTCATTAATTTACAATATGCATGGATATTCGATCGGACATGTGTAATTAATCCATATATATTTTCATTCATTGATCAATAATTTGATCGTCTGGGTATATATATACGTATTACAATAAATCCTTAAGATTTAATATGCTGGTTATAAGTTACGATATCCCTGATAATTAGGTCCTATTAATTCTAATATTGATCTTAAATCCTATTCATGGGTACGTTCATCTTCCTGCAATTTATCATAGACCCAATATTAATATAAATATTACTCCACATGAATTGGGGAAGATTATCTCCTACATTCCTTATAATTTCTTGATCTAGTACTATATATAAATTCGTGTACTTTCCTGGTTGGGTGTCATTCTTCTACTTCTAGAGCTTCAATCTTGACTTTGTACTGTAGACCAGTAAGGCTAGCTATCTAGTTTAAACAGTCTTCCGAGTAACCTAATCTTCAAGCCGGCCCCCTCATGCAAGTAGTACGTGCCGGCACCAATTAGTTTATACTCAGAATAACTGATGATCTATGCAGCATGCATTTCTTGAGGTGAAATTCAATTCTAGGCCAGTCTTGTGAACTATCTAATATTCATGGTAGTTGATGCAATAACATCTGATCATCTGGAACTACATACGTACATACATACATACATACATATAATATATATCATATATATAATATGCATCATGAATTAAAGTTGATGACTGGCCTGCTGCTTTAAATCCTCTTTATTAAAAGAACCGGTGTATGACAAAAGTAGGGTGCAAATTTATTTGAAGCACTTATAGTTCTACTTTCAAGCTGGCCCATTTTGATTCTTTCAAACTTCAAAACCGATTTTGCTTTCAGATTATTAAAGCTGGATAAGATGGAGCTAGAACTACGTAGTTATAATCATAAGCGTGAACGTCAGTGAATTAATTAATTATGCTACTTTATAAAGACTACATTATTAACGAAGCTATCCAAATTAATTAGAATTTATGTCTCGTGATAAATGAATTATCGAAGGAACATATATATATATATATAATTCTTTAATTTCGTTTATTAATTATTTTGTAATGAGGCGTCCTAATGATTTTATGAGCAGTGGTGATATTTTTTTCTTTTTATAATTAACAAGAAGACCATTAAAAAAAATATAAATTGTCGTCAGGTAGTAGACTGCATGGTTGGTGAAAGTTGTAATTCTAAATTTCTAGCCTATCGATATATTATTGAAAAGTTTAGGTATTGAATTGAGATAAGATAAAAGTTAAAAATTAAATAAAATATTATTAGAATATTATTTTTATTTTAAAATTTAAAAAAATTAAATCTTTTTATTATATTTTATCTAAAAATTTTAAAAATCTATAATAATTAGATAAAATAAAATGAAATTAAATGTGAAACCAAACAGTTCCGCATAACTTTTCATAATGCAATTATTTTCTTGCTTGTTCTCGTTATTAAATGTTCTGCCATACTAGTTATCGCCAACGTACGTTAAAAGCTGGAACAAGTACTGCTGTACTGGTGGATTATTAATTCGCACATGTTGGGCTAAAATCAATACGATAATTTCAACCATCCAAATCAATCTGGATAAAAATAAATGGAAAACATTACTGTATCCATTTCATTTGGTACTTACATTTGACTGTTTGGATTTTAAATTTNAAAAAAAAAAAAAAAAAAAAAACCACTGGGGTACGTCCAGCGCTCTGCCGCCTCCCCCAAAATAAAATCACCTCCTTTCCTGTACGTACAGGTATTTATGATTAAGAGCATTGCTATGCATCATCCTACACACCACACATTAATATATTTTTTTATTTTTTTTTATTTTTTTTTAATTTTTTTTTATTTTACTCTTATTGAAACATTTATATTTTTTTATTCATCATCCATATAATACACATTTAATAAGAGAAACAAATAAAAAAAATAAAAAAAAATTATAGTGTGTGGTGTGTAAGATAAAGATTAATTCTATGGTTAATTCCTGAAAGCAATCCCTTCCAACAATTTGGACAAGAAAACAAAAATGAGGTGGTGCGGCTAATTCGATCTTCGTCCGTTTATAATAGGCTATTAGCAACTTGGTCCCAATAAAAAAAATGTTCTTATTTATTATCAATTATTTTCTATTAAAGTAATTATTTTTCATTAAAATAAATTTATTTTTGTAACAAATAATTATTGTCATCTTAAATAACTTGTCACATATATTATTATTATTTTTTATATTGAATTCATGCACCGACAATATATAATTACATAGTGTCTATTTCTTTTTAAAAATTAAATGGTTATTTCCATACGTTTGCTTTGGTTTCGTGTTCACACCGTCATATTCAATAATCCGGTTTTTCAAGTGCGTTAATGCAATTGGTCGGAAAGCCAAATTCACATAATTCTCTTATTTCATCTCATTTTATATAATTATTATAATTTTTTTAAAATTTTAAATAAAATATAATAAATAATTTAATTTTAAAAATTTTAAAAATAAAAATAATATTAAAAATAATATTTTATTAACTTTTTAACTTTCATTGTAACCACTTTTAACTTTTCTCATATGAATTGGGATTTGAGCATACTCCAGTCTCCGTCGCCTTTATTTTCATACAGATTTTCGAATCGCCGTATAATTACGTACCGGCACCAATATTATGGCAGAAAGATACTTCACAGAAGCAATGTAATCGGCGCGTACTCTTTTTGGCCACTACTCTTTTTAGCCACTACTCTTTTTGGCCAAAAAGAGTACCTTCAATGTAATCGGCTTGTGTGTGTATATATATATATATATATATATATATATATATTTATATACACGTATTCTCTTGGATGTGTTTTTGCACATTTACAGCGTGAAAAAAATCTATTGGTAATCTATTTTTTTTTATCATCTTTTTATAATTTCATGATGTCATGTCATTAAATAATAAATTTACAAATAAAATATAATAAATAATCTACAATCATCTAATAACACATAATGAGATGAAGAAAGAATGATAAAAATTGAGATGAGTAACGTCACTCTTACAACATAATAATTAATTACATGTAGATGTTAAAAATTCTATTCAAAGTCTTACACCATACACTTATTTTTATTTTTTTAATATTTTCGTTGGACAAGTGTGTGGTGTATAGCTAGGATTGCTTGTAGATCAATAATTCAATTTGCAAAGCACAATGAAAAAAAGGATTGGATGCATGGATGTATCGAACATTTAGAGTCGATTTTCTTTTTAAATTTTTTGTCCCAAATAATTTTCAAAATCCTAGAGAGAAACACAATAATATACCCTACATATTAAGTGTGTCCATAAATAATTACATGGATTTCAAATTTAATACTTTTTAGTGACATTTTATACAGCGTTATATGTAGAATCTTCCTACGCTGTATAAAATAATTACACGTGTTTATCTCCTTTTGAATTATTAAAAATATTTACGACAAAATAGTGAGATCAAATCCTGATCATTTTGTGGTTTATTTATTGAGTCAGGTTTGATGATCAATTTATTCCAAGCACTGTTTCCCCTGTATTTATAGGCAAATTTTGGGTTTGTGGTTTGAACGTAATTATCATTTGGTTTGATAAATGTATAATGTAATTATCATCTCGTATTAATTAATGAAATACTTTGTTTCCTATAAAAAATAATAATAATAGTAATAGGAACACATGATGATGAAGTAGCATGCATGCTATATATACTGTCACAACTCCCAGATCAGAGGCTGATGCATGCATGAAAATTGGGGTCATGGAAGATAGTGATGCGAGGTAATGATGAATTCATATTATATGGTCAGGTGCAGCTCTATCTACTAGCTGTCTATTTAAATTATGGTACTAGGGACGACGAGGTCTTCCAATATACCTATAAATGGCGTGGACCAACGTCTGTCGATCACGACAACTCAATCCCACAAAAATGAATTATGGGGAACGATCGCGCGATATGTAATTAATGCCATCCAAATTAGCCTCAATATATTGATCTAATATAAATGGACTATATGGGGTTGTTTGGGAATAAAGATGGTTTCATCTTATCTTAAAAATTTTCATCTAATCTTCTTCTCAAACATCACTCAAATATAAACAATTTTTAATTTTGAATTTTTAACTTTTTTATTTAATCATTATCTAATTACTATAACTTTCCCAAATTTTCAAATAAAATATAAAAAAATTAAAAATTTCAATTATCAAATTAATTAAAAATTATATTCCAACAATATTTTAAATTTATAATATTTTTATTCAATTTTTTTTTTATCTTATTTTCTAAAGTCCAATAAAACATTTTAACTCAAAGTATTTCATTACTATTCATAAATCATTTACTATTATTTACAAATTTCTCATCTCATCTCATTTTTCAAGCATCCCTAAATCTTATTTTTATGTTGAATAACGAATTAAAGTTGTAGTACTCTAAAAACCACAAGATAAACATGAAGCTAGCTTAAAATAAGTATTAGACAGATAATCGTGTGTATATATATTATTGAGGGCGATGTCATGCATGGGACGTTTGTTGTGGGTTTCGGAGAAGCTGTAGCTTCCAGCTCTGTGTTTTAGGGGTAACTTGCTCGTGATGGTTGGGTCTCGATGCAGGAGCATTAATATTGCGGCAGCCTGCCCTGGTTTGTGGCTCTTGGATCCGGCGAGCCGTGTATACATGCATGGGGTTACTGTCGAATGCAGTTTTTGTACGTCGTGATCATGATCAGTACTGGTCCATTCAGGCAGGAGTTCTGTCGTCATATATAGCTAGAGCTACCGATCGAGGTGGTTGTGCATGATCTCGCTCGGGTGGTCCATATATATATATATATATATAAGGTCTTTAAATATGGTGTTTCGCACGTTTCAATTAAGCTAGCTAGGTAGGGACCTGGAAGCTGCGCTTTTAGTACTGTTACAGTGTTATATAACTGTCAGATAATGAGTGATCATGACCAAAAGCACTCCAAAATTTGTGAGGATCGAAGTTATGTATTTTTATATGGTCCATCTTTTGTATCATAAATATATATATGGTCCATCTTTTGTACCATTTGTTCTATATATAGCTACCGGCATGCATGCACAATGTTTGCGGCCTGCATTCCAATTACTATCATTAACATGCATGGTACGTGAGAATCTCTCTCCCACGGTAACGCATAAATATTTTGGGACAAGTAATTGTACCCATGCGCGCAGGAATGTTATTTTCAAAGAGCCCGGAAGGCACGCATACTAAATTGGGAAATGATAACAACCAGAGAATGATCGCAGAGATCGATATTGCCGTTGCCATTCTCATATGGGTGTGCATGTGTGTGTATATATATAAATATATATATTTATATATATATATATACAGCACTACGTCTAGTACTCCTAGGTGGCTAGCTAGCTAGCTATCTGCATCAGATTAATCATGATCATGTTGTTCTATTTTTTACTACTGTTAGCTAGCTCCTTTGAAAATCTTCTCTAATATGTAATTGCCTGTGATCTCGATGTATATATAATATATTATACATGATTGCACACACTTGAATAAAAATGGACTAGGTACTATTGCGAGCTCGAAGAGGGAAGAAGAAGAAGAAGGAGGTTTTTTCATACTTTCTCGTATAGCTAGGTGAGATCTACTTTTTCGTAAAAAGACCAGCATAGGGTTTGTATATCTAGACTTGTATATTTGGGGCTAGCTTCTTATATAACCTCATTATGGTGATCAACCATATTTAATTATCCGGTTCAATATTCTTGCCTATATATACCTGATAAGAAATAAAAACTTCAATGAGCTTAAATTGATGATGATTAGAGGCCAGGAGGAACACCGCGATTTTATATAGTTGATATATATTGTTGATTGTGTTGAATGGAAGTATTGATGCATGGCTTCTGTTATGGGCTAAATTGATTAGGTCAAATTTCTGGAAACCTATCACTAAGAGAAGAGATAAAGTCAATAGATAAGGCAAAAAGAGATAAGGTAAAGAAGTTGTTTCAGACTCCTAAAAGAAAAAGGTATCACAAGTCAATTTAAACTCTATCACTCTAAGGAAATAATCTGCTCCCCCACAAATCTGACAGGCTCACTCTAGGCACTCTCCACCAACTCTCTAGAGGGACTCTCCTAAGATTAAATTCTTTCATTGTATTGAGCGATATGTGAGGCCATGAGATATTGTAAAATCATCACCTGATATAGTGAATTTTGCCCTTAACAACCTGTGGACGTACGCTTTTATGTCGAATCACATAAATTCTTGTATCTCCCTTTATTTATTTTATTTTGCTTATTTATTATTCATCATATGGATGAACGCGAAGAGCACCATATCGATGTCCAAATCTCCTGGGTCGGAGATGACTCTTTCCTCTCTTCTAGTCTGTTGTGAAATTTTTAGTATTCAACAGTGGCGCCGTCTGTGGGATCTTTACAGACTTCAACGTGATTTTCACATGCCAACAACTACGCGATCACTTGCAAATGACGAGATCTTCTACACCGAAATTAAGAGAACGATATTCTCCGACTCACAAGAATGTCTTCAAAAAATCAGATAAGATTTCCTCAACTTTGTTAGTTTTCTTTTTATTTACAAACTAACGCTACAAAAAATAAAAATATACATATATATTATACGTGGAGGAAGAACACAAGAAACAAATGCACTACACACGTGCACTATGCACTGCACATGTGCCATGCATTGCGTACATAAGAAGGGGTACACGGCGTGCACTCACTTCCTCCACCATGTGGAAGTCACAGCCATTGGTGACCCACTAGTGATGCAGTGTTGGCGAAGGTTTTCACTTGAAACTCACCAGATCGAAGTGTTGTGCACACTGTGCACAATGTGGGAGGAAAGCAACAAGCTGCCGGCAGCCCACACACCAGTGTCCGTGAGCTTGCAGGGTGACCACCACCCACGAACAGCACCATTGACGGTTTCTGTTGTCAGTGGGGTGGTTCCTTAACACCGGTAGCTAGTTGCATCCAGCGCCACCCATCACCGAGGATGCACGCTGTCAAGGACCACCAAACCAAGCGTCCATGCGCTGGCTAGCCCATCGCCGACCTCCACTCAAGCGAGATAACCAAGTGAAAATCCCTCAGGATGCAAGGCAATCAAGAAGGGCATGGAGGTCAAATAACCCCACGACCCACCTAACAATCAAGAAGGGCGTAAAGGTCAAAGAATCCCACGACCCACTCAACAACCAGAAGAAGACCCGCGCCCCTTGGCGGGTAACAAGACCTGCACCCTTAGGCGAGTAACAAGATCCGTGCCTCTCAGCGAGTAAACAAGACCAACGCTTTGGGCGAGTAACCAGACCAACACCTCTAGGCAAGTAGCTAAATCGACACTACCACCATGCAACCAGACCAAGGTCTCCATGGAAAGCATATGTCGTTTTGTCATTTTCCGTGCCCAGGCATGGCTACCCGCATGCATAACTTATGTATCACCAGCCTTCACCACACATTAGCGGGATGACTCAGGTTTGCAAATCCCAAACTTGAAAATTGTATTACACTTACTTATTTCTTTTTTTGTGAGAATTTCTCAGGATGCAGGGCAAACGAATGGGCGTGGAGATTAGAAGACCACATGACTCTATCCAAAGTTTGTCAAAACGAACGGGCTTGGAGGTCCCAAAAACCACAAGACCCTTTCCAAGCGAACGGGTGTGGATGTTGCAGAGATCACATTACCCTCTTCAAACGAACGGGCGTAGAGGTCGCAAAGACTACACGATCATCTCCAAATGAACGAGCGTGGAGGTTGTAAAGACCACACGGCTCTTTCCAAAAGAACGGGAATGGAGGTCAGAAGACCACACGACCCTCTCCAAAGTCAACATGCGGGAAAGGTAAAAAACCGCCCGACCCCCCAAGTACCTAACAGGCGAGCAATTCTCTAGACTGCCCGACCTCTCTCTTGAATAGCTGTACAAGCACAACATCTTCTCTAGCAAATGCCGAGTATTTATACTCATGCCACAACCGCCTCGAGCGGTTTGCCTTCGGGAATGAACCACCAAGTTCTACAACTGCCTCGAGCGGGTTACTTTTAAGAACGAGCCACTAGGCTCGAGAGAGAGTTACCTTCAGGAATGAGCCATCGGGCTCTACAACCGCCTAGCGCGGGTTTCCTTAGGGAACGAGTCAACGGGTTCAACAACAGCCTAATGTGGATTTAGGGAGTCGACGGGCTCCATGATCACTTAAGTACGGGTTACTACCAACAAACACCAACAACAAAACAAGAACACAACAACAATTTAAACCAAGGGGCAGAAAATCCACTACTACCAACAAAATAAAAAACGATCACAAAACTACACACCAAAAACCAATAAACAAAAACAATCACTCTTCGCCCACAATAAACAATCTCTCAGGCAAATATCGAGACAAATACATAAACAAACTCTTACACTCACATCAAAATGAAAAAATGCCAACAAAAAATCACAACACGGGGCAAAATCCTCTAAGGCCACCGAAAACCAAAAATGATCACCCATCACAACTGCCAGAATTGCTTTTTTCTGCAGGTTACCTCCATCACAATTGACTTGAAGATTTTCAAGATAACCAAAAGGTCAAGCCACCAAAGGTCAAGCCTCGTTCATAGTGCAGCCAACCGTTAACTAACCAAAAGGAAGTGAAGACATCCACACACACTAACTAGCATGGATCCTTGGCGGGTAGGGAAAAATAAAAGCAAGCAAGCGCCCACAAGCCAGCTGGGTAAAAGGCAGGTACAGAGAGTGCAAAGTATTTAATTTTTCATGTGCCAGCATAAAAAAAATTAGTGGGATAACTAGAAGGGATATTTGAGCCCCCACAATTTTAGCTAAGAAATAAAGTCAAGAAGGGACTCAAACTCTTAAGAAGTAGGGGTGTAACCGGTTCGGTCTGGTCCAATTTTGGACATAATCTTGGATGAACCGGTATGACTGGTTTTGTATTTTTCAAAACTGATTACACACCAGTTACCATCCTAAACTAGTACTTTTAGTTTTATCAATTTCCGGTTTGGTCTGATCCGGTTTTTTTATTTTAGTAATTTTGACATTTTGTCATTAAAATTTTGTTTATAAAAGGAAAAAAAAAACTGCTTTAAAAAAATCTACCCTAAGTTTCGACTTATCCTCAGTATCAATCTTTGTAAAATAATCTCAAGTAACAGATCTTTTCCTACCGCTCCCAGGACTAGTAGATGGCTTACTTATAGTATCTTTGGGTGAAAGCGGATCATTAGTCGCTGTTGATTCCATGGTCATTTGACTTCCTTCCATTGAAGGTTGAACATTGCCTGTTGTTTCATTTGTACATAGATTCATCTATAGTAACAAAAATAAAATTAATAAAAGCAGCTATAACTATATATATATGTGGGGTAAGCACTTGCCAATTCAAGGCTTATTTTTATTTTTATTTTATTTTATTTAAAGGATTAATGTAAGCCCTATCAATGTAATTTCAAAAACTCAATCACAAAACACAATTTCATAAACCCAATCACAAAACCCAATCAAAGTAAATTTCAGATTCAAAAAGCTCTAATATCACAAATATCATCTATCAACTGCTTTTCAAAGTAATTTCACAAACCCAATCACAAAACCCTAATATCACAAACACAATAATGAACACAATCACAAAAAAAATCCTAAATTTTGGATTGAAAAATCCTAATATCACAAAACTAAAACCCAATCACAAAAATCTCAATATTACAAAACCCTAATATAACAAAACCCAATCACAAAAATCCAAGTATGTAATTTCAAAAACAAAAAACAAGGGGAAAAAAAACTTACCATTAAGTAGACTCAGCATTTCGGCAGAGAGATAGAGACCGAGGGAGCTGAGAGAAAAGAAAGTGAGAGACGGGAGAGTGAGAGACGAGAGAGAGACTCAGAGTTGAGAGACAAGAGAGTGAGAGACGGGAGAGTTGAGAGTGAGAGACAAGGCAAAGAGTACTCAATAGATGAGTGAGTGAGCTGTGAGCAAGAGAGTGAGAGACTTTAGGGTTTAATTAGAAGAAAACGGCGCCGTTTGGGGTTCCTATTGAATTAAATTACTAATATTTGATTATTTTCATTTTTTTAAATGATAACTAAATTTTTTTTGATGGTTTGGGAAATTGATAATT
Source organism: Pterocarya stenoptera (assembly GCA_003123785.1). NCBI lineage: Eukaryota > Viridiplantae > Streptophyta > Magnoliopsida > Fagales > Juglandaceae > Pterocarya > Pterocarya stenoptera. The sequence continues at coordinate 16,481 of QEOT01001516.1, forward strand.
ATAATTTATATATATTTGTAATACATTTAATATAATATAGTCTAATTGATAGTATAGTTATATATTAGTCTTAGTTATCGTGATTTAGTATAACTATATTAGTATAAGTATAACTATATATTAGTATAGCTATATAAATTATAATATATTATTATATTAGACTATATAATAGTATTAATAATAGACTATTAGTATAGTTATATATTAGTATTAGTTGTATATTGATATAATACATTTGTATTAGTTATATATTAGTATAGTATTAGTATATATTGATATTAGTATATTAGAATAGTTATATATTAGTAATAGTTATAATCATTTAGTATAACTATATTAGTATAAGTATAGCTATAGTCTATATTAAATTATTAGTATTAGTTAAATAGTTGTAGACTTATATATTAGTATAGTTATATAAATTATAATATACTACTATATTAGACTATATAATAGTATTAATATTATACTATTAGTATATTTATATATTAGTATTAATTATAGTGATTTAGTGTAACTATATTAGTATAAGTATCACTATAGTCTATATTAAACTATTAGTATTAGTTAAATAGTTATAGACTTATATATTAGAATAGCTATACAATACATGATCAATTAGATTTTCATTTTTAAGATTAAACTTTTATTTTATAATAACATTATCTTATATATAATTATATTAATAGCATATGATCAAACAAATTACAAATATTCATATTTAAGATTAATATTTTATGTTATAATTTATAAATTATAATATAAAATTATTTCATATATGATATATAATTATATTTATATATAAAAATTTCACATATAATTATAAATTATATATAAAACTTATATATTAATAGATATAAAATATTTTGTATAATTTTAATTTTGTATAAAACTTAAATATATAAAATATTATTATATATATATTTTATCAATCGGTCCAGTCTAGTCCGAAAAATCCCAAAACCGGAACAGGACCGGTTCCAGCTGGTTTACGCCTTATAAGAACCGATTCCAAACCGGACTAGACCGGTTCAAAACCGGTCCGGTTTGGGCCGGTTTACTGGTTTAAATTTACATCCTTACTAAGAAGAAGGGACTCAGACTCCTAAAAGGGAGATGACTCAGACTCCTATAAGAGATAGACTTAGACTCTTAAAAGAAAAAGGCTTTACAAGACTTAGACTCCTAAAAGGAAAAAAGGCTCATAAGGTAAATTGAGCTCTATCACTCCAAGAAAATAATCTCTATAAATAGTTTACAAGAGGTAACAAATACTAAACTTGAACTAAACTTGAGTCACTAATTTTTCTTTACATACATTTACTCTCATATTACTATATTGACTTTAGCATCGAAGACTCCACAGGACAACTAATGCCGCCCCTTCAATTGTCGCAGGTGATCCGTATGGTTGGTGATATGAAACACGTCCTTAACAACTTCCATGCATGCAGTTCAACACGTACGTGGAGTTGATGAAAACTTAATTAAATTAAAGGTATTCATGAGATTTTAATCATTTTATTCCCATGCATGGGATATCGATCATGATTCTCATTTCAATCCTCTCTTTTTCTTTCGTCCTAATTAATTTCTCGGCCGGAGTGCTGCATGCATTTGATACACATTATCATGTAGGAATATTATAACCTACCTTGTTAATTTCATATATAAATATGTAGGAGCTAGCTAGCAAGAAACAAACACGATCAGTTGGCAGATATTGCTTCGACGGTTTAAAGGCTTTTGATCTCGAGAGAGAGAAATTACCTAATTTAATATCTATAATTGTTATAATAACCAATGACTTGACATTATTATCTTAATTTCATCTGTTAAAAGTTTGAGGAGTGGTACTTAGGTCTGAGTTAATTAAGACACGATAGTTCCCAGCATGATTCTATTAATTTTAGCTCGTACGTACTGACAGGACTAGCTAGTTTCATCGAATCATGGACCAACGTAATTGTTTTGGACAATGATACACCAGGCCAGCTATATATATTACAACTCAACTATTACTACACTCAATTTTTTCAACTTTAATTCAAAATTTATGTACTTGCAGCGGTTAAAAGTAGATAAAATAATATTTTTTTTTGTACTTAGTTGTAAATAAATTGTAGTATAGTTGTTCTTATATCATTTTCCATTTTCTTTTTTTTGTAAATGTGTGGATCATCATAATTATTTACCAAGGAATGGTCCATACTCGTTATATTACAGCGACAATTTCATGATTCTCGGCCAAGGCCGATAGAAAAGATTTTGAATTTAAATATCTCGAGTGATCATATTAGAGAGATAGACAGGCAATAATAAAATATTGTGGAGCTTACTTTATATCACTAAAACAAAATCACTTTTTTGGGATGATGATTTTCGTCCTAAAAAACTATTGTTTCATCCCATAGTAGTTTTTGAGACAAAGAAAAAGCGTCCTGAATTTGTCTCAATATCACTGTCTCGAAAGGTTTTTTGGACGAAATAGGAGAAAACTGTTCGATAGCGTTTGAATGGATTTTTTTTTTTTGGACGACATTATTTCATCCCAAAAATACAGTTGAGCGGTCAAATTTACCCATTCAAACATCTAAAACTATTCGAATAGATTGGATTATTTGTTTGATTGAATAAATTCGGTTAAACGAAGTCTGTTCGAACGTCATAATTTATGTTCAAACTTGCTGTAATGTTTGAATGTATATAGTTGAATGTTCGAACTAAAGATATTCACGTTCGAACGTATGTAGTTGATACTTCAAACTTACTGTTAGACGATCTAACATTTTACTATTCAAATTCATTCGAACGTTTAGTGTATTATTCAAATGGTTATGTAATGTTCAATTTGTCCGATGGTTGTTCGAACGTTGTTTATGCATTACATTTAATGTCTTTTTAAACCATTCGAATGGTTAACACTTATTAACTGTGCATCGGTTTTTTTTGCGTTCGAACAGTATAATATTTATTTCAACCAATTAATAGAAAAAAATACACGTAAATAAAATTTGAAAATACATTAGTACCATGTTTAACAAACATAAAAGTAGTCTCATAAGTGTAAACCAACTAAATAAAACAATAATTTTCATAAACAAAATATATTTAAAAATTTGATCTATAAATTAAATTAGTTGCTTAGAGGTTGAGTTGTTGTATAAGCATTTACATTTGGAGTTGCGTTTTTCTCCTTAACTTCACTTGTTACTCTTCTTGTTGTTTCATTCACATTTCCAAGTCAACTCGTTGGGCCACTTGAACCTTTGACTCATGCTACTTTGTCCTTAATTCATCGATCTTTGACCTCGCTTCCTCTAATACTCTAAAAGTGTTTGTCAAATCATAATTGCTATTCGAGTCTGGCTACATGGAAAATATTTTATTGATATAAAGTTATTACAATACGAAAAAAAATAAACTTGAGAAATCCATTATATAAAATAGAGTTACCAACTTCTTAAAGAGGTGATGGAAAAATCTTGGGATTGCATGGTGATTAGTTTTCAAGTTCGATCTATTTGCTTTATTTATAGAATTTCGCTATTGCATATAAGTTGTAAATATTAGCACGATAAATTATAAACCATGACATGTAAAACAAGTTACGTATTTACCTTAAATGCATGATACTCAAACATATCACAAAGTTTCTTCCAATCTAAAGGTCATAAATCCTAAAAAGGATGTTGGTGTGAGTCGTCCTTATTCTTGAATTTATTGTAATGCTCATGACATCTGACCTTATATTTCCGGAATGCATTACACATAAGCTCATCAACAATCTTGTGCTCCTACTTTCGACCAAAATTTAGTTCGAAATCATTTTTGAAAAAATAAGACTCACGAACAAATTGATTGGATAATTTATATTTTGCATAGACATTAAATAATTTGATAAATGAATAAACAATTACCAAACAACCCTTCTTAATAAACTCTTTGATATCTTGGGAAACTTTATGCCATGAACTCCTTATCTTAAGAAATATATATTTTTCTAAGTTTTAAATTTATTTTTCTAAATTTATTAATACTCTTTGCCGTTAGAACATATTTTTTGTGTGCGAAAGGTAACATATACAGTTTGAACATGCCTATATAGCTTTTGAATGGTATATGCCCAGTTTTTATTTGCTTTTTCCACCAAAAAATTATTTGAGCATGCAAAAGTGATAGATTTTTCATAATACGTATCACAAAACAAATACAATAATTATGTTGATATTTCCACATCAAACAAAACAAATAATTCACAAATAAATCATTAACAATAAAAAAAATAGACATGGGAAGAGTTAAATATTTACTTTAATAGCAAATTCAAACAATAATATTCACAACAACTCACCTACACCACAATTAGTTAATACTATAAAATTAATTCGATGATAAACAAAATATTACAAGAATAAATAATCAAATGGAAGAGAATACTTCAAAAACCTTACCAAATAGAAGAGAAAAAAAATACTTCAAGAACCCTTTCGATGGCACCCTCTCTCTCACTCACCTTCTCTCAATCTATCGCCTCACTCTCTCTTTCTCTCACTCTCACTCTCTCTCTCTTTCTGTCTCTCACTAGTTTTCTAAATGTGCTGTGTGATCGAGGTTTATGTGATTTTGGACGTCTTATTTCTCATTTTCATGTTTGAATGTATTTAAATAACCGTTCGAACGTGAAAACAATGTAGGTGCAAAATCTCTCCCGTTTGGAACAATTCAAGGCATAACCGTTTAAACGCCGCTTACAAGCCATGCGAACGTGTTTATATAAGTATATATATATGAGTCTTTATAGTATATAGTATACTTATATAAGTATATATATATATAAGACTATCATATGTATATGTAAACTATAATCTATATAGTAAGTACATATAGGATACCCAATTTATAGTATAATTATAGCGACGGGGTCCAGCTTGACAGAGCACACAACTAAAGTATATTGTTTTGGAAACTCTCCTTAAATGAAAGAGAGCATGTGTATTATATTTATAAAATAGAATACAAAGTTAAACTATACAAATACAATCACATAAGATTTAGGAAGCTTGAATTCTATCAGATTGTTGTTGATCTTTGTTTTTATAAGCTTGATCTTTATCTGTTTGTTGTTGGGCTTTATCATTATCCGATCATTGCTCTGCCTTATCACATAGTGTTTCAACAACTCCCCTCAAGTTCAATGGTACAACATGTAGGTTCATCTTGGAACTTAGAAAATGAAACCGAGTAGAAACAATTGGTTTGGTGAAGATGTCAGCAATTTGATCTTTACTTGATAAGGACCAAATATAAAGATTGCCAGAGGTCACTTTATCTCTAACAAAATGGAAGTCAAGTTCTATATGCTTAGTACCTGTGTGAAAGGCAGGATTGACACTGATGTAGGTGGCACCGATGTTATCACACCACAAGATTGGTGGCTTGTCAATAGGAACACCAAGCTCACGAAGTGGGGACTGGAACCAAACCAATTTAGTAGTGCAGTTAGGAAGGGTGCAATACTCAGCTTCAATACTTGAGCAAGCCACAGTGTGTTGTTTCTGAGCGCTACAAGAGAGAAGATTAGGACCCAGGAATACACAAAATCCTCCAGTGGATCATCTGTCATCAAGGTAGCCATCCCAATCCGCATTCAAGAATCCCATGAGCTGTGTTGACTGTGAGCATCTGAGAAGGAGACCATAATGAATGGTGTGTTTGAGGTAACACAATATGATTTTGGAAGCCTGCCAAGGAGCATTTGTTGGTTTGTGAAAGAATTGACAAACCTTATTAACAACAAATGCTAGATTCGGGCGAGTGATAGAGAGGTATTGGAGTCCACCCACAATGCTCCTATATAGTGTTAGGTCGTGAAAAGGATCTCTAGTAATAGTGAGAGTGGGGCAGCAAATGACATGGGGCTAGAAATAGGCTTGGCAGTTAACATACTTGCATGATGTAGCAGATCAATAATGTAGCATCGCTAAGTATGGAGTATACCATCAGGGACAGGTACAGCTTCAATGCCCAGGAAAAGATGTAACTCACCCAAGTCCTTGACTGCAAATTCAAAGCTCACATTGTGAAGTAAAGTGGAGATAGCACCAGAATTAGAACATGTGATAATGATGTCGTCGACGTAGATAAGTATAAGTAGTATCAATGGCCCATCCTAATAGATAAAGAGAGAGGAATCTAAATGAGAACTATGAAATCCGAGATCAAGGAGACACTGACCGAGGCGTGAGAACCATGCATGCGGTGCCTGTTTTAGGCCATAGAGGGCCTTGTGAAGTTTGCATACATGGTTTGGGAATTGTGGATGACTGAATTGGGGAGGCTGGGCCATATATACATCCTCAGTAATATGTCCATGTAGAAAAGCATTCTGGATCTCAATCTGTTGAATATGCCATCCGTGAGAGATATCAAGAGAAAGATCTTTGCATTCCATGGTAGGCTTGATGACGAGATTGAATGTCTTGCCAAAATCAAGACCCTGTTGTTGGTGGAAGCCCTTGGTAACAAGGTGAGCCTTATAACGCTCAACCGAGCCATCAGCTTTTTGCTTGATTTTAAACACCCATTTTGAGCCGATGAGGTTCCTGGATGGTGAAGGAGGAACCAATGTCCAAGTCCCATTCTAAAGAAGAGCGTCGAACTCAACATTCATTGCTTGGCACCAATCTAGAGATTTAAAGGCAGTGATGAAAGATGTGGGTTCTTGATGCTCAGGTAGGCAGGTGGTGAGAAGGACATGTGGGAGGGGGTAGCGGATGGAGCCATCATGGAATTATTTAGGCTTGTGTATGTGATTCTGAGAGTGGATTTGCATGGGATGAACCCGAGGAGTTGGGATGATTGTATGATTGTCTTCTGGTGGGTCTCACGGAGAGTGAAAGCGTTGAGCATCGTGAACTGTTTGAGTTGCAATAGGTGGAGAGTTCAGCCCAGTAGTGTCTCTCAAAAGTGAAGAAGAACCAGATCCAAGATGAGGTAGTAGCAGAGGTAATGAGACATGTGTGGAATTTTGCAAAACATAGTGAATATCCAAGGAGACAGACTAAAAAGGAAAAGAAGACTCATCGAAGACAACATCTCGTGAGACATCGAATTGTTGTTGGTAGGATCAAAGCACTTGTACCCAAAGTGATGAAGACTATACCTAAGGAAGATGCAACAGCAAGACCGAAATTCAATTTTGTGGGAGTTAAATGGGTGAAGATAAGGCCAACAACTGCAGCCAAACACTTTAAGAAAAGAATAATCTGGTGATGAAATAAGCGTTGATATGGTGATGTATTTCTTAAATTGGACTAGGAAGTTGATTAATGAGATAACAAGCCGTGGAGAAGGCTTCATCTCAAAAGAGATGAGGAATACTGGCATGTGATAAGAGGGCAAGTCCAATCTCAATCAAGTGGAGGTGCTTGCATTCGACAGCACCGTTTTGCTGGTGAGTATGAGGACAACTAACCCTTTGTGTAATTCCTTAAGATTCAAGAAGTTGATGGAGGTGACGATACTCGCTGTCCCAATAAATTTGTATGGACTTTGTTTCTGAGTGAAGAAGACGCGCAACATGAAGCTGAATGAGATGTTGATGACGAGAAGAGAAGTTGATGGCTTTTAGATGCACGACAAGCTGAACTGAGCAGGAGCTTTGACAAATGATAGAGGTAGATTGCACTTGGAGATAATTTGACAGACTAGTTGCAAGGAAGGGTACCTGAACCTTGATTGCCAATTTTGTAAAGATATACGGACACCGAGAAAGACAACTTTATTCTTGGAGATTTAAAGAGATGAAGGAAAGAGGTAGAGACCACCACTACTCGAATTGCAAAGGAGCAGTTTTCCCATGGCTTGATCCTTGACAAGAAAATGAGAAGAGTGACACTCAAAAAACACGTTATTATCACAACAAAATTGGTGCACGGAGAGAAGATTTTCTGTAATATCATGGACATGGAGTATATTAGAAACAACAAAATGAGCAATTTTTTTATGATAAAGAGGAGTCCCCAATATGATTGATAGCCAAACATGCCCCATTACCAACCCGAAGATGGTCACCACTGGTGTAAATTTCAGCACGAAGTGAGAGATTACTGAACTCTGAGGTGATATGGCTGGTGGCTTCGATTTCAGGATACTAGTTGAGGTCTCGAGATGGCTGAGGAGTTTCTAGGAGAGCAAATGGATTTGTAGCATTGTTAGCTTGATAAGTGAGATCAAACATGCGATAGCATCGAAGTTCAGTATGGCCGATGCGATGGCAGACTTGACATGTGGGCTTTCCACTAGAGAATGTCCCACTAAGATTCTAGGAAGATCAGCCATGCCCACGTCCGCTCCCTCTAGAGGAGAAGTTAAACCTAGAAGACATACTAGAACGAGTAGCAATATTAGTAGAGGGTTGAGAAAAATCCACTGGAGAGGAATGTTGTTCTAGACGAAGTTCATGGCTACGGAGGTGGCCCTAAGTCTCATCTAAGGACAGCGAATCAACTCTGGTTGTAACAGAGGTGACAAAAAGATCATAGTCAGGACCAAGACTTGCAAGAAGATATGAGATGTCCTCATGCTCTTGAAGAGGTTGTCCAGCAGTAGCGAGAAGGTCAGCAAACCCTTTGATTTTGTGAAAATAGTCAGCCATGGATTGAAACCACCTTTCATGGTTGTGGCAAGTTGTAAATGAGAGTGAACAATACGAGCACGAGAATGTGATGTAAAGATTTTTTAGAGAGCAGTTCAGAGGGCATGTGAAGTAGTATGAGTGTGGACTTGAGAGAGAATATTTTCAAATAGAGAAGAGGGAAGATAGCTAAGAATGAGTTAGAGTTGTTGACACCAGGTATGGTAGGCAGGAGTGGGGAGAGAATTGAGCAGGAAAGCTGCAGGGGTAGATATAGAACCATCAAGATAGCCAAAGAGTTGCCGACCACAAAATTATGGAATTATATGAGCCTTCCACAGCAAGAAGTTGTCTTTTGTGAGTTTGATGGTAAGAAGATGGGAAAGAGTGAGAGAAGAAGAAGGTGGTTGAGGTGGGGGATGAGAGATGGAGGATGATGAATTAGTGGAGGCCATAGTAGAAGAATGACGTGAGTCTATAAGGGCTCTGGTACCTGACAGAACAAACAAATAAAGTATATTATTTTGGAAACTCTCCTTAAATGAGAGAGAGCATTTGTATTATATTTATAAAGTAGAATACAGAGTATTGATAAAAATTAAACTATACAAATACAATCACGTAAGATTTAGGAAGCTAAGATTTAGAAAGCTTGAATTTTATTAGGTTGTTCCTGATCTTTGTTATTATCAGCTTGATGTTTATATGTTTGTTGTTAGGCTTTGTCTTTATCCAATTCTTGCTCTGCCTTATCACATAATGTTTCAACACAGCCAAATGTGTATGAGCGTGTTCGGGAGTCGATTGGACGGATCAACTCCTTTACTTTGTCACGCAGCACGGGACACTCAAGATTTCGTATTTGTGCACCCACTTCAGAGGCGGTCGATACTCAGGGAGATGCACACTCGACAGATCACGACGTATCGGGTGAGGCATCTACACAGAACGCATCACATACTGCTATTCGTGAGGAGATTGCAAATATCAGGTATGTAGAAATCCGCACACAGACAACAGAGTTGATTGATGTATTGCGTACAGAAGTCTGAAGTGCCCTCGCAGAGACTGAGTCGAAGATCATGTCTTGGTTGACACATATGGAGACACGACTTGCTGGACTTGAGACGGTGCTACGAGATTTGGGCCATCCCCCCCACCCTCAGCCCCTAATTTTTTTTTTTTTTAAAGTTCAAAATCCCCTAGATTTCATTTATAATTCTATAAATATAGAGAATTACCCTCCCAAAAAAAGTTATAATCCCTATATGCTCCCTGAAATTTCATTATACCTAGAAATGCCTCTCTCCAATTTTTTCCTATAGTCCCAAATTTTATATAATTTCTGTATATTATCTATTTTCAAAGACGTGGCCTCATTAAGATTATTTTAAACTAAGTTTACGAGAAATTATAAATTTATTAATATAGATCCAAAAGTTTTTTGTTATACAATATTAGACTTCTTAATATGGAATTCAAAGTGGAAATACTAGAAAAATAATTTACGGTTAATGATGATCTATATAAAAAATAGTTGAGGAATTTTATCCTCTAGACTTCAATGAGCAAGAAAAAGTCTATTTAAGGTTTCAATTATATTATTAAATATTTAATGTGATACAAAATATCTAGATTTTACATTAAACTTAATAAACTAAATTATTCACTTGAATGTAAGATTGCCAGCTTAAAAAAGATCACTTGATAGATTTTATGAAAAAAATGAATTCTAAATATTTCATTACAAAATAATAATGAATGAATATTATTCCATGAAATATTATCATCATAAATTTGAAACATAGATTAAGTTGTATTTTTCGAATTTTATTTTTATGCGTATGTAGGAAATTATAGAGATCTAGTTTTATATATAGTTATGTAGCAAATTTAGAATCATGTTTTTGAATTTTTAATCTTTTTTATTTTACATAAATACGTCACACGATAGAAAAGTTGACCGCCCTAAAAACAACTGCTGGTTCTGCCACTGACATCACAATACAATTGTTTTTATTTTTTTCTCTGAATAAGTATGTGGTGTAAGGTTGCTGAAACTCTAGGACGATATGGTAGTTTGATTCTCTAGACAAGTTATAAATTAATGATATTCCACTATAATTGATATCCTAGCTAGCTAGAAACGTTAGTTAGGTCTAATTGTTTGGAGAAAATTTTATAGGATTTTGTATTTGAAGAAAAATCATAATCTTCTATATATTCTCTTATAAATAATTTGCAATTTTATTTCACATGGAGGGTAGTTATATCGAATTGAAATTATTGTTAAAGAAGTTAGACGATTAAATTAGTTAGCTTTAAAAGAAGTTGTAAAATAAATATAAAAGAATTATAAGTATATCATAACTATTTTATATATATTTGACAAGAGATTGGATAAATAGAAATTCCTTCTAAGGAAAAAAATTACACACTGATCAATTACCTTTTTTTCCCGTAACAAGACTAAATTACCAAAATTGTCACTTTACCTTTTAAATTATCTTTTATTTTATAATTTATCCATTATTTAAGATTCAATAGTTAAAAAATTAAAACTAATGTTTTATAATACATTTTTCTAGCTAGATTGTTGGTCACGTTTTAGAAGAGAGATAGTTTGGATGAAAGAGTGTAGATTTTAAATGAAACCGGTTGAAAGTTATTCAAAAAACATACAAAAGTGATCAGCTAAAGCCATTTACCTACAATTGTTTGAATTAATCTTAATAAATAATATATTGAACAAGAGAACTGCTACATACATAAATTAAAAGATTACATAAAAATAAACTCACAAACTAACGTGCCTTCACGTGAGATCTATTAGCTCTACTTTACATTAAAAGTAACTTTACAATCTGACACTGTATCAAACCATGCCAGTTTGTAGATTTCCTTTTATATAATTCATTTATAGCTAAAGTATTTTTCATTGAACAATATTGAATAATTAATAAATATTGTGAAACTTATTTGATGTATTTATCTATTAATTGAAGCCTTAAATAACTTGTTTATTTTTTTATTTTTAAATAATTCTATATTAAGAATAAAATTAATGAAGAAACAATTAGCTAGAAAGAGAAACGGAGATCCAACTAGCTAGCTAATTCTGGACTCGAATAATACCCTGACAGAACTATATATGAATGACAACAATCGATGCTCTGTTACAGTTCGTTTGAAAATATATCCCATACTAAAATTTTCATTCGGATAGGTTTGGAAGTTTTGTTTTACACAAAATTCTCATCTTATCATTATAATTTTTTTAAATTTTTACATAAAATATAATAAAAAATTTAACTTTTTAAAATCTCAATTCAACTTTTTCAAATTCGAAAACAATAATAATATTAAAAAATAATATTTTATGTCACTTTTAACTTTCATCTCAAACTAGAAATTCTCATCTCTAAACATAATTCAAATATAAATATTTTCAAAATAATTATTACAATTTTTTCAAACTTTCAAACAAAAAGTAAAAAATAATAGAACTCTTTCAAATCATCAAATAAAAATATTATAATAAAATTATATTTTAATTTTATTATATTTTTTATTCCATTTTTTGTCGATCTTTTTTCAAAATTAAAAAAACATTCAACTCAAATTATTCTAATTATTATTTACAAATTATCACTCTATCTCACTACCAAATCATGTTGCGGCGAATTCGGTAGACACGAGGGTTTAATGGATCATTGGAGAGACAGAGAGAGCCCTTTGATCCTAGCTAGTTACTTATACGTATGCTAGTCGCATGAAGAGAGTTGGGAAGCCGGAGATTTCACCGTATACGAGAAGAGCACTAGAGAAGAGAGACCCTCGCTCTGACATTCTCTCTCTCTCTCTCTCCCCCGCAATTACACCATGCACCCTCCCCTCCATAAATGCTATTACATCCTCTCAATACGCTGTGCATTAACTCCACGCTGATACATACCCTCCACTCGTTTCCATTTCTTCTTCTTCTCAACCCCTCAAGGCCCGGCGCCCCCTGATCTCTCTATTTTATATTCTGTTTTCCTCGACCGTTTCTCTCTCTCTTTGTGTCTTCTTTGCTCTCTGATCATCTTCATCACCGAGTTTTTCTTGATTTTTAAACAGTACTAGTATAGATCATCATGGCCCAAGAAAAACTAAAAAACCAGTAACCTTTCGGCCTTCAAGCGTTCGGTGACCCAAAAGTCAAAAAGAGATCTAACCAGCCTTCTCTCACGGTTCTTTCCTAGCAACTTCCAAAGGGTTTTGTGCTTCAAGCTTAAAACATCCATATCACATATATCTGTTGTCACTTGTATCTCAAACCATTAATGTCCGTTACTTTAGCATAAAACGGACATGATTGGGAGAGAGTGAGCTAGCAGTCCGTGTTTGTGTTCACCGAGATCTTAGCATGCGTTATAATCTTAGTTTTAAATTACTGTAGATGCATGTCTAAGGCCTTCTAAAGAGTGTCAACTCTTTCCTGCCACGTCTCTTTCAAAATCTAGTCTTTTGGCACGTAAGAGCACGTACAAAGGTTGAAGACTTTTGGAAGCCCAAATCAGTAATCTCCACCTCTCTGCTACACGTACTATTCCTATTAGCTTTTCTCAGATAGTGACAGAGAATCTATTTAAAGCATTCCCCCACTTGCTCCAACTCTATTGAAACCAAACCCCGTCCTCCCTACACAATATCGTAAATAGTGGTTTCTAGGTTTTGTACTGTAAGAGTGAAATATGGTAGCCGGGAAAATGCTTCCGGTGGAATTATGAGTTGAAGGGAGCATAAAAGCTGCTGATAAGCTTAATACAGTCATCTTTGTGGCGGAGCAGCAACAGGTAATTAGTTTCATTACTTTTTTGAGGATAATCATTTCTCACCTCTTATTAATATTTATGCTGAAAAAAAGAAGATAAAAGGTATGTGGGTGTATTCTAAATATGGTTTAGATGATTTAGGATTGTTTCACTATTTCCTTTTCCATTTCTCACGTTTGAACGAGTGTGCTTTTATTTGTTTTCCCTCCTCAACATACACTAATAATTAAGATCAATTAGATTATTATCGATGTCTAAGCATAGTTATTAAAAATAGCCCAAAGAGAAACATTTATGCCGATAGATCAAATGAGTACATGGGAAAGAGAAATTGCATAGATGGCTTGCAAGTTTACTGCCTTAACCTTCGACATGAGCGGGATACAGATCACTTGCCATACAAGATTTATTTACTATTTAATTTTTAGTTACAGGTTTTAACGCGGCTCTCTCTCTCTCTCTCTCTCCTAATTTGTTCCCTTTTTTTTCCCTCGTAATTATGGGGTGGGTAGTTTACCATACGTGTATATATATATTTATATATTTTCCACTGTTCTAGAAATTTGATTTTTTCGCGGTACTCATATTTCGTTCACGTCTCAATTACGTTAACATAATCTTCTTCTTCCAAGTCATTAATTAATTAGCTTCTATTTTCCTTTCAGAGTAAACAGCAGAGAGTTCCAATATTCGTAGATAGTTATGGAAATGTTTCAGCCAAACATGTTCGATACTCACCATCTTATGCTGGACATGATGACACCCAAGTCTTCCGAAGGTGAATTGGTAAAGATTAGAGATCAGGACGATTTCGAGACTGGATCAGGCACTGAAATCATGGAAGCTCCCTCCGGAGAAGACCAAGATCCCAACCATAGCTCCAAAAGAAAGCGCTACCGCCGTCATACCCAGCCTCAAATACAGGAAATGGAAACGTAAGCATGCATTCCCACTATTAATACAGGAAAGAGCTAGCGATGTCCAATATAACTTTGCGATATAATTTTTTAGTGATTTGAACTTTGTTTCCAGCTTCTTCAAGGAGTGCCCTCATCCAGATGACACGCAAAGGAAAGAACTGGGCCGTCAGCTAGGGTTAGAGCCTCTACAAGTCAAATTTTGGTTCCAAAATAAGCGGACGCAAATGAAAGTACGTAACGCATTCACATATAAGAGTATGCATTTCAGAAGTTCTATGCGTTTTTCCCAAAAACGTAACTACTTCAAACATTCATGTAACTAATGCTAATGATCACACACGAATGACTAAACTTCTTCCATCATAGGCCCAACATGAACGCCATGAGAATGCAATTTTAAAGGCAGAGAACGAAAAACTTCGTGCGGAGAACAATAGGTTCAAGGAATCCCTGGGGAATACGTCATGCCCCAACTGTGGAGGTCCAGCAGCTCTTGGTGAGATGTCGTTCGATGAGCAGCATTTGAGGATCGAGAATGCTCGTTTAAGAGAAGAGGTGAATTAATTATGCCTAGCTTTAGCAAATATTGTGTTGTACTTGCAGTTTATTAAGTAATAGTCTTATGAATTTTTTGTTTTTGGGTTGATCACAGATTGATAGGATATCTGGGATTGCGGCCAAATATGTTGGCAAGCCTTTGACTTCGTATTCTCACCTTTCACCCCTCGTACCTTCCCGCTCAATTGATCTTGGGGTCGGGAACTTTGGAGCACAGACAGGATTTGTAGGGGAGATGTATGGAGGGAATGATCTCCTCAGGTCAGTTTCAGGGCCTACTGAGGCAGATAAGCCAATGATTGTTGAGCTCGCCGTGGCAGCAATGGAAGAAATCGTAAGGATGGCTCAGGGTGGAGAGCCATTGTGGGTTTCGTGTGCCAACTCTACTGAGATATTGAATGAAGAAGAATATTTGCGGACTTTCCCCAGGGGAATAGGCCCCAAACCATTAGGATTAAAATCAGAAGCTTCGAGGGAATCTGCCGTAGTTATTATGAATCATATCAACCTTGTTGAGATTCTCATGGATGTGGTAGGCACTTCTCCCATAGAGTAATATGATTATCTGCTTATTATGAATTAATTTGAAACGTTTCTGACACTAATATGGTTTTGATCAGAAACGATGGTCAACTGTTTTTTGTGGTATTGTTTCGAGAGCAATGACTTTAGATGTCCTCTCAACTGGAGTGGCAGGGAACTATAATGGAGCCTTGCAAGTGGTATTTAAATAGTCCTTTTACTCTTCAAACTTCTTTTGGAAACGAATCTAAATGTGCTTTCCTAGGCAAGAAAAGAGATTTTTTAGCAAGAAAATGCAAGAGATGCGCCTAACTTTTGTTCTCCAACAGATGAAAGCTGAATTCCAAGTCCCTTCACCGCTTGTTCCAACTCGTGAAAATTACTTTGTAAGGTACTGTAAACAGCATGCCGATGGGACTTGGGCAGTTGTTGATGTTTCCTTGGATAATTTGCGCCCTAGTTTGATTTCAAGGAGTCGACGAAGGCCATCTGGTTGTTTGATCCAAGAATTGCCAAATGGTTACTCAAAAGTAATGAAAGCTCTTAAATCCATGGCCTACCTTGTTTATAATATGAGATAATTTAGTCGTCTAATTTGTCGTACTTTCATAATTCTGTAGGTTATATGGATCGAACATGTAGAAGTAGATGACAGAGCTGTTCACAGTATATACAGACCATTGGTCAATTCAGGTATTGCTTTTGGAGCAAAACGTTGGGTGGCGACCTTAGATCGACAATGTGAACGTCTTGCTAGTTCAATGGCCAAGAACATTCCAGCAGGAGATTTATGTGGTAAATTATTTCAGTTGTTTTTCCTTTTCGGTAAACTCATGTTCTTAGGATCATAGAAACTTCATTCACCAGATTTGTCTGCCCTGCTCTTTCTAATTCAATTGTAATGCACAGTAATAACAAGCACAGAAGGAAGAAAGAGTATGCTGAAGTTGGCAGAAAGAATGGTGATGAGCTTTTGTACTGGTGTGGGTGCTTCTACTGCGCACTCATGGACAACATTATCAGCAACAGGTTCTGATGAAGTAAGGGTTATGACCAGAAAGAGCATGGATGATCCCGGCAGGCCTCCTGGTATTGTGCTGAGCGCTGCAACTTCCTTCTGGATGCCAGTTCCAACAAAGAGGGTTTTTGACTTCCTTCGGTATGAGAACTCTCGAACCCAGGTACATTTTCATTATGTTCTTGCATGGATTTCTTCTATTATGTTAAAACTACTGGCTGTTCAGTATTTGGTAAGCAAAATATACTTTGTTTCTAAAGGATTTTGATCTTTCAGTGGGATATCCTTTCGAACGGTGGCCTAGTTCAAGAAATGGCACACATAGCCAATGGTCGTGATCAAGGCAACTGCGTCTCTTTACTACGAGTAAATGTAAGTTCCTGTGTGCGTGCAACATCTATCTAGCTATCCCGTGCTCAATATATCTGAAAATCTATCTCATCAAAATCGAAACTCATGACGATTCTCATTGAGAAAAATAAATTGTCTCTGTCACGACGAACTGCAGAGCGCGAATTCGAGTCAAAGCAATATGCTGATACTACAAGAGAGTTGCACAGATTCAACTGGATCATACGTAATTTATGCTCCAGTTGATATTGTTGCCATGAACGTGGTGTTAAGCGGCGGGGATCCAGATTACGTCGCACTTCTACCATCAGGTTTTGCCATACTGCCCGATGGGCCTGGTGTAAACGGTGGGGGCATTCTTGGGGTTGGATCTGGTGGCTCTCTGTTGACAGTTGCGTTTCAAATCTTAGTAGACTCAGTCCCAACGGCAAAACTCTCTCTCGGATCAGTGGCTACAGTGAACAGTCTAATAAAGTGCACGGTAGAAAGGATCAAGGCTGCAGTCATGTGTGAGAATTCATGATTGACATGATCACTTAATTAATATGGTGATCTCTTCAAACTCAGTTTTAGTTTTATTTGATCATGCACTTACAATAAGTTTTTGGGGTCAGTGACTGGATGAAATTGAACTAATAATTCGTATCTTGTCTATAATTATTACTTCGGAAAGGACCTAACTTCCTTTTTGCCCTTTATGATATTAATTGCAGCAGAACAAAATAACGGAAGCAAAGAAGGGTGCAAGCAAGGGAAGCTGGCCGTACGTGATGCGTAGTCCAAAATTCGGATCAGAAAAATAACGAAGGAAAGAAGTCAAGAACGCACCTTATAATAACATCCTTGCCTGGTAGATCATGTCAATCGCCCTGCGAGGGTTCTAGGTTCGGGTATTGACTTCACCTATAAAACAAAGAGGAATGTAAAATCAGACTAATTTTATAATTAAGTAGATCTGCTGCATGAGTCAGCTTTTCTTAACTTCCTATGAGGATAATTTTTTATATATATGTATATATAATTAGGTTTTCTTTGATGAGTGGTTGTCTTAGAATATTAGGTATTAGTTCGACCATTGAAGGTCGGTCGGTAACAAATTAATTTAGGGTTTTCTTTGTTGTATTTGTAGTTTTTAGAATCATTAACCAATAAGCTCTTTTACAAGAGCCTATCCTAGTATTGATATATGAGATCTGAACTTAAGGGCAAAGTCGATTTACTCATGTGATAGCTAGACTACTAAGTACCGCTTCAAATCTACTTTACATTTACAATAAAAGTATATTTACAGTCTAACGTACTATATAATCAAGTCACGTCAGTTTATGAATTTATTTTTATAAAATTCTTTTGAGGCCAAAGTCATGTTAATTCTCAAACAAGAAAAGAGATCCGTGGTATTTATATTATTCATGTTTAAATCAAATACGATAAACTAGGCAAAAGTTATATTAATTATAATCATCTCATGTCGAAATTAAAAACCAATTAAGCTGGGTTTCTCACACCTACAAGACCACAACAATTCTTTTGCTTCACCATAAATAATATATCCCATATTAATTGCAATTTAAAATTAATGCTTCCTTCATCTTTTTAAGTACCTCATTTTACACGTACATTCGCCTAATTAGTTAATTAGCTAGCTAGGTAAAGACCATATATAATAATAAAGTACCGTACTCGTCATTATGCAAGTTAGAGGCACGGCGTTCATCGATCGATGCCTAGGGTTAGGGTTGTGCACCATCCAACCCGCACTGATTTTGGATCCAACCCGACTCCAAGTCGAATAAGAAAAGAATCGATCCGACTTGAGTCGAGTCAACCCGTTTGCCAATTGAGTTGAAAGTCGAAATTGATCTCCCATGCCCAAAACGATTTCTTTTCCAAGTGATGCGACTCTGCCCCATATCCTTCTCTTCTGGTTGCTTGGTGGACGAGGGCTACGGCAATTGCGCGACATCAGAGAATGCAAATCCTCACCTAGCAAAATTTCTCTTCTCAAATTCGACTCTGCCCCATATCCTCCTCTTTGTTACTACCCCATTGTTGGTTTTTGGTTTTCATTTCTGTGTTTTTTAGGTCTAAATCCACACAGGCCCCGACCCATTCCAGTCTTAGCAAGAAGAAACCTTCGTGCTGCCATTCCTGAGTTTTGTCGTTGAGCCGCAAGAGAAGCTCGTGCGGTGCTCATGCAATGTTTGTGCGATTGTGCCATGAAGTTGCGATTGTGCATTTGTGCCGTGTGAAGGTTCGACTGTGCCGTGCGATGGGTTCGATGGGTTGTGGGGAAGTGAATGATGATTGTATTGTTTGAGTCAAAATGGCCATGTGATTTTTCTTATTTTTCTTCTGTTTGAGGCTGTGTTTGTTGCTTGTTGGAGTCGACAGGGAAGACGGATGGAGTCGATTGTGATGACGAACGGAGTTGACGGCGATGACGGAGAGAAATGGGAGGGATGGCAGCTATGGTTTGAGATTTGAGGAGGAATGACAGACGGTTTGAGATTTGGGGACTAGTCCGATCGAAACCGACAGTTAACAAGTTTAGCCCGCAAGTCAATTCAACTTGTTTAATATCGGTCGGGTCGGTTCGTGCGGACGGTGCGGATTAACACCTGTTCTGCACAGCCCTACCTAGGGCTGACTTGATAGTGGAGATCCAATGCATTGGGAGGACTCGCAATGTATAATAGGGCTGACTTCATAGTGGAGACAAGCTGTTAATATATTAATGTAACTTAATTACTACTCTATGATCTGATACCAGATAAAGCAACTACCTAGCTACCTACGTACCATGCTCCCCTCCCTTATAAATTTCTCCCATGTACGTATTGAAAATCCTTACCTACCACCTTCATGATCTTCCTAAATTCAGGAAAGGGTGATTTAATTTAATTCATTTCCCTACCTAGCTAGCCTGCTAGCTACCTCTTATCTTTTGTCGCGATTGATTAATATTGGTTATACGTAGTAGGTCGCGTTGCTTGAGAAGGTCGACCCTGAATCCCTGATCTAATTTTATCCAAGTCACATGCAGGTACATATACGTGTTAGAATAAATATAGTTACGTACACTACGTACAATTTTTTTGGAAAAATAATAATTATTGATGACTATTAGAACGTTAGGTACTAATAGCGAATCATTAGTGGTTGTTTGGATTAAGAGAACTTCTCATCTCATCTGTTCTCATATAATTATTATAATTTTTTTAAATTTTTATACAAAATAAAATAAATAATTTAATTTTTTTAAATTTTAAAATAATAATAATATTAAAAAATAATATTATAATAATATTTTTTTTAACTTTTATTTTATTTCATCTCATCTCAACTAATGACTATCTAAACATCCCCACAAGAACAGAAAAAGATTTATGATGGCGTTACCTGCATTTATGATAAATAACAATAAATAACATAATATCTTTTCCTGAAAAAAACAAAAAAAAAAAAAGACACTTCAGAAAAACAAAAGATTAGTGACCCCACCGAGAAAACCATGCATATATATATATATATAATCTTTCATAAGAGCCAGAGGTGGGAGTCATGATTGGTTGTCATTTAGATAGTGAGATGAGATGGAATGAATTAGATGAAAGTTAAAAGTTTAATAAAATATTAATTTTTAATATTATTATTATTTTAATATTTAAAAAAATTAAATTATTTATTATATTTTAGGTAAAAATTTAAAAAAATTATAATAATTAAATAAAATTATAAATAATGCGTGTCAGCCGCAGCTAGCTGCAATATTAGATTTTATTTCGCCGTATATAGTACTGAATTATAATCCTCAGTGAAAAGCGGAAGCCAAGCGACAACAATCATAATTACAGTGGAAGCCCTCTAAAGTCAACAGGACCTCACTTTTATGTGGTTCAAAAAGGCAAACTTCTTGGTAGTTCCTATCCAAACGCGGAGCCTATAAATACTGCGTAGCTGCAATATTAGATTTTATTTCACCGTATATAGTATGAAGAATTAATGTTTGCATCAATTTATACATTACACATTATAATTTTTTTTATTTTTTTTATTTATTTCTCTTATTAAATGTATATTATATGAATGATGAATAAAAAAATATAAATGTTTCAAGAAGATTAAAATAAAAAAAAATAAAAAAAAAATAAAAAATAGTTTGATGTATAGTGTATAAGATAATGCAAAGCAATTAATCCTCAGTGAAAAGCGGAAGCCAATCGACAACAATCATAATTACAGTGGAAGCCCTCGAAAGTCATCAGGACCTCACTTTTATGTGGTTCAAAAAGGCAGACCTCATGGGAGTTCCTCTGGGTTGTTGACACCAATGAATATATGTGGCAAAAACTTTACACTAGCTAGTAGTTCAGAGGACCTCTAGAGTTGGGTGATGTTCATTGTTACTTGCTGGTATAGCTATATATGCTGACAGTGGCAGTGGATTACGCTATTGTGCAATCAGCCGGCGTCTAAGACGGGGAATAAGGTCCATGCAGAGAGTACTGTTTACCATTTACGAATTACTTAATCAAGAACACCATTGCAACTCATTATATATTGGTTTGATCTAAATAAATACCGTTCAGGACGTTCTTGGAAGTTTTGGTCTTCTTTGAAAAGAAATGTTGGTCAAGCATCTCTTGAAAAACAACGCTCAAGGGGATTCATTAAAAAAGTTCCCGTATGCGACCGTAATTACAACAATTAGCATCATGATTCATGGAAGAAATATCCCGGCAGTATATGTATATATATATATATTATATGGCAGCACTGAAAGGAAAACCATGCATGTCTGGTAAATTAATCGTCTACGTATATAGGTTCTGGCCGGAACAAGATCATCAGAAGCAAAGAAACGTTTTGAAAACCATTTATTCAAGGAAATTAATATTCCTACTGATGTACCCGCATTTTAGATGGTAATGTGCTGCTACTGCATGTCATGTCCGCGCACTACCGGCAGCCTGCACGGTTTACGAGGAAGTCATTGATTCATAAGTGCCACCCAACACTCTTTAGTTATCATAGTAAAGATTTATACACCAACGTCAGCGATAATATTTAAGATGGAACGTTGTGAACTGCAGAAAGCCTTTAATCTGTGCAAGAACTTTGCCCACCAGGAGTTAATTTTATAACTTAACATCTTTATTATTTTCCAAGGAAAGGCAAATAGAAAACTGCGCCGTACCTATCTCGATCTGATACATATTTTTGAAGATAGGATGAGCAAAAAAAGCAGCGAATTATATATTTTAGAGGTTGCTAGAGAAATAGAATTTACACCTTGTGTTCTGCAGGAACTATGTCGTATAAATGGTTGCTTCTGTTTCTTGTTCTTGTTCCATCTACACATTTCTTCTCACCCTCAATGAATGTTGCAGAGGCAGATCAATTTATTGCGGTTGAAGATAGGTTGCGCTAGCTAATTTTATTGAGTTCATGCATGGGAGCAATGAAGGTGGTTAGGTTTCGTTAGCTTTTAATAGGCTATTATGGGCAAGCCTTTGCGGTTGTGGGTGGCGATAAAAGTCATTCATTTTGTCAATGCGGGGACCTTGCTTAAAAAACAAGAGGCGGCCATTAATAATCTGATTAAATTGACAAAAAAGAAAAAGATCATTTTGATTTGCGTGTTTTTTTTTTATTATTTGTTGATTTTTTATATTNTATATATATATATATTATATGGCAGCACTGAAAGGAAAACCATGCATGTCTGGTAAATTAATCGTCTACGTATATAGGTTCTGGCCGGAACAAGATCATCAGAAGCAAAGAAACGTTTTGAAAACCATTTATTCAAGGAAATTAATATTCCTACTGATGTACCCGCATTTTAGATGGTAATGTGCTGCTACTGCATGTCATGTCCGCGCACTACCGGCAGCCTGCACGGTTTACGAGGAAGTCATTGATTCATAAGTGCCACCCAACACTCTTTAGTTATCATAGTAAAGATTTATACACCAACGTCAGCGATAATATTTAAGATGGAACGTTGTGAACTGCAGAAAGCCTTTAATCTGTGCAAGAACTTTGCCCACCAGGAGTTAATTTTATAACTTAACATCTTTATTATTTTCCAAGGAAAGGCAAATAGAAAACTGCGCCGTACCTATCTCGATCTGATACATATTTTTGAAGATAGGATGAGCAAAAAAAGCAGCGAATTATATATTTTAGAGGTTGCAAGAGAAATAGAATTTACACCTTGTGTTCTGCAGGAACTATGTCGTATAAATGGTTGCTTCTGTTTCTTGTTCTTGTTCCATCTACACATTTCTTCTCACCCTCAATGAATGTTGCAGAGGCAGATCAATTTATTGAGGTTGAAGATAGGTTGCGCTAGCTAATTTTATTGAGTTCATGCATGGGAGTAATGAAGGTGGTTAGGTTTCGTTAGCTTTTAATAGGCTATTATGGGCAAGCCTTTGCGGTTGTGGGTGGCGATAAAAGTCATTCATTTTGTCAATGCGGGGACCTTGCTTAAAAAACAAGAGGCGGCCATTAATAATCTGATTAAATTGACAAAAAAAAAAAAAAAGAAGATCATTTTGATTTGCGTGTTTTTTTATTTATTTATTATTTGTTGATTTTTTATATTAGGAGAAGTGTCTCATGAATGAAGGAAAATAAGGATATGTGCTCATCATTCAACGAGTCCAATCAAAGTATTTTGGGACCGAATAATTAATATTTCTATATACGCGAGAAAGCAGAGTTTTTATTTTTATTTTTATTTTATTTTATAAGAGAATATTTTTCTTAATAAAATGATAACTCCACTTACATCAAAAACTCAAACCAAATGATAGATCGGTAGGGGCTGTTGTTCAACCCCGTCGAAGAAAATCAAAATAGTAAGTTGGAATGTCCGTGAGCTTGGAAACCCACGAGGCATTTGGACACTTCGCGATGTAATTGTGAAGGAAGGTCCCAATGTTCTGTTCCAGCAAGAAACAAGATTGCAAACTAGAATAGTGAAAATTTGTAAGTATAAGTTTGGTTCTCTACTAATTGCCTAGCTGTTGATTGTGTGGGGAAAGGTTGTGGTATTGCTTTGTTTTGGAGTAAGGAAATTGATCTAGAAATCAGAGTTTCTCTACAAATCATATTGATGCTTTGATTAAAAAAGTTGGGGTTCACAAAAAATCTATTTACTTTAGTGGAGTTTTTGGTCATCCTAAGGCCTATTTGCGTTATAAAATGTGGGATATTATTTGCAGAATTTATAGTAGTAGAGGAAGGGCTTGACTACTTATTGGGTGATTTTAATGAGATTTTAAGTCAAACTAAAAAATGGGGCTGGAGGACGAGACCTGAGAAACAAATCATCGATTTTAGAGAAGTGTTAAATGATTGCTATTTGAGAGATCTGGGATTTAGTGGACCTATGTTTACATGGTGCAACCATCGAGAAGGGATACAGTGCATTAGTGAGCGACTTGATAGGTACCTTGCTAATGCCCTGTGGTGTGTTGATTTCCCATATGCTAGAGTATGTCACGGTTCTGCAGCCTACTCTGACCATTTGCTAATATGGATTGAGATTGAGAGAGAGATTCTTAAACAGAGAAGGCGAAAGTTATTTAGATTTGAGGCAATGTGGATATGGGAGAAAGGATGTGAGGTTATTGTGAAAGATACTTGGAAGGAAGTTGGTGTCAGAAATGATATGGCTTCAGTAATGAGTAAATTTCAGAATGTGGACATAGACTCCAGAGGTAGAATCAGGCCCATTTTGGAAAAGTTAAGCAACAATTGAGGAAGGCCCAAAATAGACTACAGGACCTAGAAGCCTGTGATCCGAGCAGTACTAATAAGGAGGCTCTTCTTGCCGCTAGAAAGGAGGTCCATTTATGGTTGGAAACTGATGAGATGATGTGGCGGCAGAGGTCCAAAGCCTTGTGGTTAAAAGAAGGTGATCAAAATTTCAAGTTTTTCCAAGCTAAAGCTACTAATAGGGGAAAAAAAAAGAATCTTATTCTAAAAATTCAAGATGATTATGGAAGGTGGAAGAGTGGTGATGATAGGGAGAAAGTTATTCAAGATTTCTTTACAAAGCTTTTTACAACTGCTGATCAAAAAGGGTCTATGGAATTTCTGGACCATCTTAATGGAAGGGTTACAATTCAGATGAATGAGGGGCTAGTTGCAAGTTTTTCCGAGCATAAAGTTATACAAGCACTACATCAGATGCACCCCTTGAAAGCTCTAAGCCCCGATGGCATGGCCCCACTGTTTTTTCAAAAATTCTTGCCTGAAGTTGGTGGAGCTGTCACTATTGCTGTATTGAAGGCCCTGAATACAGGTGAGTTCCCTCCTGAGTTGAATCACACTCTTATCACACTGATCCCTAAGAAAAAATACTCTACAAAAGTAGCTGAATTTTGTCCAATCAGCCTATGTAATGTAGTGTATAAATTGTTATCTAAAGTCATTGCTAATAGACTGAAGCATGTCCTCCCTAGTATTATTTCAGAATCACAGAGTTCTTTTATCCTTGGTCATCTGATTACAGACAAAGTGCTTATTGCTTATGAGTTGATTCATTTTTTGAAGCATAAAAACTCAGAAAAAAGGCCACATGTCTCTTAGGTTAGATATGAGTAAAGCATATGACCAAGTAGAGTGAGATTTTTTAGAAGCTATCATGATAAAGCTGGGATTTGAGAGAAAGTTTGTGAAATTGATTATGAAGTGCATTTCCACTGTCTCATATTCAGTGTTGATTAATGGCATTCCTAAGGGCCCTATCATACCTTCTAAAGGGTTGAGACAAGGGGATCCCTTATCCCCTTATCTCTTCCTCCTGTGCATAGAGGGCTTAACTTCTTTATTACTATAGGTTGGGACTGAGAAAAAAGTTTCTGGTGTTGAGATCTGTAGGGGTGCCCCTCGGGTAAACAATTTGTTATTTGCTGATGATAGTCTGATCTTTTGTCAAGCCAGTGTGAAAGAGAATAGAGGATTGCAAGATTTGTTGAATAATAATGAGAAAGCTTCTAGGCAGAAAATAAATAGGGAGAAAACCCTCATGGTTTTTAGCTCCAATGTGACTAATGTAGTGAGAACCAAATAATGGATTTGTGGGGGGTAACAAGTGAACAACAATATGACAAATATTTGGGCCTGCCTCCTATTGTTGGTAGATCAAAACCTAAGGCATTTTTTGAGATTAAGCAGAAAGTATGGCAAAAGTTACAAAGTTAAAAAGAAAAGTTACTCTCTCAAGGGAGCAAGGAGGTTTTAATTAAAGTTGTAGCTTTATCAATTCCTACTTATTTCATGAGTTGTTTTATGTTACCCTCTATCTTGTGTTCAAAATTGGAGGATATGATGGCTAGATTTTGGTGGGGTCAGAAAAATGAAAAGAGAAAAATCTATTGGGTTAGTTGGGAGAAGATGTGTGAACCAAAGCAAAAGGAGGGCTGGGTTTTAAAGCTTTGAAATCCTTCAATTTAGCATTACTTGCTAAACAGGGGTGGGGAATACTTAATACTCAGAATTCCCTCTTACATAGGATTTATAAGGCAAGATATTTTCTCAAAAGTAGCTTTTTTTATTCTGAGTTGGGGGGTAACCCCTCCTATGCTTGGAGAGGAATATGGGCAGCAAAACCTTGTCTACTCAAGGGATGTAGATGGAGGATTGGGGATGGGAAGACTGCTAAAGTGTGGAAGGAACCTTGGATTCCTGGTTTTAATGATGGTTCTTTGGCTGTTTCACAGGGTAATGATATAAATGAAGAGGATACAGTGAGCGCCTTAATGGATAGGGATAACAATTTGTGGGATGTTGCAAAATTAAGAAGTCTATTCAATCCTAATGTCTCTTTGGAAATCATAAAAATCATTATATGCCCTGGAACCCAACCTAACAAATGGATATGGTCTCTTGAGAAAAGCGGCTTTTTTAGTGTGAAAAGTGCCTATAGAATTATTAGGTAAAGGAATACCAATGTGGGGAACTTACTGGGTGAATGCTCTAATGTATGACAATAACAAGCTTTGTGGAAAGCAATTTGGAAGATGCAAGTCCCTAATAAGATTAAAATTTTTGCTTAGAGAGCTCGTAGAGATGGTCTACCTACTCAATGTAATCTAAAAAAAAAAAAAGGAAACTCATTAATGAGGAGGTGTGCTATTTTTGTACTGAAAAATGTGAAAATCTAGTGCATGCCTTGATTAGCTGCCCCTCTATTCGAAATCAGTGGAATACTTTCTTGCCTATTATGTAGAATGTGGATGTAACAGGTTCTTTTTTTTAGGTGGCTTTGAATTTCCTGGCTATGGGAACCATAGATGCTTTGTCTACCTTCTTCTCTATAGCTTAGGGCTTTGGGTACAAACGTAACAAAAAGATGTATGACCAAGTGGTATTTGAGCCCAGGCAAGTGGTGGAACATGCTCTTTCTCTTCAAGAGTTGTGCTTTACTGCACAACGGTGCCCCAATTCAAATGTTAAAAGGCTTTGTAGATGGACTTTGCCTTCAGTTGGTTTTTCGAAATTAAATGTAGATGGAGCGATGTTTCGCTACCAACATGAAGCAGGGTAGGGGCCATTCTACGAGATGAGAATGGGAGTGTTATTATGGCAGTTAGTAAGGTTGAGCTTGAAGTTTATGCACAAGAAGATATTGAATTACTTGCTGTGTTTCAAGGTCTGCAATTATGTATCCCTATGGGTATAAAAAAAGGTGATGATTGAGAGTGATTGTTTCTTGATGGTGAGGGAACTTCAAGCATCAGAAGAGTCTTCCTCTAGGTTGGGTGCTTTACTGTTACAAATCAAGAAGTTGATGTCTTTTTTTATGACATTCAGATTCAACATGTAAGTAGGGTGGGTAATGAAGCTACTCATGGCTTAGCCCGACATGCTTGGGTTGTTGAGTCTATTGAGATGTGGTACTCTAGTTTTCCAGGTTTTATTTCTCAAGTCATTTGGCTTGATAATTTTCTGTAAAACTCTATTTTATTAATGCAATTCTCCTTATATATATATATATAAACTCAGACCAAATGATTTGTGAGATACAATCAAGATAAGAATCCCACCAAACTATCAAGTCTTCTAAATGCAAGCAAATTTTGCCAAAGTATAATGAGCTACTTCCTTGGCCATTCTTCCTTTATGAAAGATTGAACATCTTGGAAAAAACTTTATCAATGTCTTGATTTCATATACTAAGTTGCCTCATGATGACCTCAAATCCTCTGCTACCTGAATTTCATTCACCACCAGTAGTGAATCACTCTCAATCACTAGATCAAAGATGCCTAGTGGAAGACAGATTTGAAGATCTTGAAAAATAGCCAACAATTCAACCTCCATTGGATCATTCACAGCATTTTCCTTCTTACAAGCAGCAAGAATCACCTCTCCTGCAGCATTTCAAAATCATGCCCATGCCTGCCTTGCATTGATCACTAAAAATTGCCCCATCAACATTTAACTTCAAAACCCCATTTGGTGGAGGCTGCCAACTCCAAGCTTTGATCTGTTTGGAAGGAGAAAGGCCTTTAACTTCTTGAGCTAAAGACAAAGCATGTTCAATAACTTGAGCAATAGTCAGTACTTTATCCTCAAAAAAATTCTGATTTCTTCTTTATTAGAGTCCCCGAGCTATCAGAGAAAATTTCTCCAAATCTCTTTTTTGTCCTCGTGTCATGACATGCCAAACAATCTGTAGAAAGTCTTGATTCTCGTCAAAAACCAAAAGATTATGTAAATAGACTTTCCATGAATCTCTCAACTCAGGGCAGTAGCATAAAGCATGTCTCACATCCTCATCACCCTCAGAACACCATGTACATTGAGCTTTTTGAATGATCTTATTTTCTTTAAGTTTCTGTAAAGTTGGAAGGCCATCTTTACATGCTCTTCAAGCAAAAACTTTAATTATGTTGGGGATTTGCAGCTTCCATAACTTCCTCTACATCTTTTTTTGGTTTTCAGCATCTGAACATTCACCCACTAGTCTAGACTAATCAAGGGATTGAAAGAACTTGTAAGCACTTTTAACAGAGAATATTCCATTCTTTTCATATTCCCATAACAAGCAATCTGGTCTATTTTCTGCATTGGGCAAAACTTTTAACACTTCACCAGCTTCTCGAGGAGAGAACATACTCCTGAATTTATCAACATTCCACCATCTAATTTCTGCATCAATAAGGCACTCAACCTTTTGGAATGCAACTTCATCTATTAGATTTGGTTTGGGAATCAACCTATGTCCTGGTAGCCAATAGTCAGACCATATATTAATAGCTTTTCCATCCCCACTCTCCACTTGCAACCATTCAGAATATTCTTCTTTGATTCCCATATCCCTCTTCATACATAAGAGGGTGAGGGTCCAAGCTTTGCTTCACTGAATCTGGTTTGAGGAAAATATTTTGCTTTGAACACTTTATGCAGAAGAGAAGATTCCTCTGTAATGATCATCCAACCTTCTTTTGCAAGTAATGCCTCATTAAAAACTTGTAACTCCTTGAAACCCAATCCTCCATTGGCTTTAGTTTCACACATTTTCCTCCAACTAACCCATCTAACCTTATGTCCATCCTGGTTTTAACCCCACCAGAACTTTGCTATTATGTTTTCAAGTTCTGTACAAAAAGTTGCTGGAAGTTTAAAGCAACTCATTGTATAAGTTGGGATGGCAAGTGCTACAGTTTTAATCAATACATATTTTTCCACCCTGAGATAGCATTTTTTCCTTCCATCCAGCGAGCTTGTTCCAGACTATCTGCTTGAGCTCTGAGAAAGCTTTTTTTCTTCATTTCTGCCCATGATAGCTGGAAGTAGGGGTGCACACGGTCCGGTCCGGTCCCGCGGCCTTTTTTTTTTTTTAAATAAATTAATAAAAAAAATTATTTACAATACTAAATTAAACTAAGTGACTTATTAATGTGGATTATTTAATAAACTCAATAAAAAAATATTTTATATGGTCAATGATAATAAATTAGATAAAAATTACATTATTGAAGATGTTAATTATTACTTTATTACTAACTTAAAGTATGTTAATGCATAATGAGCCATATACAACATTTAACATTTTGTATATGAAGCAATAAGCATGAATAATTTAATTATCCATACATATTATATCTATAATTGAGAAAGATACATACTTAACATACTATTATAAATAAGAATAAAATATTTAATTATACATATATTATAATTTATACTATAACGCTTAATACTTAATAATATTAGTAATACATTAAAGAATATATTCGTACATTGATACTAAATATATATAGTGATAGACTTATAGTGATTAGTTATTATGAATCATGATTAATATAATTATATAATAGTATTAGTATAAAGTATTAGACTATTAGTAATATAGTATAGCTATATATTAGTAATATTAGTATAAGTATAACTATAGTCTATAGTTAATAGTTATAACTATACTAAATCACTATAATATGGTATAACTAAACTAATATAACTATTAGTATAACTATATAATAGTATTAGTATAAAGTATCATACTATTAGTAATATAGTATAAGCTATAGGTTATAGATATATATTAGTAATATTAGTAATTTAGTATAAGTATAATTGTATTAGTATAACTATAGTCTATAGTCTATACTTATAACTGTACTAAATTATTATAACTTATACTAATATATAATATAGTTATAATTTCTTATAAACTTATAACTTATAATAAATCACTATAATATAGTATAACTAAATTAATATAACAACTAATATAACCATTAGTATAACTATATAAATATATAATAGTATTAATAGTCTATACTTAATTATAATTTAGTATAATTGTATATAATTAATTATATATAAAAAATATAAAAATATATATAGAAATACATTCGGTCCGGTCTGAAAAACAGCCGAACCGTGAACCGGACCGAATGAATTCGATCCAAAAAAAATTGGACCGGATCGGACAAGACCAAATCCGGTCCGGTCCAGTTTTGGACCAAGATACTTTTCATACTAATGATGCTGTTGGACTCCCCAAAAAGTCATAATCTCTTCTTGTTGACTGATAGGAACATTCTTACTGAAAACCATCGAGGTCTTGTCTCTATTTACACTCTGACCATAAGCTTTCTCATATATCTTGAGTAAATGTTGGATGTTGAGATTTGTCTGTAAATTTATCCTGCAAAATAGCACACTATCATCTACAAATAAAAGATGATTTATCTTAAGGGCCTCTTTGCAAATTTGTATGCCTTCCACTTGTTTATAGTCTCCTGCCTTCTTCAGTAAAGAACTTAGGCCTTCAGTCCATAAGAGGAAAAGGTAAGGAAAGATAGGATCCCTTTGCTTCAGCCCTCGAGTAGGGTAAATTCGACCCTTTGGCTCTCCATTCACCAAAATTGAGAAAGAAACTGACCTCACACAGACCATGATAAGGTTGATCCATTTGTCATCAAAACTCATCTTCTTCATTACAGCTTGTAGAAACCCTCATTCCACTCTATCATAAGCATTGCTCTATCAAAATTTAAAGACAAATTCATTCTTACCTTCTCTTTTCTATCTCAGGAAATGCACAAGTTCATAAGCTACCAAAATGTTATCTATTATTAATCTATCAGGAACAAATGTACTTTGGGACAATGATATCAGTTTTGGCAGCACCAATTTAAGTCTATTTGCCAAGATTGTTGATATCAACTTCCACATCACATTGCAAAGACTTATAGGCCTAAAATCAGCAATCAACTCAGGTTGTTTCTTCTTGGGAATTAGAGAAATGTAGGAATGATTTACCTCAGCAGGAAACTGACCACTATTGAGAGCCTTCAACACTGCCTTAGTAACCTCTTTTCCAACAACATGCCAAAATTTTTGAAAGAATATGGGAGCCATTCCATCAAGCCCTGGTGCCTTGGTTGGATGCATTTGTTTCAAAGCCTTAGTAACTTTCTCTTCACTAAAAGCCTTCAGCAAAGCCTTATTCGTATCATTATTTACTCTTCCTTATAGCCCTTCCAAAAACTCCACCTAACCAAATTCTGCAGAAGCTTTAAAAAAAAGTACTAAAATATTCTAAGATAAGCTTCTCTCTTTCTTCATTCAGCTGCCAAACACCCCTTGCATTTCAAAGGCCTTTAATAGACTTACAGATATTAGAGTATAAACTAACAGATCTCTGCTTCTCTAGCAAATAAAAGAGTAAGAATAGTGATGTTGGAAGGAAAATATACCAAGAAAGCCCAACTGAAAACAAATCTGCCTCTTAGGCCCAAAGCCAAGAGGTTTTAAGAGAACAATGGGCCTCCAAAGAGTGGGCCTTGCCTGGAAGTGCTTGCGAGTAGGGCTGTAATTGTGCTGAGCCGAGCCGGTCTTTGGCTTGCCGAGCTGGACTCGACTTCAAATACTCGAATTCGAGTTCGAGATTTTTATTTATTCTTTGTTCGAGCTTGACTCAGTAAGCTAAACTCTCAACTCGAGCTCGAGCTCATCCCACAAACAAACTCGAGTCAAGCCAAGCTCGAGCTCGAGCTTGAATTGTTTTTTTTTTTTTAATTAGATTTAATAATTAATAAATTAGATAAATAAAAAAAATAAAAATCTAATATTGAATTTGTACAACTAACAAGTAGAACCTCTATTAAACTATAACATTTTAAAAATTTATAAATAATTAATATTTAACTGGTTGATATTTATCCATAATAACAATATATTATATACCTACATATATTATTAATACATACACATAATATGATAGCATATATTTATTTCATATGTAGTTCTCACATACTAGTATATAAAGTTATTAAATCTTATCGACTAATTATTGTACAAATTATAAAATATAACTATGAAATATATTCAATATATAGACATGAGTAATTAGACTACATATTATATATTTAATTATAAAAGTGCTATGCTTGTATTATTAGCTAATACATATATATATGTATATATACATAGGTGTATGTATATACTTATCAATATATAAATGAGTTTTAATCGAGTCTAGCTAACAAGTCGACTTAAGCATAAACAAGTGAGTCTTAATGAGTCTTAGCAGAGTCGAGTCGAGTTTTTTCGAGTATATGTTATTTACTAATCGAGCGAATATTCACGAACTTTTTTTTTTTTACGAGTCGAGTTTGATTCGAGTTTAATCAGGTAAATACCGAACAGGCTATCGAACAGACTGATTCATTTACAGTCCTACTCTCTAGGAGCAAATCTAGCTCAGAAATGAACTAGGAGTCAACCTCACCCAAAAGTGTTCACTAGGAGGGAACCTCGCCCATAATTTATCGCGAGGAGTAGACCTCCCCCATAAGTGCTCACAAAGAGTCGAACCTCCCCCACCAATGCTAGCTAGGAGGGAACCTCGCCCAAAAGTGCTGGCACTAGGAGTCAATGTCGTCCGAAACTGCTTGCTACATGGGAGCCTCACCCAAAAGTGGTCGCGAAGAGCAAGCCTCTCCTTGAATTCCTCACTAGGAGGGAACCTCGCCTTAAGTTGCTCGTCTGTGACAAATCTCACCCAAAAGCGTTCATTGAGGAGGAATCTCATCCCGTAGTGCTCGCTAAAAAAGATTTGTATCTTGAATGAGTGAGACAGACAAACAAGGAGGGCACATTTAATGCAGAAGTGACCTGAATGCGCATGAAATTATTGCAGACATAAAACCTGTTGAATATTAAATGAGACATGGAATCGATCGACCAGTAGCATGGCAAACAATGGTGGCTATCTCTTCCTGTCTTTTGGAAGCCTATAAATAGAGTGTAAATTTAAATTGAAAAATTAGTTCGGATTGGTTAGTCTGGTTTTGAATCGATTCTATTTGGAAAAAATTTTTATATTATAAAAAGGGGCCGAATCTGATTCGATTTTGATTCTATAGTTTTCGAAACCGAACCGAATCCGATGGGAAAAATATATATATAAGGATCAATTTTTTATATTATATAAAATATTTTTTATATATAAATTTTATATATAATATATAATTATATATGAAAATTTTTATATATAACATATGAAATAATTTCGTAATATAATTTATAACATAAAACATTAATCTTAAATATGAGATTTGGTTTATATATACAAAGAATAAACAAAAAAGACACCACCACCACATAGTTTTATTAGTCAAGCCGGAGATAAACAAAAAAGAAACCTAATTATATATCTGGTTCTGGTGCAAAGAATTACTATTTATCGTGATTTTAATTGGTTTTTCAAAACTGATACCAGCGGTGCCTTTTTCAGGATGCCGTACGTGAATTGTGATAGTTACAGATTTTGAAATAAAAGTATAAAATATATTTTTTTAAAGTTTTTTTTTTTTATAAACAGATTTTTTTTATTATAAATTTACATTTTATTACAATCGAAAAACCGGACTGAACAGGTAAAAATCGAATGTACCAGTTTAGGAGAGTAATTGGTGCATAATCGATTTTTGAAAATGTAAAACCGGCACATATCAATTCAATCCTAAATTTTGTTCAAAATTGAACCGAACCGAACCAATTACACTCCTACCTATAAATACTACCCAAACCCCAAAAATAAGATTAGGTGAATTCTTCTATGCTTTCACTTGTTGTCTTCATTTTGAACCCATATGAGAAATGACTTATGCATAAAAGTATTTGAATCCAACACTACCAACAAATCATCCATAATGACTAGCAAGGAAGAATAATGATATTTTGTTGAATAATATTAGATATAGCCTAGGGTGTACAAGTCCCACACCCTTTGTAAAAAGTGGGATAAATTATTAAAAAATTAATTTTTTTTATATGAGTTTCAAATTTTCTTATTTTGGAGTAATATCAACGCGCGAGTTATAAATAAATTATAAAAAATCAATCATTACTCTTATTATTGTCATTTGTCATATGGAAGCATGTATTAATTGGGTCTTGGATTCGGTTAGGTTCTATATGAGATGCCTCAACCAAAGGCCAATTCCCCATGACAGGTTTGGGTTTCATAGGCCGAGTTCGATCCGTACGGTAAAGGGAAACAAAGACTCGAGCTTGCTCACTAGTTGGGGATAGATTAAGCCTGCTCAATTCTTAAGGCCTGGGCCCATATTAAACCCCCCCCCCCCCCCCCCCAACCAAAAGAAAAAAAACTCTCTTTTAATTTAATACCCCACTCTCTTTGTAGAAGAATCACACAGATGATCATTGTGTGACGTAGTTAATATTGGCCTGACCCAAAGTAGGGCCCAAGGACCATCATCCATAAAAGATAGCTACTCAAAAGAGCCGTGTAACTTAATGAAGACCCTAGTCGCCCTGATTATAAGGGAGGAATAAATTTTACATTATGAATATGGATAACGTGGTGATTAGATGACTCTGATACATCAAGGATAAGTCTTCTAATGGCTAAGTATTGTGCAAAATCAATTAGTTTATGGTAGTCATCCAACTATATTCTCCATGTCTATATAGGGTCAATAGTTAACTTTCGAATCATTTGATTGAATATTCTTGAATTATTATCTCTCACTTATTTCTGACTTAAATATTAAAGGAATTACAAGCATACCGTACCGTCCACTCAACAATTTACAGATTAACAATCACGATCAATAGTGATACACGTCCTTTACACACATATGGTTTCACGTTTATATCAAGAAGCGAATTTGATTTGTCGAGATAGTGAAACCAAATATTAAAGACTTCCCAAAAAGTCATGTATATGTGACGAAGGGCTACAAACTGGCACGTGTTTTAGACAAGATGGATACCCGGCCATAGAAAAATACAAGCCAATAAGCAAGTCGACAATGCGTACACGCAGTGTACGTGACAAGTAGGTGCCGTACTGAAACGGAACACACGCCGTACGTTGACGATTTGTTTCAAACACGTTTTATCAGGGAAATAATATTGTTGTCATTGGTTTGAGGCCGGAGGGGCAACACTTTCATTAATAGTGCATGTGTATTGTGTGGTTTGACGGTAAACTAAAAATCTCAACTTTTTATGTAGGGTTGGATATATAATGGTGACAACAACCTTTCAAAAATTAATTTGGTTGGCTGATAGAGATCTAGGTTGGCAAATTGGTTTTTTATTTTATTTATTATTTTAATATAAATGTGAGTAATGTTAGATTTAGATGCGTAAGTTTTGTGGATGCATTTTATTAAAAAATAGGCTCACTAGGAAAATGATTTTTTTTATGTACTTTGTCACATTGAAGTTTATTTTCTTAAGTTCTTGTTTGAATTTGAGAGTTTCAAATAAAGAAATAAGCACATAAAATAGATTTGATAATATTTATTATTATTAAATATTTCCAACGTCACTTAATATCAATAACCCATTTGATATATCTATTTTTTCCTTGACATCCTCACATTCGTATGAAAAATTCGAGAGATATTTTATTGAGGATAATGTCAGGTATAAATAGACAAACTCTATGTAGACTCTTTGCAAAAAAGTGAATTCTACTAAAAAAATAATTTTTTTATAATTTTTTAAAATAGAATATACTTTTTTACAAAAATCTATATAAAATTTATCTATTTGAAACGTGTATAAAATATTAAATTTTATTATTTATCATCCACACATATTATATATTACACATCACACTTATTCTTATTTTTTATTTTTTATTTTTTATTTTTATTTTTATTTTTTTTTAAATAATTAAATTTTTTTACTCATCCCCTATATATTATATATTTCGTAAATAAAAAAAAATAAAAACATTATGTATAGTGTGTGCAGGTACAAGGGTAGTGAATAAATATTTTCAAATTATTTAGTTAATCGATTGAGATGTGACCGTTAGAAAGTGTTAAAAGCGCAGTCACATGTGACATGGATGCAGGAAAGGTTGGAAGGGCCGCGCTGAAAAAGTAAACCAGTATGAGACCATGCCACGGGCGCACGAGTAATAGAGAAACACTACTTTGTCCACCAAACTTGACCGCTCAACTTGACCGCTGGGCAAAAAAA
>QEOT01001516.1:53443-80406 GCA_003123785.1 Pterocarya stenoptera
AAAAAAAAATCATTAAAAAATACTTCCTTAATCACGAAGTAAATAAAAAAAATCATTTTTTTATTTTACTTCATGATTAAGAAAGTATTTTTTAATAATATTATGAATTTTTTTTATTTTTTTAAAATATTTAAAATTGTTAAAAATATCTATATAAAAAAAAGAATTAAAAAAATACACATAAAAAACACATTATAGAGCCAGCGGTAGCTCCCAGCGGGAGCTATCAGCGGTGGCTCTATCTTTATTCTAAAAATTTATAGATTTATTTTTATAAAATATCTTTATAATTATACTACTTTCGTTATGTTTTGTTATAAAACTACACTTCTAAGTTGTTTTGGCACACAACACGCGCAAATTGTATAATTTCTTATCAAACACGTCGATTAATTTCCACACCTGTCGCTGAGTTGTGAGTAGGACATGAAATTGAAAGAAAATAATGATTTCTTTTTTGTTAACGAAATTATAAATTAATTTCTTCATTCAATTAATTTTCTCATCTTCACTTGCGCTAATTTTACAACACAACCGACAAGAGCTCTTATTTAGGGAAACAATAACAAGAAAAGAATTATGTCAACTACCTTTTATATAATAAGTGGACTTTTGCTTCAAAAATTTGGGCCCTTTGGAAATAAAAGTATTCTCACATATTTTAAATATTTTATTTTTAAACATCACTTAATTATAAAATAATTTTTAAATTTAAATTTTTAATTTTTTTTATCTAATCATTACCTACTTGTACAACTTTCACTAATGGCCGTTTGGAAACACAATTATTTTCATATATTTTCAAATATTTCATTTCCAAACATCACTTAAATACACAAAATTTTTTAATTTAAATATTTATTTTTTCATCTAATTATTACATACTCATACAACTTTTCCAAACTTTTAAACAAAACATAAAATACAATACAACTTTTTTTAAAAAAATTTTAAAATAAAAATTATATTCAAACAATTTTTTAACTTTATAATATTTTTATTGAAAATTTTCTCAATCATTTTTCAAAACTCAATAAAACATTTTAACTCAAACTATTTCATTACTATTCACAAACTATTCATAAATATTCTGAAATATTCTTAATATCCAAACAAGCATTTTTCCAGGATGGTGATCTTCTTGATATGAGGTGGAAGATTTTTTACCCGTCAAGCCATCAACCATGATCCAAGCATGCACGTAGATACTAGTGTTACAGAAATGAAATTTACATTTTTAAGATGTACAAGTCATGCACACCCACTTTTAAAAAAATAGATAAAGTTGAAACTCACTCGAAAAAAATTAATTTTTAATAATGAACTCCACTTTTTAAAAAATACTTAGCATGTAAGACTTGCGCATCCTTAAATTATATCTAGCATTATTTTCATATTTTTACCTCTCTAAATTTCATCTTTGGAGATCTTATTAATAATTAAGACAATACTTCCATATTAAAGACATTCCATCCTAAACATCTATACTCGCTTACAATTATTTTTCCTTTTTGCTTTTGTTTTGTAAATGACATTTTCTATTCATAAGCTTCACACACCACACACAATACTTTCTTCTATTTTTTTATTTTTTTAATTTTTTTTTATTTTATTCTTAAAATAATTGAATTCTTCTACTCATTATCTATATGCCACATATTTGTTAAGAGAAAAAAATAACAAAAATAACAAAAAAGGGTGATGTGTGGTGTGTAAGGCTTATGAATAGGATTTTTCTTTGTAAATAGATCATGATGGGAAGAAAGACTCTATCTAAATAAGGTCAGACTTCGATCCCTGAATAAGTAAGTCTAATAAGTAAAATATTTAATTAATAGTGACTTTATTTAGGGGATAATAATTAGTTACTCGAATCATGTGACTCTAAGTATACCGATCATTGTATTTGTGTTTTTTTAGCAATTGTGTATGTTTTTAAAAATAAAAATATAATAACAACACATGCAAATACTTTTAAAAAAAAAAAAACAAATACACTTATCAATAGACTTGAGAGACACCGTATTCGGTCACCTGCTAAGCGTCCTTAGAGTATTCGCATTTGATGCCCTAAATGTCATTTTTCCTTATAATTTGGGGGAAAGTTTACGGTTTTCACCACAAACTCTTCTCCATCCGATTCTCTAAAAAGGGGTGGTAAAATCTAGATTCTATAATGGATTCCTATATTTAGGGATCCACTGTACATCTTTAATTGTTCTTTTCGTTGGCTGCTTCTCATTGCTCCCGCGTCTCCCTCCCTTTGACCATTGGGTGCCTTCCTCGTTTTCGCATCTCCCTAGCACTGCAACCACCATCGAGGACAGCCTCTCCATCGGTTCATCACTATAAGTATCCTTATCCCCTCTCACTTTTTTCCATTGTTGGGTTCCCCCATTCTCATTCACACACACTAACGATTAGGCTTCATGCGGTTTTGAAATTTCATCCATTCAGGGTCCTCCATGGTTGTTTGTACCAAGTTTCTCTATCCTATTTCACTGAGAATAAGGTTCCTCCATGGCTGGATTGATCTGTATTGTTCAATTGCTCAATAAGTTGGATTCATCTGTGTTGTTTCATTGCACTGTGTTGTTTCATTATTCTGTACTGTTGGATTGCGACTGTGTTGTTTCATTGCTCTGTACTGTTTTATTACTCTGTGTTGTGAATTGCTTTGTGCTGTGAATTGCTATGTGCAGTTTCATTGCGCTGTGATGTTTAATTTTTTTGTGCAGTTTCATTGCTCTGTTGTTTCATTGGTATGTGTTGTTACATTGTGTCCATGTGGTTTCATTGTTCAGTAAAATTTCATTGCTCTGTGCTATTCCATTGTTTTGTGTTGTTTTATTGCGAATTTGCTATTTCAGTGCTCTGTGTTCTTTCGTTGCTTTCTGCTATTCCACTGTGACCATGCTATTTTATTCCTTTGTGCAGTTTCATTGCTCTGTGTTGTTCCATTGTTATGTACTATTCCATTGATCTGTATTGTTTCATTGCTCTATATTGTGAATTGCAATTAATGGTTTGAGGTGAAAATCCTAAACTTTTTCCCAAATAATAAGGGACAAAGGACGTTTGCGGCACCAAATGCGAACGAATATGACTTACTTTAGTTATGCCTTACTTAAATTCATGCAATTTACCATGAATATTGAATTTTTTTGAATTATGTCTTACTTAGTTGTACTTGATATTTATCTTATGTTGCTTGAATTGTGGCTGAAGAACTAAAATCATTAAGTAGTTGAAATACTTTGTTAAATTGTGAGTATTTTACCCTAAATTTTTGTCATTTAATGGTTAATTGTTTATAATTTTATACAAGGAAATTAGTACAGAGCAATGAAACAACACATAGTAATTTGTATACTTAGGAGGGGTTAATTCACAAGTGTTAATAAGGTCCTATCCATATGGCAAGATAATCCTAACCCAGATAGCCATCAAGCATTTTGTGATAGTTTTAACAAAAGGAAATCGGGGTTTAAGGTTTTGCAACCATTTTGTGATAGTTTGCTGATTTTGCAATGTTGTTTGGATTTCCTTTGGTTCTTTGTTGTGATAGAGAAGTAATATGCCTCACCTATTATTTGTTGGATTACCTCCCTCGACTGTGATGATGACAAAGTCTCGTGGTGACATAGAAAATTTAGTACATACCTTCATGGTATGGTAACTCAGACAGCCAATAAGTAGTTGCAACCGATTATTACAGCCATTGGGGGTACCAAATTTCGTATATGTTACCATTCGTTTCTTGAGCCAGCTAACAAAATCACACCAGACTTTGTTTTTACATGTCTACTGATTGTTGGGTGTCTATAAATTTTTATAGATGGATTCACAAGACCATGAACATATGTACTTCACTAACCTTCTAAGTCAAGATCCTCAACTGGACCCCACTTACGATGGTCAAAGTGGACACTCTCCTATGATTGTTAATGACTCTCCACCCCTACCCCATAACCTCTCGCCATTAGTAAATTAGCCAAGGGTACGAACTTCACCTTCGAAGAAGAAAAATAACTTGTCTCAGCATGCCTTAATTGTAGCATTAATGCCATCCAGGGAACAGACCAAAAAGGCTCCCAACTTTGAAAAAAAAAAATTTGAATACTTCAATCAGTTTAAAGAAATAAAAACTGGGCTGAGCATGAAGTCCTTAATACATCAGTGGTCATCCATTGAAAAAACAACCAATAAATTTTGTGCGAAATTAGCACAGGTTGAAGGGTTGAATCAAAATGGCATAACGGAGCAAGATAATGTAGAATATGAAACTTTATATTCTTTTGGAATTTTATTTTTTATAATAACTATTTTCTTTATCTGCCTTTTCATTAATTTTGTTTTGTTTTTTTTTTTTTTTGGTTTAAATGCAAGTTTAACAAAGTAAAAATCATGTACCAATCGCTAGAGAAAAGTTCATTTCAGTTCAATTATTGTTGGCACATGTTGAAAGACCGACCCAAATGGATTCAAAGTTACACAAAGGAGAGTCCAACGCGAAGGTCGACGATATCCCCGACCCCAACTCAATGTTTGGGGGTTACTATTGATTATGTTTGTGATCTTGAGGTGGAGAATGTTCTGGACAATGATGTCATCAACTTGGAGCGGCCAATGGGAAGGAAAGCTAAGAAAGGTAAACGTAAGGCCCAAGATCGGCCAACAGAGGAGATTGTTGCGCAGAGCAAGCTAAAGTATACTCTTCTAGAGAAGTCACATGCTCAAGAAAAAGAGTTTTTTCGACAATAGGATGAGAGACTAAGGTTTAAGGTGGAGAAACTAGAATTTGCTTGAAAGGGAACGGAGGAGAGAGCAGAGAGAGAGGGGTTAGGGACAGAGAGAGGAGCGAATAATAATGATCGATATGAGTACCTTACTTGGACTATAGCGAATATATTTCGAACAACATCAAAGGAAAATCGTGGCAAGACACAATGTTGAAGAAGACTAATTTTTTTTATTAAATGTATTACTTTATCAAGGGAAAGTACAATTTTTATAATTTGTAGTATTTATTATTTAGACTAAGAATGAGGTTGGATGCCATTAAGACTGAGTTTTTTTTAACGTGGTTAACCATCTATGCTAGAAGCTTATAAAGATATTGCTTTATGGATTGTGTGCACGGATATTATGAAAAAGGAAATTAGTCATTAAAACTATTCAAACTATTACAGATTACCCCCTGATATTACAGCAAATAATTTGCATGTTCTTGAATAAAACATGTTTAGGAAATGGAAATTGGAAAAGCAGGAATATAGTCACTACTAATAAGAAGATAATACAAATATTATGCTATTAGTCTACTGTTGGGAATAGAATTGTCATTGATGTTCAATTAGATCTGCTTGGAGCTGATAATGTACCGAGTTGTCTCTAATTTCATGATGACACTAAATGAAGTCCATAAACTCGGTTGTACGATTGTGCGACAGTTCTGGAATATCATCATCAATTTGATCATACTCAATGTTCGGAACCTGATTATCATCACGCTCGTCTTCGATGATCATATTATGTAGAATAACACATGTTTTCATTATATTTGTTAGGTCCTTGATCTTGAACATTCGTGAAGGTCCACAAACGATTGCAAATAGTTATTGAAGGACCCCAAATGCACGCTCTACATCCTTTTGTGCTGATTCTTGTGTTGCTGCAAAATGTTTCTTCTTATTCCCTTTTAGAAATTGAATTTTCTTTACAAAAGTTGACCACTTTAGATAAATGTCATCGGCATGGTAGTACCCCATAGTGTAGTCATTACCGTTAACTGAGTAATTTATTGGGCGAGCACTGACTTGAGCCAATTCTATGAAAATAAAAGATCTTTCTAGCACATCAATATCGTTATGAGAACCAGACAATGCAAAAAATACATGTTATATGCAAAGATCATACGAAGCAATCGCTTCTAAAATAATTGTTGATTCACAATAGTGGCTGGAGTACATTCATTTCCAAGTAGCGGGATAGTTTTTCTACTTCGAAGCATCCCTAGGAATCCACGTTCACTAGTTGCAAGTAATCGAGTAATATTATTCGCATTTGGAGAAGGCAAATATTTATTAGAAAAAATAGTTACAATTGGCTTTACAAATTTTTTAAGGCTCTTCATTGCGGTGATTTCTCCAATCCATATGTATTCATCCATAAAATCATCAGTTACTCCATACGCAAGCATTCTAATGGCAACGGTTATCTTTTATATAGAAGATAAATCAATTATTTCAGCATTATCTCTTCTTTGGATGAAGTATGGCTCGTAAGCCTCAATCTCATGTTAAATACAAAGAAATAGCGGATGACTCATACAAAATTTCATTCGAAAGAGATTCGAGGTATATACTGGTGGTTCTGCAAAATAATCGGGAAATAGCTATTCATGCCCTTGAATATGATTACGCCGAATATACTTACGACATTGGCAATTGCAACCATACCTCGATGTTGATCAGTCATCATCATTAAGAACAACCTCCAATTCATCTTCAGATGATAAATTAAGCAATAACTAACGGAAGAACGAACAAGCCATTTGATGAAGGGAGTGGAATATGAGGTCAAAAATTGGAAATTTCTAAGATGATATCAGACTTAGGCTTAGGAGAATGTAAAAATGTGACTAGAACCAAAAGGCCTATTTATACAAAAAAAAAAAAAGTTATCGTTACAATTGGACAAAAAGAATGTTACCGTTGTAGAAAATATAAAAAATGTTACCATTGGAAAGAAAACAAAAAATGTTACCGCTGGAGAGAAGACAAAAACTA
Source organism: Pterocarya stenoptera (assembly GCA_003123785.1). Lineage (NCBI taxonomy): Eukaryota > Viridiplantae > Streptophyta > Magnoliopsida > Fagales > Juglandaceae > Pterocarya > Pterocarya stenoptera. The sequence goes on from QEOT01001516.1 coordinate 60,235, forward strand.
TTATCATTACAATAGGATAAAAAAAATGTTACCGTTGGAGAGTGACAAAAAATGTTACCGTTAGAGAGAACAAAAAATGTTACCACTAGAGAGAAGACAAATAATGTTATCGTTGGGGAAAGGACCAACAAATGTTATCGTTGGAGAAAGTACAACAAATGTTACCGTTGACGAAAAGCAAAAAAGAATTAAATGTTGGATGAAGGACAAAAATTGTTACCGTTACACAATACAAATAAAATATTACCGTTATATATTAGGACAAAAATATATTAAGAATATCATCGCGATGAAAATCGCATATATTTAAGAAAAAATTATTATTCATAATAATGTATTAATTTTAAAAAAAGTATTTTTGTATCCAGTTAAAAATTGTATAAAGTGTTTACGAAATATAGTTGAATGTGATTTTTGAAAACAAGAGGAATTGAAAAAGATAAAAGAGTTGGTAGTTAAGAATGTAAATGGAAGAGAAAAAAAATAATAAAGAAAAAATAGGAAAAAATTATTTTAATAGAATAAGAATAAGATAGGGTATGATCTGTTGGAGGTTTTTAAGAAAAACTTAAGAAAAAAAAATCTAAAAAATTTTATAGGAAACCGGATGGAGATACTCTTATCTTGGACGTGTCATATATTGATTTGATTTCCACCTGCTCGTCCACAATTAAGGGCTTGTTTGTTTTCAAGATTAAAATTTAAAATTTTAAAATTTTTGAAAACCTTCCATCTCATCATTACAATTTTTTTAAATCTCTCTATAAAATAAAATAAATAATTTAACTTTTTTAAATCTCAAAATAAATATAATATTAAAAAATATATTCTAATAATATTTTATTTAATTTTTTATTTTTAATCTCAATTCATCTCATCTTATCTTTAAAAATAGACGAGGTCTTAAAATTGCTTGGCGAGAGAAATCTTCTTAGATGGAACATGATTAATTCGTACCCTCACGTGGTTCGTGTTTCATGGCGCCTGGCATCATGCTTTCCTCGTTTTTCTGACAATTCCTTCGAGAAAATGACTTCTCTGTGTGGTGGAGACCATCTCTTACTAGTATATAATAACCTCAATACCAGACGTTCTAAGAATCACAGCAATAATTCAGTGCCCAAGAAATTATTAACTTTTATATATAAATCTCTCTCTCTCTCTCTCTGTGAGACACTCGTATATATACACTAATATATATGACTGCTTGTAATATGAGATCAACTGAGTTTCTTAGTACCCAAATAGGTCCCATGAGTAGTGGCTATTTGAGCGTTAAAATCAGAAGAAATGGTAATGCCAAGGTGGTTCGTGCAGTAGCTGTTGATCACAGCAGTACTGTGGTTAAGGAGGTTTCGGGGATACTAAGGACGACATTGACACCAATTCCACGAGAAGTTGAAACCGAGAAAAGGAAGGTCAGTAGTACTGATGATGATGATAATGATGATGGTAATGATCAAGGAAGGTTTGGTAGGTTCGGAGGGAAGTACGTGCCTGAGACTTTGATGGCTCGTTTGAGCCAGCTTGAATCCGAATTCAACTCGGTTTTAAAAGACACCGAGTTTCAGGTAATTAATAATTAATGTCCTCAATTAAAAGCAAACATCTTTAGTTGTCGAAAATGAGACACAAATATATACCCAAATGATGCACTTTAAAAGTACGTATCTCACTATATATTAAATGAGTAGTGCTACATATACTTACAGTTTAACTTACACTTTTAATGATTTATTTTTTTAGTTTTCTTTTAAAATTTAAATTTTAAATTTCAAATTTCATGATTTTTAACTTATTGACAATTTAGCATTTTTCATATTAAATATTGCGAGATAATTTATATGTTGTGGATGACTCCTATCTAAATTATAAAAATTATTTTAAAAAGGTTGCACAAATAAAATCACGTGAGTACTTCATGAGGTCATTATCTACCACGAAGCATAAAAACATGGGTGAAAACTCTCTGCATATATGTTTGGAAAAAACACAAAAAACACATGCAGGAGACACAGACAGAAAAAGATATATCTGAGGGCTGGGTAATTGTCCACGCGCAGGTGGGAGACTTTAGTACCAATCATCCCCAAAACTATGAACAGTTTAATATATTATCTTAAAAAACCCAACTTTTTGTCGGTATTTAATAAAGTACTACTCGTTATTTATCTTTTACAGCCAACATGATAGAGAGGAAATTAAGAAGATAATAGAATGACTGAATGAGTTTCTTTGTTATGGATGTATTGATGTAGGCAGAGCTCGCAACAGCACTAAGAGACTATGTTGGGAGAGAGACACCTCTCTACTTTGCCCAGCGGCTCACAAATCGCTACAAGAACAGCAACGGAGAAGGACCCCATATATATCTAAAACGAGAGGATCTCAACCATGGTGGAGCATACAAGATGAACAACGCCATCGCACAGGCGATGATTGCCAAACGCTTGTGCCGAAAAACTGTGGTGGCAGCCACCGGTGCTGGCCAGCATGGTGTCGCAACAGCTGCTGCTTGTGCCAAACTTTCTCTGGAGTGCACCATCTTCATGGGTACCAAAGACATGGAAAAACAGTCTTCTAATTTGCACTTGATGAAGTTGCTGGGTGCCAATGTATTGTACTACTGCTGCTTTAAATAGCTCCAAGCTCTTCCCAATTTGCGAAAAAAATTTAATCTTTTAGGTCAACTAATTTCTTTTTCATATGCGCATGCTGTCATAGGTTAAATCCGTGGATGGAAATTTTAAGGATGCAAGTTCGGAGGCCATTCGGAACTGGGTAGGAAATCTAGAAACCAGCTATTACTTGTCTGGCACAGTGGTGGGGCCTCATCCATGTCCAAGCATGGTACGCGAATTTCAATCGGTGATTGGAAAGGAAACGAGGAGGCAAGCAATGGAGAAATGGGGTGGCAAGCCTGATGTATTGCTTGCCTGTGTAGGGAGTGGCTCTAATGCTTTGGGGTTGTTCCATGAATTTGTTAAAGATAAAGATGTGAGGTTGATTGGGGTTGAGGGTGCAGGGTTTGGCTTGGAAAGTGGCACTCTGCAACTCTGGCTAGAGGTGATGTTGGTGTTTATCATGGAGCCATGAGCTATTTGTTGCAAGATGAGGAAGGACAAATTCTAGAGCCATACTCTATTGCTGTGGGGTAAGAGATCAAAAACCATCAGATTTTTATTGCATAAAATCATTACCATGGCAAGGTAGCACTTCAAATTCAGTAGTTAATTCTAAAATTAATATTAAAACTGGAAATCACATACAAGAATCTTTGATTACAAAAAAATAAAAAGGTATGGGAACATGTGTTTATAAGCTACACAACATGAGGAGGTAATCCTAGCCTCTGTTATATTGAGATCTAATCATTTGATTACAGAAATAAGAGACTTCACCTCTAAACCGAATATTAAAGGAATGAAAATACTTACTATTAGGAAGATATGTGCCTAATCCACTAATACATGCAGACTGCAGTACCCTGGGGTTGGCCCGGAGCTGAGCTTTCTCAAAGCCAGTGGGCGTGCGGAGTTCTACACTGCCACAGACCAGGAAGCCCTAGATGGTATGCCAGGAGGCAATTATACATTCAAGAAAGAAAATGATTTACTTTCTAAAATTTAAACCATTAATTTGCTTCCCTATTGTTTGCAGCATGCCAACTTTTATGTAGATTGGAAGGTATAATTCCCTCATTGGAGGCCTCTCATGCATTGGCGTTTCTAAATAAACTGTGCCCTACATTACCCTCTGGCACAAATGTTGTAGTAAGTTGTAGTGGACGTGGAGACAAGGATATTGCAACGCTTTCCAATTCCAATCATTGATGTTGCTTAATGTAGCTACGGTTGCCTAGTTTCTTACTACTTGCAAATGTATGTGACGCGCCCAAAAACATAAAAAAAGTAGTACCATTTTAGTCTATAAATCTGAACACTTGCGAATCTCCATTTTAGACTACTAGTAGTTCTGGAAATGCCTACAATATGTACTGCACGATTGTAAGAAATATTCGTTGAGTATTTTGGATGATACAAGTGATTTAACCAATACCTGGTAAATCAGCTTTTTTTTTTTTCATCTTCCAGTTCATGATACATTTGCAACAATCTGTTGAAAAGGCCAGAAGCATTAACTCAGTTCAACTATTGATGTGTCCAGTAAGGGGGAGGATCAAAATTGCCAATCCACTAAATTCTATATTACAAAATTATATATTTCAGAAAGGAAAAAAAAAAAAAAATAGACGTACTGCAGTAAATAAGATCTCGTGATCTTCCTCAAGCATTAGACAACCACTGCCCAAGTAAATTCAAAATAATAATAATAAAAGGTTTTGACAAGTAGCACACTTGTTCTGCTGCTTGCAACGTCGCAGAATTATTCAGAAGAAACGGCTAAATAAGAATGAAGCAGAAACATCTAACTGCTGCCATTATTACAAGTTTCCTGATCCACTGAAGAAGATATCATTATCTATCTTTTTCAGTAGGATGGCAAATAGAATATGATCCATTCATAAGCAAAGTCATGCAGAGTGAATGTCATGGTTTGCAAGCTTCAAAGGAAATAGGCTATCATTTTCATCAAAGGTATACACATTGCAACCTTGAATTGCATGGCATGAGAAAGGTGCTTTGAAGATAAATTCATTCAACTTAATAACAGCTAAGTACATTTGTTCGCTCAAAAAGAACAAAAAAAAAAAAAAATACATTTGTTCAAATCAGAAGAAATTTAGCACTTATCAGAGAAGTTAGATTACAGCTTAACAAAAAAAGAAAGAAGAAGTAGAAGAAGAGTACCAGCTGAAAACAAGAGTCTTAAAGCTAACAGTGCACAACCACCGCCACAGAAAGAAATTCTTAATTACATCATAAACAACCCAAAATCAAATCCTGGGAACCAAAAATTGGAAGCAGGGCTCGAAACCTATCCATGGCTTGAACAGCAATTGTAGAGTATCACTTCCGTTGATCTATTAGTTTGATGAGAAATAAGCACAAGAGGCCTTAGCTTGCAGTTGTAGATAGAACTGGCTCATGCTTCACCCTGCAGAATGTTTACAGAAAAGAGGGGTGGAAAAAGTGGATCCAATACTTTGGCATCTGGCCGCATCCCCGTTGCCTTGCTATCTTTTCTTTCTTTTTGACTTGTTCTATTTAAAATAAGCCTTTTGACATGGTTCAAACTGATCCTTAAGCAGACCTATTGATGAACATAAACCAATGTTTCTAATGCCCCACGATGTTTTGACAGCAAAAGAGGAAAATAATGCCAGAAGGTAAACACGCAAGAAATTGTAACCTCTGCTGCAAGATAATTTTGCATGGTTCAAGTTCAACTATACATGTACAATATTCTGGCATGAAGCCAAGAAGCTCCAATGCTACTGTAAAAGTAAGTTAAGAGCATACCATTGACATGAAGAAAATCACATTAAGTTACAGACAACAAAGAAGTCGATCTAACTAAGCCGCATTCGTTTGCTCTGACTACCCTCTGCAGTAATTCCCTGAATATGAAAATTCGAAACAATGAATATAAAAAATAGCAGTAGAATTGTACACATAAGAATAATGAGGTAAAAAAAAAGAAGAAACAAAAACATGAAAATAACCATAGAAAATAGAAGTAGAACTCAAACACATCAACAATGAAAAAAAAGGAAGAAAATGTCAACATAACAATAATGAGGAAAAAAGAAGAAGAAAAGAAAACATGAAAATAACCATAGAAAATAGAAGTAAAACTCAAGCACATTAACAATGAAAAAAAAGGAAGAAAAAGTAAACATATGACTTCATTGTTCCAATTGCTCATTGTCCCAAACGTGAATGAAGAACAAAGACCTCAAACAAAATACTAATGACAATGACAGTCAAGCTGAAACAGATTTTCTGAAGATTGTAAAAATGTAAAATTTATAAAAACTTGAACAAGAAATCCATACCCCTTCGTCTTGTCTAAAACCTTCGGTAGAAACCGCACTAGATTCAGACCGACACTTAGCATGCACTATAGGACCTAACTGAGTCCTATCCATGCCTGCCGTCGAGCCGCAGGGCGCATTTAAGTATACAGCCCCCTTATACATCCACTCTTCTGTCTCGTCACTGTAAAAATCATCAAAAGGCTCTCCACATAATGCACATGCATTCTGATCCTCGTCGGCAGGAACAGCCATTTCTTCATCATCCTTCTTCTCTACAATGATCTCAGTAGGCAAAAACCCAGGAACTGCTTCAGTTCCTAATGCCTCCGCACCACTGAGCCACATGCTTGAACTTACAAACCACTTGCGAGAAGGCTTCTGCTTACGGTTCTTAGACATACGATTCTTGGTTACATGCCAATCCATATGACTACTGTGCTCTTCTTGGCACTTGAATCGAAGGCCACAGGTTGTGCATTGTCTTGGGAGATCAGCGTATAGGGAACTTATTGCCGTCTCATGACGCACCTTGAGAAGGTCCACATTGAACTCAACTCCTACAGAATCCTATATATTGAATAACTTGTTCAGAAACTATCTCTTTTATATATATATATAATTTACTTGGTTGAGAAACAATCTAAAAATTGATCGAAGGGAAAAACCCAAGTTTTCAACCTTTAAAGCATACAGGGAAACATCAATGTGGTATTTACCTGTATAGGGGTCTGTTTGGTCAATGAGATAAAACCCTGAGCCATGAGAGAACCAATCAATCCAGAAATGTTCGTCTGTTGATTAGCAACAGCAGGAACTGCATTTTGTGTGAAAGGTATCATATGTGATGAAGTGGGAGGGGCACCGGGAGGTAAAGGAGGCAAGGCTCCACCCTGTAAATGTAATGAGCTTGGGATGTTTTGAACAGGTAACATCAACTGAACACCAGTTACAGGATTTGACAGAACTGTGCTAACAGTGGAACCATGCATTTGTGGGCTGTATCCACGACTATAAGGTGGTGCCACTAAATGAGGTTGCACTACAGCTGCTAAAGATGGATGTGCCTCCTGAGATGGAAGAAATTGCGGCCGTAAAGGAGTGCCTTGAACCTGGTTTCGCTGATTCACATGAATTAGTCCTGCATGCCGGTTAGGCAGTTGTGGCGGCTTTGTAGAACTCAGCTCCCTGTTTCTAAAACCATCCGACTGCAGCTCTGGCATATGTAAAGACCCATTTGGACCAAGATTATTGACAGCATTGCTAGCATTTGTTGACTCAAATTGGCCCCCCATCACTCTCTGCCGTGGAAAAATATGCTGCAGGTATGGTGGGCGAGAGTTATGCACATTTAGCGAAGGCCTTACACCCCTAGATGCTGGTAGAACAGTCGGCCGAGCCTCAACACTAATAGAATCAAGATTGGAAGAACCAAATCTTGATATAATAGTTGGAGGTCCATGAAGTTGTGGGTCGGCATCAGGAAGTTTCTCAATAAGAGAGGGCATTTTGTCACCGTCTGATGAAGAAGATATACGACTTGCCAATAAGGGCAAATTGTAATTCCTTCCTCTTCCTTTGGAGAGATGGGGAGGCAAATTCCACGCCTCCTGAGCATAGCGAGGATCAAGAATCTGATTTCTCTCAGCTTGGAATCCTGATATATTCCTCATTGATCCACGACCAAACTGCTGAGAAATATCAGAACTTCCAATGTTAAGGTATTAAGTTCATTTCCCAGAATAAATTAGTAGTTTAGACATTAAAAGAAAATGATACTCTGATAGCAAAAACTTCAAATGGTGTTGGGCTGCACTGAAGAGGATTATTATGGCTTTCTACCAAGACTTTAGTGGTGGGTAAAAGATAGGAAAATCAGTGGTTTCAGGTTCTTAAGGGAGAAAGAAGAGGGTACAGGTTGAATTATAAAGTTAGGGTTTAAAAATAAAACTAAGTTCTCAATTCAAGACCCTCAAATATGATCTCAAGTGGCTGAAAAGAACCAGGTGGAGAAAGAAGAAACCCTATAAAGGAGTGCTCTAGTCCAATTATAACAAAGGAAAAGATTTAGAATCTATAAAAAGAATACGCTACAGCCAAAAATATTATTTGAATTCCATATCATCTAACAAAGCTTCCTAAAAGAGAAAAAAGAATGGCACAGCAAACAAGTTGAAAAGCATACACTTAGTAAGGGGACTGAATCTTCAGCATTAACAGAAGAATCATCCACTGCAGGAAGCTGAGCCTGACCAGCATTCAGAAGGGAAGCACTCTGTACTCCAATACCAGGCCTTGTCCTTGGCAAGAAATCATTCCTCCTATTACTGTCTGCTAAAGTGGGGCTCATATCTTCCCAATCAAACTCTTCCTCTTCAGTATTCTGCCATGATGGTGTAGCAACCTTATTGTCTATACCATTTAAATCAAGGCGTTGACCCTGCAGAGGCTTATTGTTAAAAGATCTCTTCCCTGTGTCATTTCCATAGGCATCAATTAGAGCTCTTGGTCCTTGGTGCTCACGTCCATTGCTAAGGTTGTGTAGTAATTTAGTTTCAAAGTGGTTATGCTTATTATCGGAATAGTGTTTTCTCTGCTGGCCACTCATTTCCTCGTCTCTAGCAGTTGCTCTACTTAGTCCATACTCATATATGGGATGAGCTGGAGAGCCCCCACCAACAAACCTTCTAGGAGAATGGTCTGCAGCAAATTCTTCAACTGCCAACGATAAGGACCTATCAGGCCTAGCTCTTGATGGCGAAGAGGGTCTCCCGAGTCTGATGGTTGAAGGTGGATGCACCTTATTAGCCCCGAAGGTAAAAGGGGCATTACCTGCATTTCCTGTTGAGCTCAATCTTTCAGCTCCAACCTGGGAGGGTACAAGCTCTGCCTGACCAGAATCAAACTCATCAAAGCCAATGGCAGGTTTTTTACCAAACATTTTTACAGCAGAAGTTCCTCTAGCTTGCTGGATATTCTGAAAGATACAGATTACACATTTAAAAAACAAAAAAAAAGAAGTGTGTCCACCTTACTTACAAATCGAAAACAAAATAAACACATATATAATCTTTTCAGGTTCTCTAGGTTAAGGTACAATAAGATGAACTCTCATGTACCTGGGCTATGCCTAGTTCTCATTAATAAAATTCTTATTGACTGAAAAAAAAAAAAGGTATAACAAGATGAACCAATGTAGAAAAAAAGAAGTATTTAGACTTCATTAGCATCTAGAATCAAAATACAACGAGGCCATGCTATGATCAATAAGATTTTGTTTACCAATAAAAAAATATAATGAGGCATGTTCCTCACTCAAACCATCAAGTCAGACTTCCTTTTTCTGATGGAAAGCAAGGAGGGGGAAATGTTCAACACCATTTAATGCCATTGTAACTCTTCTCTGTCATTGAAACCCTCCAGATATCAAATTAGTTATACCAAACTACGGAATCGGAAGAAAATACTTCCACATAATCAACAATCGTCGGTCACATCCCCTATAACAAATCTGGATATCGACTTACAAATTTTATAATAATCAAATATATAGATCTAGTATATTCCAATGAGATTACTTCTGGTGACAAACATATCTTATACCAGTCAAGCAATAAGGTCAATAGAATATGCAGCATAGCATTTGAGTACAGATATCTCATTGCATCTTTAATAAGTATGATATCTGAGTAAGCAGACTTCCACGAACTAAACTTGTAAAGGTAGCAGTCTAATCCTTGTGTCTTACAGGGAGGGAAAAACAGAGGAAGATTGAGAATTCGACCAAAAAAAAACATACACTGTCCACAGCTGAATGTTCAAACTGACGCAGATACTTTGGATTAACATGTATGCCATGGCTTGGTCGAGGAGATTCCGAAGCTCTCAAGGGATTTAAACCAGATGATTGCTGGTTTACTGAAGGAGAAAATTGCAGTTGTACCTCAATTTTATGTAGGACAGAAGGTGGGAATACTGCTGACCAGGTGCCAAAGAGATGGCGCATGGAATTATACTGATTAGGGTGAACTTGCCTGTATGCCTCACAAAAAACCTTTGGAAAGATGACGTAAAAAATTTATAAGAATTGTATTATTCACAAACTAATGAATTATGAAACAATACAAGATAGATATTGCAAAACGCACCTCTGGCAGACGAGAAGAGAAGTACGTAACATAATCCCGGCCAATATTCTTCACAATACTGTCTAAAAGATATAATGAAGGCAGCTTTTGCTCAACTGGGGCCTGCAGAAGAGGTATCGAATTATGAGGGATGAAAAAGGATAGCATATGATATACAACAATTCCCCTTATTTTCCCAAAAATAGGTCCAACCAAAACCCTACCAAGAAAGATAAAAATTTGACAAATGTACTTGAAGGATAAAGCAAAAAGAAAGAAAAAATATAAAACTCAATCATTTATCTTGCCAGTTGAGGAATGGCTTGGAACACTATAGGTTTTGCTTTCAAATTAAACCATACAACTATAGGGTCCAAATAACAACACCCCCCCCCCCCAAAAAAAAAATAATAATAATAAATAAATAAATAAATTTCAACAAAGAAATTGAGAGACAATATTAATTTATAGCATGCTCTCTACTTATTAAAAAAGAAAAAAGAATATTGATTTATGGCATAATCTGTACTTTTACGAAGTAATTATCTTTTCAATAAGTTCAGAAGTCATGTCAAGGATTGGATATGATTAGATATGGTAACAATTTACTCTTCCAAGTCCTACCACAGTATCGTAGTGCGTCAAGGTAAGACGATTTTAGCTATTGTTTCACAGCAATGAAACATGAGATGCCACACAAGTTCAACCCCTTAAAACAATGAATCCTAAAATTTAGGATGTCCAGGTAACACTCATACACATATTTAGTAGTACTATTAATCATATTGATACCTACTTCCAATCCTTGTGCTAATATGACACAGACCATAAATCTTGTGAATCTAGAAATATTACAAGCACCATTCAGACTTCTTCAGAGGCTGAAATTACAGATTTAATCCTGTTCAGCTATGGCCAATCTTCCACTGGAAACAGGAATCATGTATTTTTCAATTTCAGAGGGCTCTTACTAACCACTGTCGGTTCTTAGAAATCTATCACAATATTAATGCCATTAACTAGCAAAGAATGCTGCAAATTATAGTACTAGACACCGGGGAGTCTACCATAATATACCATTTGTGCGTATTCAGACTGCATTAAAATGAAATGTATTCGAGCAACCGATCAGGGCATAAACGAAAGGGAACGGGAAGTTTTGAATTCCAAAACTTAGTTTGGCTCAATTTAATGGAGGTTTTAGTCGATAAAACCCCAAATAACCAAGTATCAAAATTCGAAATTTCTCTCTTTCCCCCAAGCCCTCTCGGAAATCAATCTGGTACAAAATTTTAATATTTACACTTTCCAAAAGCTTAATAATTACACAAAACCAAGTTGCGTACATGAGAAATACAAAAACCCTAAAATCCCATAACTATACAAATTCAGCGAAACCCTCTCCCCTCCCCAAGATTCCACAAGCACCGAAACGAACCTCGAGAATCCGAGCGCAAATGGCGTCGGCTATGCCCTTGCCGAGTTCCTTATGCTCGCCGGCGATTATAGTGAGATCCGTGATAATGGGCTTCGAATTAAACGTTAGTTCCGACAACAAGAGATCGTAAAGCTGCACGATTTCCTCGCCGCTCGGTGGAGAGACGGCATCGTCTACGGCCGAGTTCCTAAACTCATCGTCGCGCTGCTTGAGCAGAGACCTGAAGCGATCAAGAATCGTTTGGGGTGACTTTTGCGGCGCGAGCTCGTTGGCCATCGCCCTCGTCACCGCGGATTGGTTCCTTAGGTTTTCTCTGTTAACTAAGAGCTTTTCCGAGTCCAAGGAGGCCATCAGAGAATAACAGGACAGAAATTTGCAGCTAGGGTTTTGTCCCACCGCTTCAGGTTGAGAATCGAATTAGGGCTAGTTCCCACCATAGATAGAAGAACATAAACAGAGAAATCAGAGGGAGAGAGAGAGAGAGAGAGCGTTATGGTACTTTTCTCGTTAGGATTTTTACAGAGAAAAGGAACCGTTATCTTTGTGATCTATATAACATCAAGAATCGAACGGTCAATATTAGGAAGATGGTTCTGAGCTTGGGCCCACCGAATCTCCCAGGGAGCAAAAAAATTCAGGTGTGAGTAACCACACGGAAATAAAACATTACAAATTGCACTATTAAACGGTTTATGTCATTGAATCAAGCCGACTATAGGAGCAGTGCCCGACACGTGGCTTTACTAACCTTGCGTTTAAATAGACCCACCGACCCGAAACCCGACTCTTTGAAACCGAACAGAAGGAAGTCCGTGTCGTCAGACTCTCAGGAATTGGCCGTCTTAAAATTTAGCTGCATGCTATTCCATGTCAGATCTCTCTCTCTACCTCATCCATTACTGTGCGTTTCTTAATTTCGTGTCTTGTTTGAAATTTGGTATTTGTTAAAGAAAATAATTAAAAGCTTCTTTTCTTTTATGGGCAGTTTTGATGTTTATTTGATATTTACTATTATTTTACAAAATGAAAAATTCTACTCATTATTTTATACATTACATATCACACATAATTTTTTAATTTTTTATGTTATCAAATATGTAGTGTATGGATGATAAATAAAATAATTCAATTAGTTTTAAAATAATAAAACTAAAAAAATTAAAATTAAATTAAATAAAAATACATGTAATGGAAATGGTGAATAGCAAAATCTTTAGAAAATTTAAGGGCTTTTGAATCAATAGTTAGATCTTTAACAAATGGTATCAGATTAGACTATCCCAATCAGAAATGTGGGACTTGAGCTATGCCACTTACAACGGACTGGCCCAACGAGAACATAGAGAATTTAAGAGGGTAGATTGTGATACTTCATATAATAAGAATAAGAGTACGTGGTGTATGAGATTCCACATTGTTTAAAAATAAGAAGTTCTTGCTCTTTATAAGGTTATAATGGAGCTCCAATTGTATCATTGACTAGTTATTTTGAAGTATAAATCATGTAATTCGGACCTTCCATTAGGATGTTATAACCTAGGCTGAGGTATTTGCGTGATGTAACTGTAAATAGAAAACTACAAGCAGAAAAGGGCAAAAAAAAACAGAAAAATGCTTTATGCAATCGCCCATGGGCAGTCGTCGTGCAACATATCTACGTGGCCCACCATGTCGCCAGTGGCTCAACGTTCTTGTCAGTCAATAAAATCATTTTTTAAGTCCGTACTTATGACTTTTCTTGTATTTGTTTTAATTTTTCTCTACTTCCTCCTCGTTGAACCATCTTTGGTTCCACTTTATCTTCAAGCCCCTCGTCGACTACTCTCTGTCTCTGGCCTTTGTTATTAACTTATTGTGTTGAAAGACAAAAATGGGGTTTTTGATCTCAAACAAGGTTGTTTATGTTCTTGTTCTTGACGATAATTCCTCTCTGTACTGAAGGAGCAGGGATAAAGTAGGTGAAGAAGTTGAATCTGCCTCCGACCGCTCAGAAAATTGGCTTCCATAATCGAATGAAGATGAAGTGTAACCGGAAAACTCCTGTTCTGAATTTTCCAGGAAAAATTCTAATTGTAGATCAGAAAATGCTATCTCGTGATTGGAAGAATACTCGGGCATGTCCTCGTACGGGAATTGTTCTATACATGCGAGACCAAAGTCAAATTATAAGTTCTTTTGCTTCTGATCGACCGTCAACTCCGAGTTAGGAATCATGAAATTCGCATCGAAGAGATTTCTTGAAATTTCAGAATGGTCAAATTCGAATGCTTTTTTTTTCAATTTGTTCTGTTGCTTCCTCACCTAAATTTGCCACAGAGCATGATTCAACACCAGAGCTAAGCGGAATGATCTATTTAAATGTCGACGGAATGTTCATGTTTCTGGCACTGAATATCGTATTTACATCAAAAATTTGCCTAACACAAGAAATCTCCGATTTGGAAACCACTTCAGAGCCGTCGTTTCCTTCAATCTCTTTCGTATTTTCATGTCCTTTTCCACTTTCCCTTTTCAACTTGGAGCTTGTCCTCGAAAAATTACAACATCAGCTCCTGAACTTGACTCCACACATGACAACTCGGGACCTCCACTTCACCACCTTTTCCTTCATTTTCCTTTCTTCTGTAACTCGATCTGGTAATTCTATGAATCTATGCATCACCAACAACCTCATTTGCATGAACTAGAACTTTAGAACCTCTAATATCACTGAGCTTTTCTTTCCTCAAGTTCAGCCTCCCATTGCCTAGAGAGAGAGTTTGGTTGAGAGAGAATGTTGCGAGCGAAAAGAGATTCGAGAGGGAGAGAGGGAGAGAGAGAGATTGAGTGAGTGCATAAGAAAAGAATGAGAGAGAGTGGAACCCAGCCACAAGCCGTTTGCAAGCCGCTTGTAAAGGACGACTGTACATAGCACGGCTAAAAAAAAAATTACTTCATACGTGACAAACACCATAAAGGCAACAACGGCATTTTGTTTTTGTAATATCTACTTTATTTATTTTAATTAAGGATTATAACATATTATTTATTTATTTTAAAGATTTCTTATAGAAAAATTCTACTCTTAGGCCTTTAAAGTCTCCAACACCACACACCAGAGTGAGGTGGCTTATTTTATTTTTTTTCTACAATAAGACGATTTGTTTTCTCTTCTCCCCATGTTTTCCACAGTTTTCCCAAATCACTGATTTGAATTTCTCCTCCCCACTTCTCCCTCCACGATTCGCCCCTCCGCCCGTGTTGCAGTATGTCTGCCACAGCCTTTCACCACCGACAACTCCGATCAACCAAAGAACTCAGATTCGGCAGTTTGTTGTGCTGCTCTGGTATAAAGGTCCTCTTTCATACCCAGCTTCTCTCTCTATGGCAATCTCTCTCTCTAAAAAATTTCAGTAAAACACAGAAAACACCCACATTTCTCTACAATCTGAGTCGAAGAAAGTTGCTGCTTGAGTCACATGAGTCGCATGAGCACAAATAGTGTTGGGTGAAAAAACTTAAATTAAAAAGTTGATGCTTTGTCAATCTGAGTCGCATGAGCACAAATACACATGCAAATGCAAAGCACAGGAGCATTGCAGTGCAGAACTTGAGTGAAAAAGGATAATAGAGATGACGGGTTAGGTAGCAACTTCAATAGAGTTGCTGATGGGTTAGGTAGCAACTACTAAATCTGAAAAAAGAGTTCCGACGACAGTGTTGCTAAAAAAAAAGAGAGAAACGCTTTCATTGAGGCAACTTCAATAGAGAGAAATCGACATTTTTTACTTGATATTGCTTGTTTACTGAAATTGGTTGCTTTCTAATATTGCAGTCTTGTGCAGTGTCTCCAAGATCCAAAATTTTTTGTTGTTATAATTTCTTCTAGAGTTTTAAGTCTACGAGAAATTGAGAATGTTACCGTGCAGAGGGAGGGGGGAGAAAGAAGGATTCGGCAGGAGGGGGAGATCAAATAAACCGGTTTGCCACGTCATCATTAGTGTGTGGTGTATGTATCTAGACCGGCCTAAGAGTAGCATTACTCTTTCTTATAACAACATTTTTCTAGTCTTTTGCGTGTATAAGTTAAGAGGTTGGTTTGGATAGTGAGTTGGGATAAAATGAGATGAGTTGAATGAAAGTTAAAAAATGAATAAAATAATATTTTTTAAT
Organism: Pterocarya stenoptera; assembly: GCA_003123785.1. Lineage (NCBI taxonomy): Eukaryota > Viridiplantae > Streptophyta > Magnoliopsida > Fagales > Juglandaceae > Pterocarya > Pterocarya stenoptera. The sequence goes on from QEOT01001516.1 coordinate 75,890, forward strand.
ATTATTATTATTTTAGAATTTGAAAAAATTGAATTGTTTAGTATATTTTATGTAAAAATTTAAAAAAATTATAAAAATGAGATGAAATGAAACACTCTCTCTTTAATTTATAAATTCGGTTTTTAGCGTAATAACCCCTCCATTAATTTCTTGCACTCTTGTGGATGAGGAAATGTTACCACCCAGAGTTTTTGACGCCTCCATGCACCGAATTGTCTTAATAATTTTGATAATTTTGTTTTGTACGTCCCCTAGCCTTCTTATAGGCTCTTAACGCATATATGTGGCGGAAGTCCTGCCCTGTATGCCTGTGTTTGGTAACCTGATGGATTTGGCAGTGAATGGGTTATTAGTTGATTTGACTGTGCAGGCTCTGACCTTTTCTAGTATGAGTAATGTTATATTCAGTTGTGAAATGTATAAATATCGTGCAATCATTTTAAAAATGAGTAAAGTCTATTATTAAAAAATTAATTTCTTTTTATATAGATCTCATCTTTATTCATTTTTTTTAAAGTGATTACGTGGAACTTGTATACTTACGACTGTAAATATCATTTCTTTTATGAGAAATGCTTCACCCGCATTATAATGGGGACCCTAATTAACATGATCTTCCATCTTGTTTTAGAATTACCATGATGGCTAAAACATTTATTTTTTTTATTTTCTTATAGGAAAACCAATATCATTGATAGAGAGAAAAATTACAAATTTTTGTCAAGCCAAACAGTTTGAGAAACAAACTCAGGAACATTCTCCCACCACATTTCTAACTCAACATTTCATACATGTCTAGCTAACTTATGTACTACTGCATTCCCAGACATGTCATCATGTTGGACTATACATTCAATAAATAAAAGCTAAAGGTTCTTAATCTCTTTTACCAGCTTGCCTAGCATGGAAAAAGAAACCTCATTGGCCTTGACTTCATTAATCATCAGCTGACTATCACTCTCAAGGATCAGTTTTTGAATCCCCTTATTAGCACATATTTGGAGACCTCTAAATATAGCCAATAGCTGTGTCTTCTGGCTCATGCACTTTATTTTCTACCTTACTTGCTACCAAGTCAATGTCCCCATTTTCATTTCTTAGCACAGCCCCAATTCGTGCCTTGTGACAATCAAAGAATATAGTCCCATCCACATTTAATTTCAAATACCCTAGAGGAGGTGGTTTAGAGCAGCAATACTTTCTTATCTTTGAGCTTGACAAAGCTTTGGCTCCCTTGTGCAAATATTGCAATGAGAAGGCATGTTCTATTGCTTGGTTTGGCTAAAACATTTATTTTGAATGATAACTTCGGGGGTTAGTCTCGACTTAGTCGACCAGATTGTGAGAAAGATGATCGAATACCACACCCAGTGCCTCCATCCTTGGTGTGACACCTCAAGTGCATTAAAGTTTATAGATCTGATGGACGCGATCGAGAACGAGCTATCAGCTGTGAAGATTTTGTGCTCAAGAATGCAGTTGTCTTGGAAATTAAATAATAGTTATATTGTGCATGAAGCATTCTGCAGGGGACTTAGAAGCAAGAGAAAGTTTGTAAACAGTTATTAGAGTTACCAAGGGTCATAAAAATTGTGAGGTGGTTTTGAAATCATGAGCTTTTAAAGTCTCAAGAAAGCCATAAAATCCTGTTTATTGGAAGATGTAAAGCATAAGTAAGGCTACTTGTTTCATTCTGCTGGGAACTTGAAAGACTTGTGGCTATTTTGCTGCCTTTGACCTCCACAAGCTTATGCACCATTTGATGTGTTCAGTCTTTTATTTTTTTTCTCCTTTGATACCCTTAATTCAGTTCCATTTAGGATGCACTCTTTGATTGTTAATTTGTTGGGTATTTGTATTGGTTGTGGAGGAGATAAAATATTTCGCTCCCAAAATGGTTTTTCAAGCCCAGTCCAAGGTTGGAAGTCTCATCAGGGGGTAAAGAAGAGAGAATGAATGAGGGAACAAAATGTTGATAAAGGAAAGAGTGTCAGGAGGAAAATAAGAGATGTAATATACATGAGAGGAGATGTGACATAAAGGAATGATGGGTAGAGGATAGAAGTAATGAACCAGACAACTTCGTCGGAGGCTTCTTCCAAACTGCTACTTTGACTTCTCCTTCAACTTCTTCTAACTAGCGACGGGAGTTCTGGAGAAGAGATCTCCACCAAAAAATAGATGTCTTATCTCCATTCTACTTAGCGACAACCTCTCATTTAGGCACGTTATCTTTTCAGATGGCTACTCAACTCAGCAATAAGCTTTTTGGCTCAACATTTCAGAAATTCAGACAACTAGACAAGGATGGGTTGGGTATAATGTATATCTTAAAGAATAATGCTACTCATCATTTCAATTCTTATCATTCTCTCATCATCCTATGATTTGACATTAAATGATTAGAGACTATTTATTATATTTAATTTGTGAACTTATCATCTAATGCCATATTATGGGATGATGAGAGGATGATGAATAGAGTTTTTCTATCTCAAAACCATCCACTGTTTTTGCTCCCAAATCGTTTGGAGTTTGCCATATTTAATTAAATTAATCTTACTTGTACGCTTATATATGTAGAATTATGTCATAAAAGAAAAGATTCATAATCATCCGGTCTTATGATGGTTTTCTTAACTAGGGATTAGCAAAAATAAATCTTGGGATCTTAAGTTGTTAACTAATGAATTAAACTTGCTATCCCTGTTATTCTGCGAGCGTAAGTAGGTTACTATTGACAGAGATATCTTGGAATTTTTACTGAACTCTAAGCCTAGATTTGAAAAAAAGATAAATATATAAAGTATATCTCATACTATTTATTAAAGAGGACTGCTATATTCATAAATAAATTACATAAAAACAATCTTACAAATTGATGCGGCTTCATCTGATCTGTTAAATCTATTTTATAATAAAAATAATTTTACAATCTGACGAATCACATCAAATCATATTAATATGTGAGATTATTTTCATATAATTATTTTGTGACTAGAATATTTTCCTTTATTAAATATTTAAAGTCTTTTGACAAAATTTCATCCGATAGTTATAAATGTTTTGCAATCCCACTCCAACTTAAATCTGCTAACTACTATGTGTCTTGGGAATAGTAGTCGCTAGCCGCCTTCGAAGAAGGTGAGGAGGAGAGATGCTACTTTGCTCAGCCTTAGATTTCACGTGCCCTAAAGCAGTATCAAGCATCTCCACCTAACGTAAAAACGACCTTAACAACATGGTCCCCCCTATACAAACCCTGGATTCACAACTCAAAACACATGCTAGCTACACGCTTAGGAAGACAAACAAACAATCAAGCAAACACACGCACACGCACACATGCCTGATGCCAATATCATCATGGGCTTGGGTTCAATTCCGAAATAAAGACATCCAGAACAAGTGCATGGAGACAAGACAGACCTGTTATTGTCACATCTAGCTCCAGCCGTCAAAAAAATACTTCGAAAAACCTCTCCAAAATAAAAACATGAAATATTTTGCATGCCGTGTTGAGAAAGGCAGGTGTTCAAAACTGGTTGCCCGATCCCTTCACAGACAAAGTTCAGGTGTGTATATATGTCATTCATATTCTCCATGAGTTACAGACAATGAACTCAATGTCTTGTCGTTTGTACTTTGTACTAGTCTTGGGAATGGTTGCAATTAAGCAATTCACGGTGAAGAATTGGCAGGCTAAAAGGTTTGTCGTCGTGTCATGTATGGTTCCATCAATGTTGGTGGCTAGAATGATTCAACTAGTTTCCTAAATGGAAAAATACTATTCCAACAGAATTGGCATCATGTCTACGAAGAATTGGCAGTGCTAAAAGGAACGTCATGTGCAGTTCCATCAATCTTGGTGGCTTGAATATGTAGGGCCATTTGGATTGAGAGACATTTCACCTTATTTCATCTAATTTTAATAGATAATCTCACTATTATTCATAAGAAAAATTGATATAATAACAACTATGTGGCAATTGGTTTACAATTAAGTATTAAATAATTATTTTTTTTCTTGTACTTTAGACTATTGCTAGGACTTGTTTAGACATTTGAAATATCTCATAATTATGTGAATAGTAATAAAATGGTTTAAGTTAATATGTTTTGTTAAGTTTTAAAAAATGAGAGAAAAAAATTCAATAAAAATATTACAAAGTTAAAAATATATTTAAATATAATTTTTAATTTGAAGTTTGTGAAAATAGTATTGATTTTTGTGTTTTGTTTTGAAATTTGTAAAAATTGTATTAATTTTTTTTTATTTGGATAATGATTAGGTAATGATTAAAAGAAAAAGTTGAAAATCTCAAATTAAAAATTATTTTGTAATGTTTGGAAATGAAATGATGAAAAGTTTTAAAATTTTGAAAATTCTTTGTCTCATGTATGTGTCCAAGCGTCCTAAGTTTTCGGATTTCTATTATTAGATATAGAAAGAATAGAAGAAGAGAAGGCAAAGATGTTAATATATTAAATATATTGGCAAGATTTTAATTTTGAAC
>QEOT01001516.1:81388-131518 GCA_003123785.1 Pterocarya stenoptera
GGCTGTTGGATGGGAAAAAGCCATCTCTCAGATTGGACCACATTTCATATGGTAATCTTACTTGCCTATTAGACTCATTGAATTGTTACAGTTTTTTACTTTTGTCAGCTATTGTGCTTTTCAATTGTCTGATCTTTTTTACCTGGTTTTTTGTATCTGTCAACTAAGTGGAGGTTACCAAGTTTAGGATGGTGGATTTCGATGCCAAATTCACGCTTTTTTTTTTCTTTTCTTAGAAAGTAATTTCACCTTGTTTTAGGCTTGCAGAAGATTAGTCAAAAGACGCAATTAAGATGTTTCAGTTGTATAATCTAGGATCAGTCTAGTCAATTTCTTAAAGGAGCATAGAGTTTTTAAACTTCATTTCAATTGTTTGGGGAGTTGTGTTTCTTCAAAACAGCTATAAATATTAAATTTGGAACGCTGTTATGGGTGTTCTGATTTTATTAAGGTGGTTTGAATAGAAATGTCCACCGATTGAATTAGTATCATCACCTGCATGTCTGAATGATGGTCAGAGAAATCTTTTATTTCATTAATATGTTATTATTACTATTTTTGCTTTTAGATCAACTACCTGCTGGTTGTAATTTATAGTATATTCTAGCTGTTGGTGGAATATCTAATGTCATGACCACTATAACTAGACATGAAACAAGTCGATATCTTGGATTTTCTTTTATGTCAGCTGATGAGTGGGAATGTTGTTCCCTCATAGCTAGGTATTGGATGTTTGAAGTGGCAATGTTGGTGTGATGGTTCTTATTATTGAATGGCTATGATCTTTTGCCGCTAGATATATAAGCACACTTTCATTGTTGACGTTTGACTAAGAATACTATGTGGTTCTGAACTTTTGCAGGTGGATGGCAGCCCAGAGTGTCTTCTACCACTTATATAACCAAGTTTCATACATGTCTCTCGATCAAATTTCTCCCTTGACATTTAGCATAGGAAACACAATGAAGCGGATATCTGTGATAGTTGCATCCATCATAATCTTCCACACACCTATCCAACCCATCAATGCTATTGGAGCTGCCATCGCAATTCTTGGCACCTTCCTCTACTCGCAGGTAATATCTCATCTCCTTACGGATTAAGTTTGACAGTTTAGGGGTCTTGAGATTTCTCTTGGGACCAAAGTGCATAATGATGTGTATGGACAAAGTTTCTTTTTGTTTGCATTCTTCACATGCAACTTGCTTGCATACGGACAATAACTGCAGAACAGCCTTTGCATTTCACAATGGGTCACTAAACAAAAGGGAGGGAACTTCCTAGGATGATCATCTTTCTTGCTTATGGAACTCTCATATTTTACCCCAGAGAATTTGGGCCTCAACCCACTTAGTTGTACATTTTAGTGATACTCATAGTGACCTCTCATCAAATTATTGCATGGATCCTTGAATTAGTGTTATTATAGATTTTGGCATGTGCTGATAACTTTGCATCATCTTTGTGAGCAGGCCAAGCAGTAAGGAAGTTTGAGCACTCCATAGTAATCATGTAACACGGGTTAAGAGAGAAGGGAGGATTTAGCATGGACTGGAACTGCAGATGCTAGTGTTGCCTTTTGATTGGGCCTCGTTTGGATAATAAGATAAGATGAGATGATTTTATATAAAAGTTGAATAAAATATTGTTAGAACATTATTTTTTAATATTATTATTATTTTGAGATTTGAAAGAATTGAATTGTTTATTATATTTTATGTGAGAATTTGAGAAAATTATAATAATGAGATGAGATGAGATGAAACTGTTTCGGTATCCAAACGGAGCCTAAGAGTCACAGATATTAGACAATGGTCAATTGGACTCGGCAGAGTTTTTCTTGAAGATCATAGTAATGACGCATTTTAATCATTTTATAACAAGAATGGTTTCTAGATGAAAGTTTTCCATTTCTTTCCTCTGCTCACGAGTTGAGAAAATGTAATGTAGGATAGATAACGTGGGGTTCAATGTTTCACGGGCTGAAAATGAGATTACCAAAGAAATGCAGCGTCTTCGCTTGTAGTTGTAGGCTTTGTGGTCCTTCCTTCTTAAACCTTCCTTTGGTCTATGTATCCTCTGGACTGCTTATTAGTTCAAACTTACATGAATTTCAATGTTTTTGAGTCTTCTCTGTTTTTTCCTCAGCAATGTTAGAGGCTTCTGAAATCCCACAATCATTTTCTTTGTTCCCTAATTTTATCTTGGGTCATAAGGCTTGAGTATTTGGTCTTCGGCCTATTTCTTTGGCCCTTTGCTTCTCCTTTTGATCCCCAAATATACAGGGGGGAAAAGGCCCACAGCGTTATGCAGAAAAAACATCTAGAGTACATGCAGGAATATATATTAAAAATAATTTTTTTATTGGCCCATTGTATTTAAGAACAAAATCTCGTCTAATTTTAGGGGTGTATAAGTCCTCAACAAAGAATTTCTTGTAAGTGCACATCGAATAATCAAGAAGAAATTCTCCCAATCCGATAATCCCTAAAAAAATAGATATACCGAAAACTTAAGATTTAGTTCCTACATTTTAACTTTAAAAAAAAATTAGGGACCTGAACTGTCAAAAAATCAAAAATCCAAAAAATACGTTCGAAATAAATAATTTTAAAATAATCTTGATAGAACTTGGTATCAGAGAAATAATTTAAAAATAAATCACTAAAAATTAATAAAAGAAAGAACTGACGACAACAATAGGTGTGGCCGAGTGGGGGAGATCAAACGCACAGAATTTTCTCAACAAGTGACATTGCAGAAGAAGTCTTGTGTTTGCAGTTTGAAATAATTATCTGATTTATAGCATTGAACATCTTCAATCACTGTTGTGATTGGCTAAATTTCCTAATTAAAATGTATTGTGGCAATTTACCTCGTCCATCGATCTCAATACCAAGAAAAGCATTTTTGGTCCGATGTAGTTCATTGGTGACATTCGCCATGCTTGTTCTTTCTTTAGGAGATTCTGATGAACAAGAAATGCCAATCTCCAAAACTGAAAGCAAGCACTTGAGCACATTATCATTCATCTGGCTTAAATTCCCAATATAGCACCTTTCTTCTTTTGCCTCGACATCAATGTCATCCTGGCCGTGGGAGTTATAATCATCTTTCATTGCAACCGCTATTTTATTTCCTTCTCTAGTGAGAAGGTTTGGGTCAACAACATTTACAAGTCTTTCTGGCAATGCCATCTTAACAAAGTTATGGAGGTTGAAACTGTCTTTGAACATTTTATCAGTGGGTTTCTTTTTCGTGAACATCTCCAACACAAATATGCCATAGCTATAGACATCTCNCACAGAGCCTGCACTCTAAAATAAAAACTTGTGACACTTTTTGGGAAATTTGACGATAAAAGGGGCCAGTATTCATTAAGTTTCACAAACCAAAAGCTTTATCTTCTATATATTTACTGATAAAAATAGACCAGGATTCAGAAAGGAAAATCTAAGATCTAAGTACTTGTTTACCTGGAGCAGCGTAGCCAATAGAACCAACTGTGCTGGTTTGGTATTGAGAAAGGTCATTTTTTGGAGAGAGAAGCCTTGCCAAACCAAAATCACTTATATAAGCAATCATGTCATTGTCAAGAAGAACATTGCTTGGCTTTAAGTCACAATGAATAATTGGTGTCTCGCAGTGGTCATGCAGATAATGCAGTGCAGAAGCGACATCAATTGCGATGTCTAGTCTTTGAAGAAGGCTCAAGTTTCTCGATTGATTTTCACTGACTGTATCTGGATGCAGCCACTTCTCTAAGCTTCCATTTGACATGAATTTGAAAACAAGGGCTTTAAATTCATCACCCGTGTGGTCTACACTGGAGCAACATGTTAGAATCTTAACAAGGTTCCGATGTCGTATATTTCTTAGCACATTGCATTCGGACAAGAAACTTTCAGAAGCTCCTTTTCGATGAAGGTTCAAGACCTTGACAGCAACCATCGTCCCTTCATGATGAAGAAATCCTTTATATACAAAACCGAAACTACCGGATCCAATTAAGTTGCTGGGAGAGAATCCGCCAGTCACCTGATAAAGCTCCTTGTACGAAACATTTGAAAGCAGGTCAGTTTTTGAGGGTACAGAAGATGATTTCCTTTCTAATTTTCTCCTCCTATAAAGATAATACAGCAAGGATGAAAACAGAAGGAAACATATAGCCCCGGTAACAATTTTGAGAGTTAATTTGAAAGCATGGGATTTTCCTTGCTTTCTAGTTTTGATGCCGCATGCTTGCAGATGCAATTCAGGAATACCTCCACAAAGCTTTTTATTTCCTGTCAATGATATTGCCCTTGCACTATGGAAGATTCCTTCAGTCGGCACCTCGCCCTCCAAATTATTGAAAGAAAGATTCAAATGTACCAAAACTGGTAGTTTCTGTAGATCTTCAGGAATTTGTCCTGAAAAACTGTTTTGTGAAAGATCTAAATACTTAAGGCCTTTCAACGAAGTCAGAGATTGAGGTAAGGCTCCTAGAAATGAATTACCTTGCAAGTAAAGATACTCCAGGCTCAAGCAATCTCCAAGAGTCTTAGGAATATCAGCAGAGAGTTCGTTTTTAGAGACATCCAATAGGTAAATGTTTTTTGAATTACCTATTTCCACAGGCAGGATGCCAGATAATGAGTTCTGTGATAAGTTGAGTACTAGTAATTGGGAAGACATAATGTCTTTGGGTATGGCTCCACTAAGATTATTTTCTGCAATATCCAACTCCTGCAAATTCTTGCAGTATGCAAAACTCGATGGAATGCTTCCTTCCAATTTGTTTCTTGATAAATTAAGTTCGACTAATCCAGTGAGGTAGCCAATAGAGGATGGTATTTGTCCTGACAATCTGTTTCCATCCAAATGCAATCCTTGCAGCTTTTGAAACTTCCCAAAAAAAGTAGGAATGGTGCCTTCGAACAAGTTTTGCGACATGTCTAGGTTGTATAAATTGACGAGATTATCTACTGCTGCAGGAATAATTCCAGATATCTGATTTCCGGCCATATACAGTTCCACGAGTTGCATCGAGAAATTTCTTATAGAGTTGGCTAAACTACCTCCAAAAATGTTTTCACCAAAATGGAGAAATTGTAGTTCGGTGCAATTTCCCAAAGATGTTATGAAATCCAAATCCATTGCTGAGTTACTTCCTAGATTATTTCCAGAAACACGAAGGTCCTGGAGATGTAGGAGGTTTCCAAACTGAGATGGAACTTGTCCCACGAAATTGTTTCGGGAGAGGATAAGTGCTGCAAGTCGAGAAGCATTTGATAGTGAAACTGGGATTGGACCTGAGAAATTATTTGTGGAGAAGGACAGAATTTGGAGATTTGGGAGAGTGAGACCTATATTGGCCGGAAGAGTGCCAGTAAGTCGGTTACGTGCGGTTTGGATGTTACTCAAACTTGATCTATTGTATAGGGAATAAGGGATCGTACCGGTCAGATTATTGGCTGCAACTATGAAGAGAGACAACCTCGGCAAAAGGCCAATTTCGTAGGGAATATTTCCCGAGAAATTATTGTCTGCGATAGAGAGTTGTTGGAGTGAAGAGATATTTCCCAGAGAACGTGGGATGCCTCCTGTCAAGTGATTTAAGCGAATTATAAGCGTCTCAAGCCTCCTCAAAGAGCCTAGCTCAACAGGAATGCTCCCTGTAAGTTTATTCTCTTCCAAATCCATGACTCTGAGTTCTGGGCAATTGGTCAAGTTTCTTGGAATTTCCCCTGTGAAAGAGTTATTCCTAAGGTATAGATATTTCAGTCGAAACAAAAGAGTTAATTGTTTTGGTATTTCTCCTTGTAAGAAGTTGTCTTGGAAGTCGATCCTCCTAAGAAAGCTGAGGTTGCCAATGTAAGGCGATATGGATCCGCTCAAAGCACAGCCTGGTAGGAGCAAGGCGGTGACCCTTCGATGCCTATGGCCGCAAGAAACTCCGTACCAGTTGCAGAAGTGGAGAGACTCATTCCAGGAGCTCAAAATGTTATGAGGATCAGTGTTTATCAATTCTTTGAGTTTGACCAGAGCTAAACCATCACTCTCGTTCGTCGGAGCGGCAGTAGCAGTTGTGATCGGTTGTAAGCAAGGTATGGTTAAAGAAAGGAGTAGAATGACGTGCAAATATGCACAGGGTAATGAACATAGGTTCATTGATACTTGTTTGGAGAAACAGAAACGCTGGGAAATATTAATGGATTCTTCTTTCAGGATTTTCTCTATAACAACGGATGCCTTCAAACAGCCATTGGGTTTTATACTTCCTGCGATTATAAAATTATGAAAAAAAATTTAAAAAAAATCGAGTAGGTATTCAATTTGTTTTTGCCTGCCCTGGTTCGCTGTCGGAGCAGGTGAATAATCTTTGAGTGCTGCATTGTCGACCGTTTGATCATCTAGTCCTCCAGCTCCATTGAAGAACTTGAAGACTTGCTATTTGCGGTCTTTCCTAAAGTCTTAGACGTGGTTGCTACGTTTTCGTTGAACCAGTAGAATACGGATCTAAAAATAAGAATCGAATTTAAAATCGAAAAATGCCACGAGTCTAATGATTCACACTTTTGTATGGGATATTTCAATGTTAATAAAAAGATTTAAAAATATACATAATGTAATTTAAACATTTATAATGTATAAAAGAGTTTAAATCTGATGATAAAATTATGATATGAATCTAATGATTTCAATAAATATGTAATTTTTGTATTTAACCTCAATTGTTCCCAATTTTTTGTCTCAAACATTCTTGATAGAGATAAATATCATTAAGATATCAGGTCATGACAATGAATATTCTCTGTACAGTCACAACTTTTATGCAAAATATTTTTTCATATTCTAATTTTAACCGTGCAACTAAATAAAATAAAGAGCTTCATATTGTATCTTTCAATTTTTTCTACCCTTCTTTTTGAGTATTAGGATGAAGAAGTTAATATATGTTTAATTTTATCATATTTCAATAAAATAAAAAATAAAACAAAACTCATTTCTCAGACATAATAAAAAAAGAAACACAGTTTTGAATCGTTTAGAATAAGTTCAAATCAATTTTAAAACGATTGTAATCGATCACAATGTACTAAAATCGGTTCGATTCCAAGTGATGGAAATTCGATCAAATCAGTTTGAATCAAGTTGTTTTCCGAGCCTTAAATTGTAGGCCAACTACTTTATGGGCGTTGAAGGAATCCATAGAAGACCCAATGATCAATAATCAAGAGTCAAGACCCACAACGGTGCCTAACCCTCATTGGAAATACAGATCTAGGTCAAGAATACAAAAGAAAAAATAAATGGAAAACATAGATTTGGTTCGAGCGACCTGCGATCATGGCCACTGGTTTTTGGCTCAAGTGACCCGCGATCATGGCTACAGGTCTCTGGCTCGAGTGACTTTCGGCTATGGCTGCTAGTCTCTAGCATGAGTAATCCATAGTCATGGTCGCAGGTTTTGCCCAAACAGGGAGAAAAAGAACAAGGAGGAGGAGGAGGGGAAGAGGAGCAGTAGGAAAAGACAAGAAAGAGAAGAGGAGAAACATGGGAAGAAGACGGCTCATAGAAAGAAAAAATTGGATAAAAGAAAATGAGAGGGACTTGGAGGCACTGGGACAAGAAAGAGAGGGAGAGATTCCGTAAATTTATGAGGTTTTTTTTTTATGCTTTAATAGTAGGCATACGGGTGGGCAGAGTAAAAACCGAGTAGATAGGTACCCTACTCAGAACCCGCCCGCTTAGAATTATAAACTTAAGCTACTCGCCTGCACCATGCACGAGATGGGAGGGTGACCCACCCTCCACCCCTAGCCAGAACTGAAGGTGCATGCATGTCTCAAAGACACGTCAATTGTCATGTATTCAGAGCCAACTAAATGGTAATTTAGGCCATTGCCTAAGGCCTCCACCATATTGATGGAAGCCTCACTCACATTCAAGTGTTTATGGCATGTTGGGTGATTGAATCTAAAGTTACCTCGGGGCAACACCAAGATCCGATTGGTATGATAGTGAAAATTAAGACTAACTCGGGCTAGCACCCAATTCTCGAAAGAGTGGAAGAAAAAATTTTCATTCATTCAAAATAGCATAATAATCAATTACAATGCAAAAACTGAAATAAATAGTACTAGGGTTTGGCTAGCCCTCCCCCAATTATTCCCTCCAACGACTTCTTTTAAAATCATAATCCCAAAACAAATTAAACTCATAAGTTTAAGGAAACAATCTTATCAAATGCCTAAAATAAAGAAAACAAACTCAAACAAATTAACAAATAAATAATCTCCCTAATTTGAAGGAGATATTTGGTCAACCCTCTAGGGTCGAATCCCCTAAAATCAAGAGGTTTGCCTCCTCCCCTAAGTTCAAGGGATTTGCCAACCAACCCCTATAATCAAGGAATTGGCTAACAACTTGATCTTCCTCTAGTTAACCTTGTCTTGGGCGCCCAAGGACCCATCACCCAAGCCATGCATGCACCCCAATGCCGCCCTCCTAGCCTCGGCACGCCTAGCCCTCCTAGTGGCATTACGAATGGCCTTTCTTGAATCTCCATCAATCCTCCCCCCTTCAAGACCGATCTTGTCCTCAAGGTCCAAATCTGAGAATTGATCCTTGAGAACCCGAGCACTCTCCCATGTAGCATCTTCAGTTGGGAGCCCCCTCCATTGAACCAAGGCTGCGGTTGCCACTTGGCCACCCTTCCTCACATACTCCCTCAAGTCATTAGGAACCTCGGCCCCTAACTCCCTCTCCATGCCCCCATCTTCCACTTCATGTCCCTCACTCAAGCCCCTCAGTTGGAAGGCCAATGTGATAGCAAAACATTGCCCCTTGTCTCATTAGCTTCTCTACCTCATTAAGCCCCACGGCCTAACATCCCCATCTTCCATTCATCCTGATGGTCACCCATTTGCCCCCATCATAAACTCCATAGCCATTTTTCTATAGTCTGAGACTATATTCCCTAGCTCCTCTAGCCATTGCATACTCAACACAACGTCCAACCCCACAATAGGCAAAAAATATAAATCCACTATAATTTCAAGGTCTTGTGTTTTCAAACATACCTTTTTAAATACTTCTCTACACCTCATCTTCTTCCCACTAGCTACCTTGACCTTGAATGGAGTGATAGAAGTCAAGGCAACTCCAAGCTCTCGACCACTTTAGAGTTGATGAAGTTTAGGGATGAGCCATTATCAACAAGAACCGTTACATCTATCTTACTAATATGAGCTTGTGTTTTCATTGTTCTAGGCCCTACAACACCCGCCAATGCATGGATAGAAATTTGAGGATCTCCCATAAGGGCTTCATCTTGTTCTTACTCTTGTCACCCTTACTCTTCCTCCCCTATGTCTTCCGCTTCCTCCGACTATATCTTTATGAGAAAATTCTACTTGGCTTTACATCTATGGCCCATTGTGAATCTCTCATTGCAATTGAAACAAAGCTTCTTCTCTCTTCATCGTTGCATCTCTTCCCAAGGTAACCTCTTCACTCCCGCGGGTAATGGTTTGGTTCCACTTGATGCACCTCCATTAGAACCTCCTGGCGAGAAGTCATTGCCAAAGATCTTGTTTGCACCAAACTTGGAAACTATTGGGAGTGGTTTCCTTACTTCAAACCGGCTACTCTTCTTTAAATCTTGAAGTTGATCTTCCTTTATCCTTGCAACCTCCAAAGCTTGCATCAAAGTCTTCGGCTTCTTCAGATTCACCTCCGCCACCAACCTACTCTTCAAGCCGCCCACAAAGGTTCCAATGAGGGCCTTCTCCGACCACCCATGTGCTCTAGTAAATAAGTATTCGAACTCCTTTTGATAATCTCTTAAAGATCCGTTTTGTTTGATCTTTGAGAGAGTCTCATGGTAGTCCATATAGTCGGTTGGCCCAAACCTCCTCAAAAGCTCCTTGACAAACTTCCTCTATTTCAACTCCCTCATTTGAGCCACATACGTCTTCCTCATCCATTGCCACCATTGGTTGGCCTCCCCCTCAAAGAAGTAGGCGGCATTAGGACACATTTGCATGGCCCTCCATGTGATTGTGCTCAAAGTATTTCTCGACTCTACTAACCCACGTACTCGGGTCATCATCATTGAACTTTGTAAAGTCTATCTTTAGCTTGAGAACTTCCTCCCTACGTGCTCCTCTCCTCTCATCACTATTTCTTCCTTCTCCTTCACTTTCACTGGTTGATTCTTCATTAATGTTTGAGGAATCTTAAGAAGATGAATCCGAGTCATCCACCCTCTCTCAATGTTGACTTCTTCTAGATCCAACGGAACCCTCCGGACTATGGGCTCTCCTCCAATGGCACCTCCTCTCTCCATTCCTCCTTTGATCCACCAATTGGTGGAGCACCTCCTCTAACCTTCCAAGCCATTCATTGGTGGCTATGTGTTGTGCCTCCAAAGTAGCTTCAATGTTCTCAATCTGCTCCCTATGTGTTGGTTGTCGATTGGCCATACTTCTTTTCCTTGGGTTGGACACTCTCAACGAAAGCACCAATAATGGAAGTCTCACTCTCACTCAAGTGTTTGCGGCGTGTTGGATGATTGAATCTAGAGTTACCTTGGGGCAACACCAAGATCCGATTGGTATGATGGTGAAAATTAAGACTAACTCAATCTAGCATTCAATTCTAGAAAGAGTAGAAGAGAAAATTCTCATTCATTCAAAATAGCATAACAATCAATTACAATACAAAAACCGAAATAAATATATCCCCCAATTATTCCCTCCAACGACTTCTTTTGAAATCATAATACAAAACAAATCAAACTCCTAAGTTTAAGAAAACAATCTTATCAAATGCCTAAAAGAAAGGAAACAAACTCAAATAAATTAACAAATAGATAATCTCCCTAATTTGAATGAGATATTTGGTCAACCCTCTAGCAACCGCTTAATCCCCTAAAATTAAGAAGTTTGCCTCCTCCCCTAAATTCAAGGTATTTGCCAACCAACCCCTAAAATCAAGGAATTGACTAACAACTTAATCCTCCTCTAGTTGACCTTGTCTTAGGCACCCAATGACCCATCACTCGAGCCATGCATGCACCTTAATGCCACCCTCCTAGCCTCGACACGTCTAGCCCTCCTAGTGGCATTACGATTGGCCCTTCTTGGATCTGCATCACCTAAGTAAGGCCCCAAAAATAAAAATGAGCTGGTTTTGTTTTTAATTTTTTTTAAAAATAAAAATAAAAACCATTTCATTAAATAAAACTTTAAATAACTGTTATAGTTTTCAACGTGTGTAAGGTCTCATAATACTAAATTTAATATTTAATACAATGAATTATATTTTAATTAATTGTTTTCAGATCTTGCTAAATTGAGGCATAAAATCTATATTGCGGCCTCATTCTAAGTTGTTGTAAATATAAATTCACAAAAACTGTATTTAAAGATTTAAATAAAATCTCATTTTATTGAAAAGTTTGAAAATATTCCATATAATAATTTATATTTTATTGTAGTATAATTATGAATGACTCACTTAAATTTTATCTTAAGCCTCAATTTGTATTGAACCGCCCCTGCAGATGTATTTGATCATGGATTGATTAGTTGCTATCAATTATTAGAAAGTCTAGGCGGCCTCCTCTACTACTGGTTTAGACTCCGATTCTGATACTTGGCATTTATTAAACTACAAAAATCCTCACCTTCGCAAGCCTAAAACTCCATAATTTCTCTGAAGGTTCCATTCTATCAGGAGCAGAGGACACTTCTTGTTATGGAGCTTTCATTATTGTTGCGTGCTTTCTTTGTGTTCAAGACTTGCTTTTCAATTATAATGGTTTCGTGTGACCCCATCTCTCTAAAAGGAAGTGCAGATTCATGTCCATTCCCAAGCAACTTCCTCTTCGGAACAGCTTCTTCTTCTTATCAGGTTTCCTTGCCTTTCACTCCTTTCTCTCTCAAGTCATTTAAACACACTAGAGAATCAAGACTGTTTTGGTTACCAACATATTGTTATGTTCTATTTCATTTGCAGTTTGAAGGTGCTGTCTTAAGTGATGGCAAAGGCCTCAACAACTGGGATGTTTTCACTCATAAGCCTGGTAGCATAGTCTTGCTGCTGCTCTGATGCCTCACACCCCCCCCCCCCCCCCCCNCCTCTTTTGGTCTGAGTTGTTTGTTGCAGGTAATATAGAGGATGGAAGTAATGGAGATGTTGCTGATGATCATTATCATCTGTACCCGGTAACTAAGTTGACAATTAATCTTCATGAGCTTCCTCTTTTACTTTCTTTCTGTTGGCAATTATTAGTATGAGAAAGGTGATGAAGAATTTGTCCTTCAAAACTTGAACTCAATTCAAGCACATGACCAATCTGAGTTGGACTTGAATTCATTGCAACCAATCTCAAAATCATGAGTTAGATGTACATCTTTGTGATATTCTGAAGTGCTGGTGGCTAATTCATCTGAATCCTACCAAATAAATGAAGTAGACTGTTGATTTGTGGATGTGATCAACCTCTCAAAGTGCATAGCTAAGATTTGTCAATTGATAAATTATAAACCACACGTGTCATTGTCATCTACTTTGAGTCTGATAGTGTGTGTGTGTGTGTGTGTGTGTGTATATATATATATATATATAATTTCTTTCGATCAGAGGTCCCTTTTTTGTTGCTTCCGGTAGCTACCAGCCTATCAATACTTTGACTTATTTGATCCCATAAGGTCTGTTTTCCCTTGCAATTGCGTATTATTGAAGTGATGTCAACTCCAAGAGATTAGAGGGGTCGGCTAATAGAAAAATGATGCAATAATTGCACATGCTACCATGATGACATGTAAATCTAAAGTAGCATAATTGCAGCCAAGAAAATTCAGCATCAGATTTTATTTCGATTAGACTACCATCATCAGTACCTGAATAGAGCAATAAATAAAAGCGAACCATTCTCACCATCTATTGGACTATTTTACAATTAGGAAACACATTGCAAGGAATCTCTATAAAGAAGTAGAGAGCAGTCTTGTCTTGCTATTAGAATAAGGCTTGACAATGTTATGATGGGACTTGCCAAAGATAAGGATACAGATTGAAAATGTAGTAGTAGTTCAGGCTACAAAATGTTTTTTTTTTTTTTTTAAAAAAAATCAAAATAGAAAATGTTATACAAAATCTGATCAACTTTTTTTTTTTTTGACTGTAAAAATCTGATCAACTTGGTTTGCTATGATGTGAGTAAACAGGAAGATGTAGATCTCATGGATCATATAGGAGTCAACAGCTATCGTTTCTCTATATCATGGACAAGAATTCTTCCAAGTAAGTTTTTCAATCATTCAAGGGATATCCTTCTAACTTGATTGCAGAGGTTGGTATTTGTATTTCCACCTCTCACTCATTCCATTCTTATCTTTGAACCAGACGGAAGATTTGGAAATGTGAATAGAGCTGGCATCAAGCATTATAACAACTTAATAAACACTCTTCTGCGTAATGGTAACTTCAACTTCCATCATTTGTACGCTCATCCAACTCATTTTTACTTTATGGTTTCTTCTATGAAACTGTCAGGATGTGATCACAGGATCACTTGTGATGACATTGAAAAATATATGTTTCCTGATTTCCTCTCCTTAATATTTTCTTTTCCTTCTCATTTTTCTGGTTTCAGGCATCCAACCCTTTGTGACATTGACTCACTATGACATCCCTCAGGAACTGGAAGATAAATATGGATCTTGGCTGAATTCCAAAGTGCAGTAAGTGGAAATAGTTTCTGAATTTATTCCTAAAACAGTTTTAGGCCATATGTGTCTCATGTTAGAGAAAAATACACTTTCCATGTTCACAAGTACTTACACTTAGCACCTTAAACTATGTCAGTTGTGTTGGTGTTGTCCCACCTCAGTTGTAGAAGGGACTGGTAGTCAGTTTATAAGTGTGAGGAAAAATGTTAACTCTTGAGCTAGCTTTTGGGGGTTAAGAGAGGCCTAAAACCACCCAACAATGGCATCAGAGCCCAGGTTTACCAACAATCTCGGCCCAACAATTCACAGGAGAAACGGGTTGTCATTGCTCCGACTGGGGTCCGATGTGTGAGGGGAAGATTGTTGGAGTTGTCCCACATCGGTTGTGGAAAGGACTGGTGGTCAATTTATAAATGTGGAAAAATTTCACCTCTTGAGATAGCTTTGAGATTGAGATAGGCCTAAGACCACCCAACAAGTTGCACCATCTAACTATCAAAGAGTTGCAGTTTGAACCGTATCTCTATCAAAATTCAATCATTAAAATCCTATCTGGTCACCTATTTTAACCTGTATGTTATCCATCTTAATGGTCATAATTAGACAAGTGTACCATTTGGCAATCAACGGATATTAGAGGGGTAACATGTCAGTTTTATTTGTACAGGGAGGATTTCAAATATTATGCAGATATATGTTTCAGATTCTTCGGGGACCGGGTTAAGTATTGGGTCACTTTCAATGAGCCGAATGTAGTGGCGATTTGTGGTTACAGATCAGGGATTTACCCACCATCTCGCTGCTCCAAACCATTCGGGAATTGTAGCAGTGGGAATTCAGAGAAAGAGCCTTTCATTGCGGCCCATAACATGATCCTATCCCATGCTGCTGCTGCTGATATTTATCGAACCAAATACCAGGTATATAATTCAATGTCATCACGTCCTAGAATCTACTGCTTAAGGATGATTTCTGTCACATTTGTAAATATAGAAGATTTCATTAATGAAAGAGAAGTGATACATCTACAAAGGAATCTTACTAAAGTAAACTTGCAATACCACATCACTTCAGTTTGCAAGTTTATTTTTGTAACCTTTCCCTAATGAAACGCTACAGCTAGCTTTATCCTACACTGAACTGTTTCCCACTAAACATCAAGAAAAAGCAAGGAGGTAGCATTGGAATTGTTTTGAATGCTTTATGGTATGAACCCATCAGCAACTCCTTAGAAGACAAGGTAGCAGCTGGGAGAGCTCAATCTTTCTACATGAACTGGTAACCAATTCCTATCTGTAACTGATATCAACAATCCTCCGTAGAGGCAAGCTTTAACTTAATCTAAGAGTTCAATGCAGGTTCTTAGACCCAATTATACACGGGAAATATCCATTGGAAATGCGTGAAATTCTTCGATCTGATTTGCCTACATTTTCCAAGCACGATTTGGAGAAGCTGAAGAATGGATTGGACTTCATTGGCATCAATCACTACACCAGTTTCTACGTAAAAGACTGCATATTTTCTCCTTGTGAACCGGGACCAGGAGCTTCTAGAACGGAAGGCTATGCTTTACGAACTGCTCAAAAGAACGGCATCTTCATTGGAGAGCCGGTATGTAATTTCCATTATCAACACCACCACAACTTTCGTTTTCCCAAATTACTAAGGCTTCGTACCGACACAGACAGCAGCTGACTGGATATTTGTCTATCCTCAAGGAATGGAAAAGATAGTGACGTACATAAAAGAGAGATATAACAACACTCCAATGTTTATAACAGAAAATGGTGAGTGCAAAACCTACGTTGAAGCTTCTTCAGTAATTTGCTCCATGTGTTTGAGAAGTTTTTAACATAAATCTAGAGGATCTTGTAGGGTTTGCCGAGAGTGAGAATCCCAATTCCACCATGGAAATTTTACTTCATGATGTCAAGAGAGTGGAGTACATGGAGGGCTACTTAGAAGCTCTAGCAAAAGCTATGAGGTATTAAAAGACAACTATCACTGGCACTAGAGGTTTTACTTCCCTTTATGCCTCGAATTGTCTATTTGGGACAATTACGAGGTGCTTACTGTTAAGGAATCCCACATATAGTAATATTTGGGACTAAATATCTTCACTTATTCAATTGATTTGTATCGGATTTGGTAAATATGATCAGGAAAGGAGCAGATGTAAGGGGGTATTTTGCTTGGTCCTTGCTTGACAACTTTGAGTGGACATCTGGATATACTCTTCGGTTTGGGCTTCACCATGTAGATTATGCAACTCTCAAGAGAACTCCAAGGCTATCAGCGACTTGGTACAAAGAGTTCATTGCTAACCATAAGGCACAAAATGCTAGTGCTCGCTCAGTTCTAATCAAGAAAAAGGTAAATAGATGGGGGCACCTGCATATATAGCAACTAAATTTGTACAACTTTCAAGTTTAATTTCACCAGAAATAGCACCCTGATTTTCTGTATCTTAAGTTTAGGACTTGTGGGCAACTGCTGTAAATTTGGTTACTGCTATACCTAGATTTTGTCATGAAACCCTGATTTTCTGTATCTTAAGTTTAGGGCTTGTGGGCAACTGCTGTAAATTTGGTTACTGCTATACCTAGATTTTGTCATGAAACCCTGATTTTCTGTATCTTAAGTTTAGGGCTTGTGGGCAACTGCTGTAAATTTGGTTACTGCTATATCTAGATTTTGTCATGAAACCCTGATTTTCTGTATCTTAAGTTTAGGGCTTGTGGGCAACTGCTGTAAATTTGGTTACTGCTATATCTAGATTTTGTCATGAAACCATTGCATGTCAAAGTCCACTAAAAGGTTTTTGGGCAAACATATTGTTGGGAAAGCCATACATGTGTGCTTGGACCCAATTATACTACAACAGCCACTCAGTTTTGTATTACCATCCAATGTGCCACTTACTCATTCAGTTTAGATTTCAACAAAGTTCCTCAAAGGAGATCAAGTACTTACCATTTCCACTTCGACTTGTATCATCTTTGCCCTGGTCTTTGGGTAGGCAGTGCATCATTTCATGGTGAGAGTGTCAGCTCTTGATACAAGAGAAGTGTGAAAGACGAACACATGCATTCTTATCGTCTTTCTTGTTTCCTCTCTCTGATATTAGAAAAGGAGCAGATGTGAGGGTGTACTTTGCCTGGTCCTTGCTTGACAACTTCCAGTGGACGTTTGGATACACAATAAGGTTTGGACTTCATCGTGTTGATTATGCCACACTAAAGGAACCAATATTCTCAGCAAGTCAGTACAAGCAGTTCATCGCTAAGGATAAGGTTTTAATGCCAGGACAAATCAGCAACAGCACCAATATTGACACTATTTTGTATTCATGTTCTGAACAATAAACAAAGCATAAGGTGACATATCATTCTTGACATATTTAACTTTGAAGAAAAGGGAAAAGTTTGTCAATAAATAATAGTCTACAAACAGGGAAAGTGGAGAAGGAGATTATACCCAACCTCCATTGCAGACACTGCGTAGGAAAGGATAGAAATTAATCAAAGTCACACACTCACATATATAAACATATATATACGAGAGAGAGAGAGAGATTATAATTCCATAGGCAATGACACTTGACCCAACACAAAATTTTCATCGACTTTTTTTTTTTTTTATGTCGGGGAACCTCTCCAAGACAGGCCATTTGGACCCACCCTTGCGGAGTAATCTCCGGTCCCGTGCACCACACCCTAGGAAGTTTCCTTATGCGAAACTGATTAAATTGCTGGCTTTTCACCAAGAGGTGTGACCCAAAGGATTGTTTGCACCTATGAGGTGTCGAACCTTGGACCTTGAAGGGAGTGATACCCCAAGACCAAGGCCTTAACCACTTGGGCCAACCCCTTGGGCATGTGGTATGTGCATCTTAAAACCAAGTTCCTACGTTTGACCATGGGCATAAAGCCTCAGATGAAAGTGCATGTAAAAATGTAAGGGCGAGCACACAAAAAGAATCCCACTCTTGATAAAAGAAATGTTGCTGGGGAAAGGGGGGAGGAGTTTATAAGAAAAACATGATTTTCTCCCTAGTAATATCGCTATCTTATAAGAACTAACCAAGCATGATGTTAACTGTTTTTAGTGGAGAACTAACCAAGTTCTCGTTTCCCCTTACAATCCTACCAGAACTACTTTCATGAGATGAATTGAACACCACAACAGGGACCATTTCGGTTTTCATCCTTCATTTGAATGAGTTGTGCTTTCAATAATCCGTGACACGGGAAATGGACCTCAATTATCTGAAGGAAATTACCGAGCCCTGCAGTTGAACCTTATCTATAAGTACCTATTCTAAGCTATTTCATGTCTCCACCAAGGAGAACCAGCCTTATACATGAGTTCACCTTCATCCCACGAGATCTGACATGCTTGAAGACCAATTGCGACCTTTGGTTCCTTTCCATGCTGTGAAATCCATTCCATAACAGCCATTGCTTCATCTGTCTCACTTGTATAATGTTTCTTGTATTTTCCAAATGGATTAAGCCCAGGATTGTTCATCTCCGCAATTGCAGCTGGCATGTACATTGAGTCACCAACTAATGGTGCACCATAGGCAGCCAGTTGTGCTCGAATCTGCATATTCAGTCTGTTATTTTGATAGTAGTAGATCTAATATTCTCACATATATTATCAAAGGATCCCTTCCACTCCTCCCTTTGATAGCATCTTATACCAACAAAGCTATTCATGAATAAATATAACTGCCGTAAAGTCTGCTCAATATTGACTTTTCGATAGCTTCTTTCTTTGAACCAAAGAACTATAAAATTGATAAAAACAAAGTTCTAGAACAACAGGTCTACCAACATGAATTAACTTTACCATGTGGACGCCATCAGATATTCATAGTCAATTCATTCAAAGCTTAATCAAAATACTGAAATTTAAAACTCTTTGGACGATATCCTCTGAATCTCAAACCCTATCCTCCATGAAAATTTCTGCTTTTGAGGTAAGTTTGAACTTTTCCTTTCGAACTGAAGGGTACTTTTAGCAAAGCAACGCTAAAAGAAACATATGTCTGGGAGTGCAGGAAATTTGCAGAGGCAATAAAAGCTGTTGTCTCCACAGGAGATGGGAAATTTTGATAACTGAAAACCACTACTTATTTCTAAAATTTCATGGAGTCCACAGGATTGATGCAAGAAATGCTTAATCAAATTAGAAACGAAAGGGACAGGTGATAAACCTGATGAGTCCGACCAGTCAGAAGGTTGATTTTACACTCATATGCAATATTGGTGGAGGGCCAGTTACAATCCTCAATGCAATATTGGTTTTCAATGACAGCATTTGGCCATGGAACCTCTTTGCATTCCAAGACCTCAAGTTGACAAAAGCTCCATCCTTTGATAAAATCTNCCTGTTGTCTCCACAGGAGATGGGAAATTTTGATAACTGAAAACCACTACTTATTTCTAAAATTTCATGGAGTCCACAGGATTGATGCAAGAAATGCTTAATCAAATTAGAAACGAAAGGGACAGGTGATAAACCTGATGAGTCCGACCAGTCAGAAGGTTGATTTTACACTCATATGCAATATTGGTGGAGGGCCAGCCACAATCCTCAATGCAATATTGGTTTTCAATGACAGCATTTGGCCATGGAACCTCTTTGCATTCCAAGACCTCAAGTTGACAAAAGCTCCATCCTTTGATAAAATCTGTATGCCACAAATTTTTTGGGATCAATCCACACCATGTAAACCCATATAGAACGTCAAAGAATACTTTCGTAACCATACAAGTTGCAGAAATAATTGATTTAAGAATGGACTTTCCAAACAGTTACTGAAAGGAAAAAAATGCATCAGAAACTGGAGTTTGTGCAGGAAGTATTATCCTAAAATGAGCGAACGTGTTACAAGAGTGTGAAGGTGGAGCATGCATGGAGTTAAATGCTTATTCTATTCTTTTCATTGGCACAGCCGGGCCATCCCTGACCTTGCCAACGAAGTAACGCTTAGCCTATGGTCCAACCAATTGATATAATCGAGCATGCATGAAGGAGTTAAATGCTTCTTCTATTCTTTTAATTGGCACAGCCAGGCCATCCTTGACCTCGCCAATGAAGTAAAACGCTTAGCCTACAGTCCAACCAATTGATATAATCTGCCGATTCCTTTTGGGAGCATATCCTCTTTCTTTGGATACAAGCAACTAGGCTACTATTCTCATTCATTACACAGCTCAGAAGAGCAGATAAAAATAAGATCATCGTCTAAATTCTGTGTGGTAGCTCACAAGATATATTTCTTTAACTTTCTAGCTCAAACCAAGAGTAGTTTTCATGAGATTAAAAGTGCTATTTAAGAAAAACACTGTAACGAAAATATAAAGATCTTTGATTTCTTTCTTCATCTTGTTCATTTCAACTGGTTTGGAAACATCTGCCAGAGACAAGAATAAAGAAAATTGTAACTTTGAATCCATGTCTTTGCATGCCTCTTGGATACCATAGCATCAAAAGGTTAAGTGATTAATGCCCATTTGAGATAACATAATGCAACTGATCAAAGGTTTGAACCAATTTCCTATGACCACTTTGATGCTTGACTCTTTCTTTTATAGTTAAACTTTGATGCTTGACTGAGATGACTACCTTCTGAAATGAGTCTTGGAGCCATGTTTATTGGACGCATGTAGTGGGTAATTACTCCAATTGGTACAGATGCAGCAGCAAGAGCCAGATACAGCTTCTTCACCTTTTTCTCCTGACGACAGGAAGAATCATATAGTTCAGAATAACACCCGAAGAAGAAAAGCAAATAAATATCAATTAGAGATACCGTGTATAGAAAATGAATATGAATTCAGTTTGTAGATTTACTCTATGAGGAGGGCGTCCTCACAGAGTGGGGCACACCACTTGAGGGGCCCTTTGCAGCTCCAGGGTACTTGGGAGGCTCCAATGAGTAGGACTACTTGAGTCCAGTTTAAACCTAAAAATAATATTATTTTTTTATAAGTAAACCTAAAAAGAATATTATATAACTTACTCTGATTTTACCATGAAAAACTGAGCAATAATCCTTAGTCCTTGCTAACAAAACACTGCAAGTAAATTACACGCCATTACTTATAAGCAAATAAGGAAAATAAGTGCATAGAAAAAAATGAAAATAAGGTCTATTTCTAGTATATACTCTAATATGCACTACCAGCCCTCCGTGCAATTATCAATCTGGTGGGTGGTCAACAAAGGGGTTGTTAAACCCAAGGCACGAGTGGCAAAGGTTGCACAACTTTCTTCAATATTGTCTGTTGTTCCTCCCACCTGATAAAAATTAGCATAGAATCATTTCTTTGATGAGTAAAATTAACATAAAATCATAAAAGCCTTTAGCAATCAATTAACTAATCACAAACATACAGAAATGTTATATCAATGATAATGAGCACTGAAATTAACAAACTTCGACTATTCATTGTCTTAGATTTCATTTTATTCAGAAGAGTGGACAAGAGCAAAAGTATAGAGTTTATATTGTAACTATTCAGTTCTAGGATTTTCTGTCATACAAATAATGCTAAAGGAGATCCATTCTTGAGGCACAACTAAGGCGAAGTCACAAAAAAACAATTGAAAATTTGAAAAATTAATGGATTTGTCGCATACTGATGTTCCAGCAGGTTTGTCCAAAACCACATAGGACTCGGCCACAGCTATGATCCTTGATTTCCAGTCAATTTCATAGCACCTGATTATGATTCAAATGTCAACAAGTATCATGCAAGTAAAAATGATAGTACATTCTGCCAAAAATTATGCTCAACCTTGGGAAGCGTTTTGGATGCACATGCACTCGCAAGTATGTTCCAGCTTCAACGAACTGGTGTATATGAGTTATCCTAAAAGTTTTTTGTGCTTCTCGTATTGTTTTCCCTTTGATGGAAGCTCTCTTTCTCAGTACTGATGGTGCTGTAACTTCTTCAAATTTTCTGATTTGCTCAGGGGTAGCACTTGGAGGAGGCTTTGGACATACAAAGGCATAATATACAGCTCCAAAATGGATGAGATCTGCAACAAACCTTCAAAGAATGAAATTGCCTCTATTTATTACTTCATCCGGATTAGTAACAGACAACGAAGAACCATGCAACATAATGTCAATTCCAAAGTAATGAAAAGAAATCAGAGCAGTACTTACAGAGGAGGAAGATCCAGAGCTTTACAGATATATTCCAGAACAGGCCCTCCTTCTGAAACAATCAAATGTTCAACTCTTGGCGGGCCATTATGTGAGGGACATGGAAGCAACCGATCATATTCAGGGTAGCTTAAACAAAAAATTACGTCTTAGAGTCGGGAATCCAATAAACAGGTACTAAAAAGTAAGTAAAAATCCAACTTATGAAGATCAAAAAGAAAAATAAGACCAAGAAGGTTCATTAAAAAAAAAAAACATCGAACAGCAGATGGTGTGGCGAAATAAAAACAAGATTCAAGACTTCATTTCTCAAGCCTTTTCTCACCAAAAAAAAGTGCCGGAAAAATTTGCAAATAACTTGATTGAAAATATAATTTCAATCAGAAAACAAGCCAACCTTTGACACTCAACAAATTTAAGCAGTAGTTACGGAAAATTTGAACTATCCGTTAAGAAAGAAACCGTATAAGTTATGTATAACAATAAAAACTTCATATTCTTGTGCTTTCCTCAGTTTTATTAGCAACCAATCGACGGCAAGCAAAATTGATTGCAGCCGAAAAATAGTAAGCCAATTTTACGGGAGCCCAACAATATACGATCAGTCAAATTGTGACATCCTGAGTACCATTTAACAGCAGCTGCAGTGGTAACGCCGGAACTTGAGGATGCACATGCAAACACCCTGCCGTTGCTTTGTGAACACCCAGAAGACGAAGACCAAGCCGTCAGGTGCTTCTTGTCGTAATGCTTTCCGAAAGCAGCGTGGGTGGTTGCTAACGTGCGCACAAGCGCCATAGGCAAACTGAAACTCCGGCAGCCATTGGCTAGGATTGAAGCAAAACTCGAGGAGCCCATCTTCGGGGTCCTGTGCGAGTTGAGGTGAGGTATTAGCAGATTTTGGTCGGTGTTAGGATACGGGTCGGGTTTATATGTGTAAGGGCTTCCGCGAAGAATGGATCAGGACGGCAGTCGGAAGATATGAGAAGGAAAATTCTATATATCGTCTAACCATCTCATTTTTATCCTATTTATTTATTTTTATTAAATAATTATTTATTATATATTTTTTATTATTTAATAATAATAAATATATTACATACTATTTAATATAATTAAAATAAAATGAAAGTGTGGTTTATATATTAAGAATAGGCCTGATTCGTTATTCTAGTTCTTTTACGAAAGTGCGGGAAGAAAAGCTCTTAAAAGATAAAGTTGCCGCTAGGCATGCTTGCTATTGTATTTAGATTGTTTTTAATATTTTTAATTATTAATAAAAAAATATACACCTTTACTAATAATTATTTCTTTAATTAGTAAATAAAAAATAATTTTAAAATTTAAACTAATTAAGCGATAAATTTAGCCCCGGGTCGTTTGAGGAATCTTCTCTCAAGAGTGAGAAACTCTCCCCAACGGAAGTGTAGTAGAGTAGAGTTGGGCCACATGAGAGATCTCTTCACGGCCCACAAAACAATGGTCACCCGTCACGCTAGAGGAGGGGAAAGAAGCACCATGGCTGCTACATGTGCTGAAGTTAGGGAGTGTGACTGGTTAGTTCGATTCAGTTTTAAATATTTTTTTTTAGAATTAAACTAGTATACATTAATTTTGAAAACTTAAAAACCGATTCTCTATCAAAATTAAAATTTTTAATTTTTTCGATTTTGGTCTAGTCTGATTTTTCCAGTTTATAAATAAATAAAATCATACTATAACAATATTTTAGAAAGTAATTGATCCATATCCCTCATTTTATATTATACTAATTTTATGGTATAAAATCAAAATTTATATATTATATCAAAGTCAAAATGTTATATTAAAAATTATAAGATTAATTTATGTTATATTATAATCAAATGTTAGATTAAGCTAATAAGCTTTATATGATTAGTTTTACGTTATAAGATTAATAGACATTAATAATAAGATTTTGAAATTTCATGTTATATTAATTAGAAATTTAGCATATAATACATATAATATAATATAAAAAATTAAAAATAATATATATGTACCAGTCCAGTTGAATTCAAATTGGTATTCTAAAATTCAAAATGGGAATCAGATTAGGTTTCAACCAATTTTACTAACTAGGAATCGATATCAGACCGGTCCGATTCACTAATTTATATATACTAGTACAAATGAAACGTCCAAGGGACGTTTGCCCAGTGGAGAGAAAATATATATGTTAATTTGAC
This sequence comes from Pterocarya stenoptera, assembly GCA_003123785.1. Taxonomy (NCBI): domain Eukaryota; kingdom Viridiplantae; phylum Streptophyta; class Magnoliopsida; order Fagales; family Juglandaceae; genus Pterocarya; species Pterocarya stenoptera. Next base: position 105,514 of record QEOT01001516.1, read on the forward strand.
CTGATTTGGAATGCCTCAAATATGGGGCTCTACGTAGTTAGTACTGATCAAGACCAAGCGTAGAAAACTGATCACTTTATTTATTGCTAGCAGAGAGAGATCAGAGAGAAAAGAAAAAAAAATCCTCCCATTAATCGATATCTCCTTAATTCCCTCTTAACTCTCTCATTTTCCTTCCACTCATTTCTTACTTTCTCTCTCTCTCTCCTCTTCTTCTGTCTAACCATTAAGGACTGATTAAGGGTTGGTTTGAAGGGTGAGATAAGAATTTTTAGTTATAAATGAAAGTTTAAAAAATTATTTTTTAATATTATTATTGTTTTGAGATTTTAAAAAATTTGAATTGAAATTTGAAAAAATTGAATTATTTATTATATTTTATATGGAAATTTTTTAATATTATCTTTTGAATGTAACTATTAGGTCTGGAAAAATATGGAAAAAGCCATAAAAAAATATAATTGAGAAGAACAAATAAGTTATTAACTACGTAAATGTTTTTTTTTTACATCTAACTGCTGTGAGCAAATTATGTAATAAGTAATAAAAAAATATAACTCAGAAGAAAGAAAGGAAAATAAGAAATCGTACCAGACATGCAAACCGGGAGATGCACAGAACCAAGNATATAATTGAGAAGAACAAATAAGTTATTAACTACGTAAATGTTTTTTTTTTACATCTAACTGTTGTGAGCAAATTATGTAATAAGTAATAAAAAAATATAACTCAGAAGAAAGAAAGGAAAATAAGAAATCGTACCAGACATGCAAACCGGGAGATGCACAGAACCAAGTTTTTAGAAATTGAAAGATGTTTTGAGTTTGATAAATAGGTAAATCCATGCGTTCAAGAAGACCAAAATAAATATATAAAACTGCCAGATTAGCATTGCAAGGAAAAAGACTAAAATTTAACTTGGCGAATAAATGAAGAAGAGCACAAAATAGGAAAATTGGAAACAAACGGAAGGATAAAAATGTAAAAACAGCAATAAAAGAAGATAATTGAGGGATAAAGAACAAAAAGGTTGTCGACAGGAAGAAGCAAAAAATGTGGAAGGGAAAAAGAGAAAAACAAAAGCTGCAGTTCTTCTCACACTGCTATAGTAAAAAGATCAAATTAATCTCAAGTAAACAGACACAAAATAAAAGGACAAGAAAGACAAAATACCAAACTAACAGAAAAATTGCACGGAAGACGACAAAGTACTGTTCATACACTATCCACACTTATTATATATATATACTTGACTAAAAAATAGATTGTAATAGATTGTAATGTTTGAAAATTATATATATATGATAATAAAGTAGATTTTACATGACTACCTGTCAATCCATAATGAGCCAAAAAATGAGAGTTTAAATCTATACAAATGCTTGAATTTAACTACAAATGGACAAAAAAAATTAAGAAAAGTGTTTCTACAAAGTAGAGACCAAATAAGTACAAAATTAATAAATTTTAAAAATGTAAAAAGACAACAAACTTTGATGGTTTGGATATAAAGATAATTTTAATTCATTTGAAATAATCTCATTAAATTATTATAAATTTTTTAAATTTTCATATAAAATATAATACACATTTCAATTTTTTTAAACTTTTAAATAATAATAATAACAAAAAATAACGTTCTAACAATATTTTACTTAACTTTTAATTTTTATTTCAACTAATCTCATCTAAATTTAATATCCAACCTAAAAATAAAAAACCTCAACTCAACTAATCGGCAAAAGAGCAAAAACATAAGAAAACTAGATTTCATGAGAACAACAGAAAAAAATAAATAAAAGAGTAATTGATGAGCAATTGTGCACTGCACGGGTGCCCAATTACAAATATATAAAAATAAAAAATTGATAGCAAATGAGAAAGTGAAGAAATTTTTTTAAACAAAGTTAAAATAAGTCATGGATTTACATAACTTGAGACAAACCTAATATAAACTTAACATAAATGATAAATCCATATAAGTCTGTTTTTTATTTAGTTATATAACGAAACAGTTTAATAAGATAATTTTAATAAAAGCTTAAATTAATAATAAAAATATTAATACTAAAATTTTATTACGAATTATAAAATGGTGAAAGAAGGCTGCATGCGAAAAAATGAAGTTTATTACAATTTGAAAATTAAAATTAATGTTAATGATAATTTTGTTAGGTTTCAATATAAAAAAAGATGGGGTGAATTCATTTAGTTATGGGAGAAAACATTTTTAAATTACGGATTATACTGAGGGATTATTGAAAAAAATTGTTTAAATTTTATCTTCTGTATGAGAAGATAATTTGTTAGTAATTATTAAACATTTATTCATAAGTGTGTAAAAAAAATCCAACATTATATAAATTATCAGAAAATGAAAAAATGAAAAATGTTATAATATATATTAATATATTCTAGACCATATTATTTTGCACTATAAATAATGTTAAATCATTGCGTTACTCCAAATGTAGTTTAACTTTTAGTTTAAAAATGTAAACCAAATCATCTTAATTTATTTTAAAAGTTTTCATAATATTTTTTAATATTATTAAAACAGAAGCACTATAAAAAATAATAACAATGAAAAACATTAATTTATTTAACATTTTCACATTTGGCTAAATAAAATAATAATGACATATTATATTTTTAAATTATTAAGAAGTTATAATTTATTACCTTATGAAAATTTGTAATTATACTAAGTAATCTACTGTTATTACTCTTAATACTTATAGTTGGATGCGTATGTTATATATTTGTTATTTTTAAAATAAATATATAATGTGCTAATTTTAAAAATCAAAACTACAGTAGTAAGTATTAAATAATTTAATCATATATTTTATAAAGTCTCATTCTTTACATTTAAAAAAAATTAAACAAACTATAGTACATTAGAAACTGTAGATCTATCTCAAANTAGTAATCTACTATTATTACTATTAATACTTATAGTTGGATGCGTATGTTATATATTTGTTATTTTCAAAATAAATATATAATGTGCTAATTTTAAAAACCAAAACTACAGTGGTAAGTATTAAATAATTTAATCATATATTTTATAAAGTCTCATTCTTTACATTTAAAAAAATTAAACAAACTATAGTACATTAGAAACTGTAGATTTATCTCAAATAGTGTAATTAATTTCAGGATAATTAATAAATTATTTAATTTATCCGAAAATGGAAAAAAAAATATTTAAGTTTATTTCTTAATAAATTATTAAACAAAAATCATTAATAAAATGAAAAAAATTAGATTTATACTAAAATGTAACAATTCAATTTGATATTTACATAATTTAAAATTAAAGAAAATAAAATGTTGCACAACATTAAAGTTTAATTTTCAAGATTTTAGGTTTTTATTAAAATTTTATGAAGACTTGGTATCAATTTGGAAAAAAAAAAAATACTATAATCCAATTGTAAAGTTCAAATCAATTCGTAACATTACTCATTTTTCACATCTAAAACCTAAGAGATAGGTTTCGATAAGTACAAAAAAATTTATTTTTTTGACTTTTTATTCAATTTTTTATACGCTTAAACATTAAAAAAAAATTCACAATATCATTAAAAATACTTTTTTATAATAATGAGATGAAATGAGATGGATTAATAGTGATTCTATAAAGTCAAGGGCAAAATAGGAAAAAATTTATTGAACAGTGTTATACCCACAGCCGGTGGCTTTGAGTCGCTCGTGGCGGCTACCGACGACAGGAGAGAGGCTGAGATTGGAAGAGGAGGGGCGCCAAACGGAGGCGAAGAGAATGGGTCGGGTGGTGTTGGCCACGCCGGCGTGTGGCAGCGCACTGGAGGTGACGAAGAAAAGGACGACTGCAGCTTGGATTCCATCGTGGCGGTTAACGGCGGCACGATAGGGTCTCAGATTCGAAGGAGAGGAACGTCGGCCAGAGACGAAGAGAATGGACGGGGCTGTGTCGGCCACGGCAGCGTTAGGAGGCGCGCTGCTGCAGATCAAGAAACGGACAGGGGAGGAGGAGGAGGGGCTCGCGCGCTGGAGAAACCAGGGACAAAACGGGAAAAACGTTAGAGGCATAACCGAAATATAGGAATACAAGCAGGGGCAAAATTGGAAAAAAATATATTAGATGAAAATACTATTCCTTTCGCACTTTATATATAAGTAGATATATATATATATATAAATTTATATATATATTGTTTTTTACCGCCTTAGCTGAAGGCTTGTGTTTGCACTTTTCATGACCTTGGGCGAGTACTTGTGTTGAAGGCAAGTCCAGGCACAAAAGAGAGAATTGAAAATCAAAAGTTGGAAATATTTAAAACAAAAATTAAAAGCCATGGAAGAAAAGGGAGAAACACCAACCAAACTCATAAATAACTTACTGCATTCGAAAATACATAATTAATATCGTTGGGATCAAAACGAGAGAGTAAAGATGAAAGATGAGTGAACTAGAAATACTGGGCTTACAATTAGATTTTACAAAAGTGAAGCTAATAAATTGATCATGTAATGATCCGTCCAGAGAATTAATTTTTATTATCTAAGATCATCTCCCAACTATACAGATATAAGTCCCAAATTCTCAATTACACATATCTTATTGTTTTAAATCAACTACTCCAAAATAATTATTTAGTAACACCACAAAGTCTTAATATAAACGTTAACTTCTCAACATACCACGTCATCAGAGCACGACAGATTTACTGAACACATTCTTCAATTACCATAGCATCATTTTATATTTAATCCACTATACTTAAATAATCTCGTTCATACTTCCTAATCTTGTAACGCCCCAATGAAACGCTCAAACCACGTGGCCTATACTCCAAAATAACTAGTCAATGATACAATTAGAGCCACATTAAAACCTTATAAAAAGGAAAAACTTCTCATTTCTAAACAATGTGGGATCTCATACACCATCTACTATTATCCTTATCATATGGGGTATCACAATCTACTCCATTAAATTCCCGACATTCTCGTCTGGTCAGTCCACCGTAGGTGACAAGGCTCAAGTCCCACATTTTTAGTTGGTATAGGCTCTGATACTATTTGTAAACCCCCAATAGAAGGCCCAAACCACGTGGTCTATACTCCAAAATAACTACTCAATGATACAATTAAAGCCCTTTTGGAACCTTATAAAGAGCAATAACTTCTCCTTTCCAAGCAATGTGAGATCTCATATACCATCTACCCTTATCTTTATCATATGGAGTATCACAAATCTTGATTCTCAACAAAAACATTTAAATTATCTGAAAAATATTGTGAAGATAAGATGTGAGTTATCAACAACTCAGTAAGCAAAGAATATATACTAGTATGTAAACATAAGCATTTACAGAGTTCAGATGCAAAACCAATACCTGTTATTAAAATATTAGAGTGACGATTCAAAACATTTTCATATTCAGAAGTCTTTTGGCATGGCATAATTGAGTATGATCATCTTATAATATCATATCAAAACAGATGTCATATTTAACCCCGTGATAGGGTTGTGCATGTCTGTGGTTAATCAAGCAGAACATATCAATGTTCCTTACCAAGATGATGCACTCAGAACAGAGACCACTATTATATCCCGTGGCGAGGCCAGATGCCACTATTGTATCTCGTGGCAGGGCTATAAATCAAAGCAAAGCATAAATGTTGGTACCATCACAATTACATAATCAGAATCATCGAATCAGAACCAAATACAAAATCAGAAAGTCATGCCAAAAGTTTTCATATGTCCAATCATATCAAAACAGAGTACGAACATATTCATATCATTTTTACATAATCAAAAATAGATTCAAAGTATCTTCACTTAATCATGCAAAAATTTTCAAATTTCATATTCGTTCTTTTTTGCACAGTTCAGAATCAGAATATCAAAAATAGCTCATGTATCCACCAGTCATGACAGAAAAATATTTTTCTCTTCTAATACATATTTCATGAGTAATGCAGATAAAATAATCGAGGCTGATTTCAAGTTTTCTTTTCATAACACAACATGTATATTTTTCACCAAATCAACCTCAATTCATTCATTTTATGTAAAGTCTAATATAAAAACCCTATTTATTTGAACTTTTTTAACGTCTCTGATTTTTCTCACAATAGTGCCATTGAGTATCAAATATCACCTATAAATAGTCACATAATTTTTATAAATTTTCAATTGAACACGTACTTCTTAATTAAAACCCAAGATATTAAAAATCTATATTTTCCTATTGTCTAAAATCCACGAAACCCTAAATATCGTCACTTTATATAAAATTGATTTCCACGTAATTTCTCCAAACAATTACCGATTAAATCCTATTATTATACTAACTCCATAATTTGACGTTCTAATATTTTTCATTCAAACTTGTGTCCTTTGACCCCGAAAATAGCCATATTAAATTCATGATATTCACCACTGCCCTGTAAACATGCGAAGCTCATAGAAACTAAAACGTGCAATGGTGGTGCAACCAATGGATTAAGTGCGACTCCTACCCTCTTTGTGTGTGTCCAGCACGTGATCTTCTAATATTGTGCTGGTCCCGAAATCAAAATACAAAAGGGGCTACATGAGAGGAGGGTGAGGTGCTGTGAGAGAGGAGAAAATAAGAGAGATTGAGAAAGAGATAACATGGAGAGAGAGAGAGAGAGAGAGAGAGTGTGTGTGTGTTTATGCACCATGCAATGTGGAGGTGGGGCTGCAGACAGCGGTGGTGGACGTAGCAGCGTCCGACGGTGGATCCAAGCATGGAAGAGATAGTTCATGAACTACAGTGCAACTTGGACATGGCAATTGAGAGGCCATCGTGGGGGTGGTGGATAACAGTTTCTGTGGCCGTCCTGGTGGCTTTCAGCGAGAGGTAGCACTTTGAAGGGTGGCGTAAAGGTAGGCAGTGGGTGCTCCTGATGGGGACAAAGTACTCTATTTTCGGTGAGGCGAAACAGAGGCTTCCATGCATGGGTTGGGGCCGTGTGCAGTGGTTTCCATTTGGTGTTGGGTGAAGTTGGTTGGGCACAACTGAGCTTTGATGTTGGGTGGTTCTCGATGCATGATTGTGGTGACGTGAAGGGCTGGGAGGCTTGGGAGAAACTGTCGTGCATTGAGGAAGAGAAATCGTGCTTTGTTTCGAGTGTAGAAAACATGGACGTTTCCGTTAACGGTTTCCATGGTGGTTCACGGTGGCCATGGCTTGGTTTAGCATGGAGGAGCATGTGGTGCAGTAGTAGAGGCAGAGTGTCACTATGATGACTTTCAGTGGACTAGAGGAACTAGGTGGCTTCCGATTGGTTCTGGTGCTACACTCAATGATTTGACAAGTGATTGCTACGAGGAGTAGCTCGACTATCTAGTCCCCGACGTGCAGGGTGAGGTTGGGTCCTCGGCTAGGCTATATCGATTCGAAAGAGAGTGAGGGGCAATTGTTCTTTCACGTCGAGTTTGTGATGGTCTCACTGTGCAACAGCATGGGTCTTCATATTGGTTCAAAGGGAGGTGGTTCCTTGAGATGGAGGCTGGCGGTAGCAGTCCTAGGTTAAGGGTGGTGGTGGCCGTGAAGTGTAACCTTTAGTAGATGAATGCATATATATATATACACGTACTGCTCTGCCGAAAATCCTAGCTAAATGAGGAAGGTAGGAATTGTGTATGCTGCCGTGAATCCTAGTAGAAGGAGACATGCATAGTGGGGAGTTTATAACTAAATTGGACCTTGGGTCTCACGGTTTAGAGCAAACGGGTCTAGGCTTTGGGATAATAAAGTAGGTTCATTTCAAAAATTTTGACCCAAGTCTTGTGTAGTGAATGGGCTTATGTAACAACCTGATTTTAGTGAATGAGCTTATGTAATAACCTGATCCAAAAATCAGACCCTAAAATAAGTTTTATGTATTTTTATATTATTATAACATTCTATTATTGTTATTATTAAACTATTGTCATTTTTATCAAATCTTTATGTCATTAATACACCGCTAATTTTAATTTCGATTGTTATTATTATTATTATTGTTGTTGTTATTATTATTATTATTAATTTTATTCTAATAAAAGAGTATAGGGAAAATACTTTCAACTTCCACGTTCTCCCTACTGTCGGAATAAAAAGGAGCATTTCCTTTTAGAACTCTTTTCTTCCTTAGAAATCCTCCCAAAACTGCAGCAGTTATACTCAAGGCTACACTCTCTCCATCATCATGCGGCAACGTGCTCCATCGGCAAACAAAACAACAAGTCTTTCCCACGTCTCAGCCCTTGCTTTGTCGTAAACCACAGTGGAGCCACCGTCAAACACAAGCAAACAAACTGAAACCATAGAGACCACCAACATTGGATTCCCCTCCACCATGCGAGAAACTCTCCCACCTCCATCTTTTCGGTTGCAACCCGAGCGCAGTGAGGACTCCATGATGAAATGGCACCACCCTACGTGTCGGATCCACCACCAAGTCGTAGCCTCAAGACCCCTGTTTTGCACCCATCAAAACAGAGCACCACCATACGTTCTCTCCTCCACACCGAAGCAGTTACAAACAGCCCAGTACAAATATGCTTTTTAATCCTTTAGTTATGTAGATCTTTCATGAAGCATCTTGGATGATCACTGCTCGGGTCAGACTTATATCGAGCAGTTGGTTTTAACTGTAGGTTTTAATTATTTATGTAGTTGGATTTATTAATCATAAGATCTCATGCATAACTTTATTCAAAAATGATACATACAACCGCCCGATTGAAACCGGCGTGCAACCGGCGCGGACAAGTGTTTTATTTTGACCTTCCCCCGCTCATTTCTCCCTCCCTCCCTCGACATTTCATTTCTCCCTCCCTCCCTCCCTCTTCAGCTTCTTCGCACGTCAACTCATCTTCTCCCAGATAGCAGAACCTATTTTTTTGCCCACAAACCCAGCCGCACTACATTTCGGCAACAAAATGATAGAAGTGCATTTTGCTCTCATTCAAATGCATAGCAAGTCTTCGTCTCAGGCTAGCAGAAAAAAGTGATGCTAGAGAGAGAGAACCCGAGAGGTGGGGAGGAGAGGATGAAGTTTACGTACTGGAGCATGCAACGTGAGGGCTGCAGAAGTGGTGCTGGACATCACTAGGCGGTGGATGCTTGATCTCCGGCGTCGTCTGTTGCTGCTAATGGTAGCGTCGGTGCCCAACTGTGGCAAGAAATGGCTCTCGGTTTGGACGAAGATACTTTGCCTCCAAGGCCTCAAAACAGAGCAGCTCCGGTTTTCGCTCTCGACTGACGTTGGTGATGGTGGCGTTTCTGTGTTGAACGACTGAGGAGTATGGGTCAATGGGTTGGGTTGGCGGCTTGTGGTGGCATTGCCGTGTGAGTAGGGCTGATTCCAGTTTTATGACACGGAGAGGCTGGGCCATGGGGGCTGTCCCACGGTGCTGCATGTTGCTTCCGTGGTGCGTCCCGCATGTTTTGGAGGTGGAAGGTGGTTTGCGGAGGAGGAGACGTGCGGCGGCTTGCTCTTAAATTTGGGGTGACGTTGCTCTGTTTCAGTGTAGAAAAACAGAGGAGGAGGAGGCTTGCATGCGGTGGTCCTCGGCTTGGATGCTGGTGGCAAAGATACGGCTTGACAATGGAGTGCGGTTGCGAAAATGGGCTGTTGGCTGTCCATGAAATACCCACAAGGACAAGGCAAAGAGAAAGAGACCGTCCAAAGGCACATTCAAGGAAGAAAGCCAGTTCAGAAAGCCCATCTTCCTTCTTCTAGGAGAATGCAGTGAAAGGGGATGAAGCATGGCACGAGGACCTTAGCAGTACCAGTTAGGAAAGTAATCTCTCACCAAAAGTCTTTTTTATTATGTATGTCTTTCGTCTGCGCCTTTGCTTCTGAAGCTTGCTTTCCTGCGTCTCTTACGATGGCTTGCTTGCTAACGAACAGAGGGAGGATCATGCAGACTTGCAGTAATGCCGTGGGTGTGGAAGTCGTGTGCATGGTGTATAAAAGAATTCTGAAATTTTTCTAAGTGTTTCGTCCAACAATTGGAGCAGTGGTGGCCCACTGGTGGGTCCATTTTTTTCTTGAAATAAACAACCGGTTGCACTGCGGTTTTGCAGCCCGGTTGTATATAGCAAAACTGAACTTTATTTATGTAAGCACGTCACATCCTACTTATAAAGAAATAATTTTTTTGGTTTCTCCGTATTTATGTAAGCAGTCCAAATAATTTCTTTGGTTTTTCTGTATTTTCATAAATTGAGTATTTAATAAATAATAATGGACCTCAACTCGGCTTCTAAAATAATCCTTCTCCCAATAAACTTTTCGGCCAATTACCAAATACATAGGTCCTACTTGATCTATAAAATATCAAATGAATTTAGCCTAATTATCAAATCCAATGAAAAAATCTATATTCCACCAAAAAAAATTTTAGGCCCGTAGCCTATTCTAAAATTACTCATTAAATCTCAAATAGGCTTCCTATACATATTAACTTAAAAAAAACAATTATAGTACCCGTGGTTAGTTTGGACTTGGTGCTAGACTAGGATGTTACAGATCGATAAGTTAGATTTACTGTATAACAAAAAAACTATATAATCTTATGTACTATGATAGACTACATCAATTTATAAATTTATTTTTATAAGATATTTTAATGAACTAAATGTTTTCATATTATAAAGATGTGATAAAATAAAACGGTTGAACATTACGAAATAATTAAATTTTTGTCATCCTAAATGATATAGCATAACATTTTAAATGGTTAATAGAAGAAAAAAATCATTGCATAATATTTGTAATTAGAAATAATAAATTTTTTTTTAATAAAAACGATAGGGGTGTTCAACCGGATCCAGATTTGAATGCTAAAATTCAAGCAATTATCCGTCCGAATTAATTCGAAAATAATTCAAGCTAGGATTGTAACCGGATATTTGGATTTTTCACTTTTTTTTTTTACTATATGTAACACCCCGTATTTTAGTGTATTTTAATGAAGGATTATTTTAATTAATTTAATAATTGATTCTCTAGTTTTAGAATTTTGGGAGTTTTAAAATATTATTTTATAATATTTTAAGTTGTGAAAATATTTTATTGGGCTTTTTTCTTATAAATTATTATTTCAGATTAAATTGATCTTCGATTTAAATTGGTTCGTTTATGGGTTTTAAAATTATTGCTGTTTTATTTAAAGCATTTCACTGCGTTTAATTTATTTTAATTAGTGTTATGCAATTTAATTGCCTTTTATTTTAAAGTATGTTATTGTTGGAGTTTAATATTTTATTTTAATTAGTTTTGAGTTTATTTTGTTTTATTTAATTTTCTGGTTTAAAAATAATGTTTTGAGGATCAGTTGTGACTCGAAAGTGGTGAGGATTAGACCTCATTTCTTTTCCCCATCTTTTCTTTTCCTCTTTCCTTTTTCTCTTCCTCTTCTTTTCTTTTTCTTCTTTTTCTCTCTCCTCCCGTTCGGCCAGCCTCTCCCGCGTCTCTCTCTCTCTTCTCTCTCTTCTCTCTCACGTCTGAACGGACTTACCGCCGCTGCACCGCCTCCGGCCGGCCGTGGCCCTCACACCACCGGCTTCCCCAGCTACCGGCGAGTTCACCCATAAATTTTCAGGCCGCCTAACGCTGTTGTTAGCCGTCGTGAGCCGTGCGAAGCCGTAGGCTTCTCCTCGCCGTTCCGCCACCGTCCGACCACCATTGGCCACCATTTCTTCACCACTTCTTCACCGGCCCAATACCAAGCTTTTCCACCCAAACCCAGCCCCGATCCGTCGTCGGAGCCGCCCGTGCGAGCTCCACTTCCGTTTTGCTATTCTCGGCCTTAAACCACCATTTCGGCCGCCACCCACGGCCAACTTTCACTACCATTAGCTTCACCGACCTCAATAGGCCCTACCCTATCAATTTCAAGTCTTCGTTTGACTCCGTGCAAATTTGGGTTTACAGTGTATTCGGCCACAGTGTTTTTACACTGTGGAGTTGCTGATTTGGTGCTTCCAGTTCCTCCGTGATCCTCCTAAAATTATTATCAAGCGCTGTAAGTATTTCTCCAAAAGACTTTTAAGACTTTAATATATTTTTGCACTAACTTGTTTTATAAACTGTGAATTGGTTATCTGATTGAGCTGATAACTGTTGGTTGTTGATTTCATGGCATTGTGCACGCATGCGTGGGTGCGTGTGTGTTTTATAAAATTATATTTAAGGCTTTTTGGGTGCGTGTGTATCACCCCCAAGCCGAGATGGGATATTATCTCGGTGGAGCTCCTCTGGACACTCGGGAGCGGAATATACTGAGTGTCGTCCCCTGGGGCTTTTGCCCGGGACTTGGACGAGATGGTAGCGCTCTCGATCCGACTCCGTGACTCCTCGGGCTGGCGGGGGTCAGAGGATGCCTGGCTATGTACGCGGTGGGCGCGGAACTGGGCATCACTCATGTATCACTTGCACGGTCGTTACCCGTGGGGTGAAGATGGGAAGCCAGAGTATGTGGATGGTCCCTAGGGGAGGCCATGGTGCATACGGTTAAAATTGGAATTAAAGGAATTATTCCTGGATTTGTTAATCAATGCCAAATGGTGTTTTTGGCGTGAGTGAGAAAATTGTGTTTTTGAGAAATGTGTTTTTCTCGGGTTTTTACGCTTGGGTCATCATGAGCATGCATAGAGTTGGTTGTTTAAATATATTTATTGTCTTTGAGTTTTCTGGGTTTTACTTACCTGCGGTTCCATTTTTGTGGAACTGTAGATTTCGATGCAGGTTTTGATGAGGCAGAGCCCGAGGATGCGGCTCCGCCTGAGGAGTAGGGACATGGCTATTTTTGTGTTGAAGATCATTTCTGCTTTTGTTATTTGTATTTTATTTGACTTGATGCTGTTTTGTAAACAAAATTGTATTATGTTGACATGTGAATTTTCAGTACTCTGATATTGTATTAAACTCTGGTACTTAGTTATTTGACTTAACCGTTCCGCTGCGTATTTTATTGTACACGTGTTGCATTGTACACACTCAGCACATGTCGATGGGGTGCGTGACCGTGTTGTCATCATCCCGGGTGTCTCGATTTCCGTGTGTGTCCGTACATGAAAGTTGGGGACGCCACACTATAAACCCAGATATCCGGGTTATAACCAGATTTAATTCAATTTTTTAATATATATATATGTTTTAAAAGAAGACTTTTAAACTTAAAAAAAAGTCTTTATAGCACTTTTTTAAAAAAAAATAATTATGATATCATGCTTAAATTGCTCAGATTTTAAAAAAAAATTAAAAGATTTTTATAAAAAAAAAAATTAAAGAACAAAATAAATAAGAATGCAAAATAAATAATATTGTTGTTACATCATAATGCAAAACATAAATTTACAAAGAACAAGATAAATAATAATGCATGACAACTAATTAAACTAATAAATAACAATGCAAAATAAATAACATAGTTGAATATTTTCTGTACAACTACTGATCAAATAACTTATATTATCAAATTTGCAACAAAAACAATGTTTTTTAGAAAAGAAAATAATCCCAGATGATAACCAGATATCCAGGTTGTAACTTAATTTCCGGATATCCAGTTTTTTGGATTATTTTTTTTTTTTTGGCTATAAATCTGAATATCTAGGTTATAACCAGATTGTAACCCGATTAAATATTAATACTTTAGAAAAAACTATTTAAAACTTTAAAAAATATTTTTATAGCACTTTAAAAAAAAAAATTATGATATAATATTTAAATTGTCTAGATTTTTTTTATAAATAATTTAAAGACTTCTTATTTTTTTAAAAAAATAACAAAATAAATAATATTATTGTTCCATCACAATGCAAAATATTAATTTACAAAAAATAAAACAAATAATAATACATCATAACTAATAATAATGTAAAATAAACTAATATTTTGTTTATGTCCAACGTCCTAATATTTTGTTTTGCAGAAACGGCAGAATCAACCTTGATTTTTAGGAGACTTCAAATCTCTCTTCTTTGAATTCATTGGCACCATCTCTTTCACATCGTTGTAGAGTTTATTAAAAATAATAATAATAATAATAAATTAAAAAAAAAAATCGGATAATTGGGTTGCAAAATCAGATCCGAATTTATCTTACACGAATGAGCGGATAACCGTCCAAATACATCCGGATTCCGGCCAGGTTTCGGACCGGATGAAAAAAAAAAAAAGGGTCCGATTCTACACGCCTAAACAGCTACATGAATTTATAGACTAAACATGTGAATTATTACATTTTAGTCGTAGGTTTCCTGTAAACAGTATCTTGAAATAAACGAAAACGTCAGGACACCTAAAGGCAGATCACGTGGTATTATTATTTTTCTCTCTCTCTATTCGGTAACTCTAATAATTTGTGTTTGACTTAAAATTAAGTCATTGTCAAATCTAGTTCGAACATACTTATCTCATGGTCCTTGTCGTCCACAACATCCGCTTTGAGTCCCGTGTAGATATTGAGAAGAATTAATTTTTTTTTTATAAATAGTAATAAATTAAAATAATGAAATGAATTTTATAAAAATCACTTAAAATAAATTTAGATATATTTAAATATTAATCAGGATGAGTTTAGACGTATTTATAAAAAATTAAAAAATATTTTAAATTCTGCATATAAAGAAATATTGTGTTGAAAATTATTATAAATCTCACATTTTAAAAGATCTTAAGTTGAAATGAATTTAATAATTTAAAATTTGAGTATTTAGATATTAGACTCAATTTAAAATTAATCTCAATTAAGTCTAAATCAACGAAAGCTTAGTCTTTTCAGTAAATATATAAATATATATTTTTTGATAACTATATATATATATTTATAGGACGCTGCGAGGGTGATCGAAACGGTACCTTTGTATTTTTTTATTTTAAGAATTTGTGTGTGTTTCATTTTATATTTTTTTAAAATATACATAAATACTAAAAAAAATATAAACATATTGATCGGTATTATTTGTTTTTTTTTTCCTAATCGTTACACTTAGAATACAGATTCGAACAACTAATCATTATCGATATATATATATGAAAATTTTAAATATATGTCTCACACTTCTGCACACCATTTAAAAATATGTGATTTTATTCTTTTATCCTTATATTTCATATTAACAGGGTAAAAAATTAAAATTACATATTTTTAAGTGGTGTGTAGAGTAGAGGGCTTCCTTATAGCACAACTCATATATACACGTTAGAACTGTTAAGGGTGTGCAACCAGACCCCTTTTTTTCCCAGTTTAGTCCTGAATCCACAAACCCAGCCCCCAGGTGCATGTGGATGGTTATCCGCCAGGACTATACCCTGGCGGGTGAAATAAATCAAGATTCGGTTACGAATCCGATTCTGTAACTTTTGTCTTTAACCATCGATATAAGATTACAGCCTTATTATATTGGTTAAAAAGGTGCAAAGGGGATGAATGCAAAAATAGAATTAAGGCCAACGTAAGATTGATCTTGAATCGTTGATTGAGTAATACTACAAGTTTCATGGGCTAGGTAGTAGAAGATTAAATATGGCCCATAGAAGTTCCTCAAGTATTATTATTGGTTATGACCTAAACTGTGATGATTTTGATACAGCTCTAGATCAATATTTTGATAAGCAAATTAAACAGTTCAGTACTTAGGTTGGACATGAATAGGTATTTATCGGATATAATTGAACCAAAAGTACCCGAGTTTGATATTTTGGATTAGTGAAAGAAGAACTTATTTAGATATCTCATCCTTGTGAAGATCACACGTGATGCATTTGTTATCCTTATTTTCACCGTTGCATCCAAGTCTGCTTTCAGCACCAGTGGACGTGTAATAGACCCATACCGAATCTCATTAACGCTGGAAACTGTCCAAGCACTAATTTGCATGCAAAATTGGTTGACTTGTGAACCACTTAGTTCTTGGTTGGTGAACGAGAATGTAGAAGGCGTTGACATCGAAGGTAAAATACTTTTATTTGTTAATTTTTATTTTTTGTTACTAATTTATCCATTTAACTTAACCTCTACGTTTTTTTCTTGCTTAAGGTAACACTCTTCCTTCAACTTCAGTAACTTAAGCAACTTCAACTTCAACTTTACCCTCTTCTTAAGGTTCTCTTTATTTCTGTAATAATTCATTGGAATTGATATTGTGCTTAAGAATTTTCACATATATGAAACGCCTTTGTGCATTTAATATTTGTAGTATGAGCCAATCATGTGACATGAATCTGGGAGTGCTCCTAAAAGAAAGAGGAGAGTTTTTCTTGGTGGTGAGATGGAGGGAGAAATTAAGGATCTCTATGAGAAGTAAGTCTACATTTTTTTTTTTTTTCAAAGAGTCAAGGCCACAAGTCCATTAATGACCCCTCCCCAATTTTATTAATAAACCCTCACTTATGGCAAAGGAATACCGTAACAAAACGATCAACTCCACTCAATAAAACTAACAAATATAACAAAACAAAACAAAACCTCAACCCAGAAAAAACATTAAAACTGACACCTAAGGTAAGCTGTACCTATTAAATCTAGCCTATACAAACCATGCACTTCACTTGGTAAAGCCAGAGGCTCTAACACTATCAACTCCTCTCCCAAAGCTCCAATTCTAGTCAATACATCAGCCATTTTATTCCATTCTCTAAAAGTATGAGTAACAGTAAAATCAAACCCAACCAACAAAGGCAACAACTGCTTCCAAAAGTACCAAAGATACCAAACTGTACAAGCTCTACCTCTCAACCAAGATACCACAATTAGAGAATCACATTCAATATCAATGGGCCAAAAGCCCATTTGTTGGCATATTTTAATGCCTTCAATAACAGCCCGAAGCTTCGCTTCATTATTAATAGTAGAACCAAAGAATTTTGAAAAAGCAAAGACTAACCTCCCTTCTTGATTTCAAAGAGCTCCACCTCCCCCAGCAGGACCTGGATTCCAAAGGGAACTCCCATCTACATTCATCTTTAGTCTTCCAAATGAGGCCTTAACCATCTAACAATTTCAATTTTTGGAAGTCTAGGCTGCACTGGTTGAATTTCCAGACTTGACAAAATTTGAAAATCTTGTATTGACAACTTCTTCACTTTGTTTTCAGCTACATTGATCTTCATCCATAGTAACACCGAATACCACACCTGTTGTATTGTTTCATATTTTCCTTACACACGTGCAAGACGTCGCCTTCTCCACAATCTCCATGTAACTACAACTGGGATTAAACCCAATAATATACCAACATGTGAGTTTCTAGCAGACATAGCAAACCACAAATGTATTCTATCCCTCCAAGATTGTTGAGCCAAGAAAGGAACTCTTAACGCAGCTGAAACATTTTTCCAAATTTGATGTGCAAATTCACCCTTACCAAGCACATGTTCCAGATCTTCCTCATGTCCCTCCACACAATATTACATCTTGAAACAATAGAAATTCCCAGCCTACGTATTCTCTCATCCACACTTAAACAACCAAAAGCTGCCTTCCACATAACAATCGACATTTTTTCCGGGATAAGTCTATGCCAAACCCATCTTGCCCAGTCAAATCTTTGCATTTTAATTCTTAGAACCTCCCATGCTGATTTTGTAGAAAACTCCCCATGCTTGTTAGGAAGCCAAATTAAAACATCCTTTTCATTTCTAAATGTACCAACCAGCCTCATAACCTCATTTGCATTTTGCTGCCCCACCAACATCCTTAGTCTCTCAGCATCCCATCCATCATTTACAAACAACTCTCTAATTGTGATCTTTGGTTCCTCCACTATTTCAGACGTATTGCATAGTGACCCTTGATCCAGAAAGTTATCAAACCACAAAGAAATATTTCCAGCACATACCTTCCATTTAGAGTTTTGCAAAATAATAGGAATTCCCTCCACTATTTTCCTCCAACATCTTGAGCCTTTATTTTCATCTAGGGACAAAGAAATATGCCCCTGTTTAATGTATTTGGCCTTAAAAAATTTTGACCAAAGATTCTCCCTTGTCAACAAGTTCCAGCCAAATTTCAGAAATAATGATCTTTGAACTTCTGCAAGTTTTCTTACTCCAATTCCCCCTCATCCACTGGTAAACACATCTTATCCCAAGCTCGCCAATGTTTTTTACTTTTACCTCCTTTATCCCCCCAAAAGAATTTTGCAAATAATCCATTCAGTTTAGTAATAATTGCTTTGGGCACCTGTAAAACTAAAAGTAAATGAATGGGTAAACTTGTAAGAACGTGCCTTAACAAAATCAATCTTCCCCCTTGTGATAAAAGCCTACTCTTCCAACCCAATAATTTCTTTTCTACTTTCTCCAATAAAGGCATTAAATGCCTAATTTTTATACCACCCTCCACAATTGGTGCACCCAAATATGTAAAAGGAAAACTGCCTTCAGAAAAATCAGTTTCTCTCATTATCTCCCTAGCTCGGCTGTTAGTCACATGCTTGGACAGAAAAATAGCAGATTTTTCATAATTTACTCACTGCCCTGACCATCCTTCGTAATCTTTTAGAACACCCATCAAACATTGAACTGATCACTTGCTACCATTCACAAAAACCACCACATCATCCGCATACAAAAGGTGATTAATTCTTGGAGCATTAACAGGATGAGAATAAGGCTGAATACCCCCCTCCCCTAACCTTTTATTAAGCAGCCTTGAAAATACCTCTTCCATAATAATAAAGAGATAAGGCGATAGCGGATCACCTTGCTGGAGCCCCCTTTCTGACTTAAAAAATCCTCGAAAACAACCATTCATTATAATTGAAAACCAAACTGTAGATACACAGTTATCAATCAGCTTATGAAAAAATTCTGGGAAACCCATAGCTAGTAACACATGATTTAAGAATCTCCAATCCACCCTATCATATACCTTACTCATATCAATTTTCATCATGATATTACCACCCCGTACCTTCCTATGTATTAATCGTGTCATCTCTTGGGTAAAGGAAATATTATCGAAAATATTTCTACCCTTCACAAATGCTCCCTGTTCAGCTGAGATAATATTTTCAATAATTCCAACCATCTGATTAACAAGTATTTTTGAAAACATCTTATAAATGACGTTACAAAGACTTATAGGCCGGAATTTATCAAAACTTTGTGGATTTTCCACTTTAGGGATAAGGACAATGAATGATGCATTATAAAATCTAGACAATTCCATACCTTGAAAAAATTCTTTTACAATAGCCATAATATCCATTTTCACCAAATTCCAGCATGTCAAGTAAAAAGAAGACCCAAAACCATCAGGCCCTAGGCTGTTGTCCGCACTAATCGAAGAAATCACTGCCTTGACTTCCTCTTCCGTTGGCTCCACCATAAAATCCCTACCATCTGCTGCTGATAAAACTTGAGGGAACAATTATTCCAAACTAGGCAAATCAACAACATCTTCCTGTGACAGGAAATGCTCAAAATACCAAACCCCTACCTCATGAACCCTTTCTTGAGAGTCCAGAACTCGACTATCAGGAGTTTTCATCTGAGTAACACAAGCCCTTTTCCTTCTATTTGCTATAACAGCATGAAAAAACTTTGTATTACAGTCCCCTTCTAATCTCCATTTATTTTTTGCCATCTGCCCAAGCCTTGTATCTTCCCTTAAATTCCAGACCTCAAGCTTCGCCTTAGATACTAAATATTCCTCTTCCACTTCCATAGAAAAATTTTCTTAAAGCATCACCTCAAGATTCTCAACCCTTTCCTCCAGCTCCCGAATAATCTCATCTACCTTTCCAAAAACACTTTTGTTCCAGTCCCACAGTCTATTTCTCAATCGTTTTAATTTTTCAGCTAATATAAGTAAACCACTATTACTCATAGTCGATTCCTTCCAAGATATATCCACAACATTTAAAAAATTAGCATGTGAAATCCACATATTTTGAAAACGGAAAGGAGATGGGCCATACCTCACAAATTTCGAAACAAGCTTTAGGACAATTGGCAAATGATCAGAAGACTTTTGACTTAATAATTCAGCCAAGGCATCACCAAACTTAGCCAAAAACAAATTATTCACCAATACACGATTAAGTTTTGCCCAACTTCGCGCCAATCCTGATTGTCCATTACACCAAGACATTTGTCGTCCATGTAATCTGAAGTCAATCAATCCACTCCTATTAATACACCCATTAAATTCCTCCATCGCACCAAGAGGCCGCGGCCTCCCCCTAGTACGTTCATCATCTGCCCTTATAATATTAAAATCACCCAAAACCATCCATGGCACCCCTACAGCTGAGATACCATTCAACTCATCCCATAAATTCCTGCGTTCAACTTGATTGCATTTCGCATACACAAAAGTACCTAACAAAAGAACATCATCTTTTGAAAACAAACCAGTAATAGCCTGATTTGACATCCCCACAAGTTCCATATCCATTTCTTCTTTCCAATAAGCCCAAATTTTACCACCTACTTCCAAGTTAGAACTAAAATGTAGAAACCCGATAGCATGAGACCACCGTTGTAAATTTTCCAAACTTTGAAAAGTCTCTGAGATAACCAAAATAGAAATATCAAATTTTCGACTCAACTCTCTAACCCATCTTTTTGATGTACCCAACCCTCTAATATTCCAAACAAGAATATTACCAATCATAAATTTAGCTTTTGGGGGAGGGCCTTTGCCCTTCGAGATTTTCGAATCATCAACTCCTTACCCACACCTGTGGCATCTCCCTTCATCACTAAATTGGAGCCAGGGTCTGAACAATAGTCTTTTTGAACATCGATGTCATTTTCCTTCTCCCCATCTGACAATACTTCAAATCTGTTAGATGTGCCCACCTCTAGATCATTTTCTGTTTTATCACACTCACCATCCATACAATTAATGATTCTCTGCTCTTCTTCCTCAAACACAACACTCGGCTCATCTCTCACCTCCACCAAAACAAACCCCTCCTTCCTTCCACTCTCACCACCACTCGGCACGTCACAAATACTTTGTCTCAATCCACACTTTTCTTGCATTTCAATAACATTTAACCCCACATCCGTAGTACACTCAACCACACTACTTCCCTTCTCTACTTCACCATTTTCAGATACAACATTAATCACATCATTTGCTACACACAAACCACCCATCTCAGGTCCCTCTTTTATTTCTCCCTCACCCAATCCCTCCCCTGATTTACTACCACCCTCCCCATCCATCTCTAATGTATGTCCACTAGCCCTCTCCCCACAAGGAACATTTATATCTCCTGCAGTTAACATCAATTCCACTCCTCCCCTACCCTTTTTTTCCTCAACCTTCTTTTTTCCCACTATTTTTCACTCCATTATTTCCCCATCTTTACGAGGTACACGCATCCCCTCCTTTCTCATAGTATCTTTTTGCCTTTTCTCCCCATTCCTACTCACTACAGCCGTATGTCCCTGTCTAAAGCATTTGGTGCAGTAAAACCCCCTTTTTTCATATACTACATTTTGCCAAATTTGACACTTCTGGCCAATCACTAAAGGAAATCCCACGACTAGATCTGCTAGAAGATCAACCTCCACACACATTCGAGCCCCCGTGGCTCTCATACGATATAATGTTGCATTATTCGTTCCCAAAAATCGACCAAATCTAGAAGCAATTATCTGTAAAACATCTAACCTGTACAGATGTAGCGGCAAACCAGGAAGGAAGATCCACTGTGGAGCAATAGACGACTCCTTTTTGAGATCAAAGTCCACCGACCAATTGAACAGCCTGAACTGGCACCCCGCAACATCCCTTCATTCTCTCGCCCAAGCATGAAGATAGTCTTTCTCATTAGCCAAGTGTAGTAGCACATGGAAGTCATCCATGAAACTGATCATTGGTACTTCCAAAAACCCCCAAGATTTGATGATGTGCTTCCTCAAAACATCAATCGAAGGCCTCACCGAAAGGAATTTGAGAACCAACGCAAATTTCAATTCCTCCGCCCATCTGTCCATCTCAACATCCGTGAAGACAAACCCCAATCCACCCTCAATTAACTCAGGTTTTCGTATCGGCAAACGAAATTTCGCTACGGGCAATGGACGTCGCAACGCCTCAATGAATAACCGTGCACCTCCTGATCCCATTGACTCCGCACCACTCCTTTTCTCCCCAGAAACACCCCCCGCATCAGAAGCCGGAAGGGATCCCATCCCTAAACGCTGCTCCTAGACCCAGAGACCGGCGGGAGGCCGATCCCCAAAGAAGATAATCGAAAATCGCAAAACCCTAGCAGAGAGAATCCTGCCACGTCAGCACTCGTAGCAACTTGAGAGTCCGAAGTTGCTTTCACTCTTTTCCTCCCAAGTAAGTAAGTCTACATTAACCTTGACTATTTTGTGATGGATAATTTGTGAAAGATTGTTGGGCTTTTCCTGCATACTTATATAAAGAGAAACCACATAAATCAACATGCCCTTATACATTTCCTGGTTCTGCCATTGTGCATATGAGTACTCATGATATATGAATTTGGTATCATTCTGGTAGATCTCTGGATTAGAATTGAATATTTATACAAATAAATAAATAATTTATTTTGTTCTTAAACGTATTCTTGTAGATCTCTCGATTTGGTATCATTCTTGTATTAACTTTGCGTTGTGGATATGCAGGAGGAACACACAAAAATCCAAGCAAACAGAGAGGTTAGAGAATATCTACATGGTCTCACATGCTCCACTTGATGAATATGGTGAGATTTCATGAATAGAAATAAACCTTCATATTTCATGTAGAATTTTCTATAATCTTTGTTGATTATCTCCTCAAATAACTATAGAAGAATCAGTCATCTTTTCTGCTTGGTTGCATTTGTTTGCTGATATAGGCCCAAGACTTAAAGCTGTAAGACAGTAATTATTATAGTGTCTTTGTGAGGTTTTGTTTCAAGTTTTTTTTCTCTTCATGTTCTTTTTGACATGTTGTTTCTAATCATTATAGTTTTCATTTTTTTGTGGTAATTGATGTTGTTGGCAGCTTATGGAGTCTCAATCCAACAGAAAATTTTTCAAAATGGTCATCACCAGGTCAAGGCGAAAGAAATCAAATTTTCCCCCCAATTCCAAATTCAAAATGTGAAGACTAATGCATAATCTAGAATCCACCGGAATGATCCAGAAAATATTCAACAATGTTATTTATTTTGCATTGTTATGTATTAATTTAATTACTTGTGATGTATTATTATTTATTTTATTCTTTGTAAATTTCTATTTTGCATTGTGATGTAACAACAATATTATCTATATTTTATTTTTATTTATTTTGTTCTTTAATTTATTTTTTTATAAATTAATTTTAGAAAGTGTTTAAATTAATTTTTTTTTAAAATCTGGACAATTTAAGTATAATATCAGAATTTTTTTTAAAGAAAACCTGTTATAAATTCTTTTTATAAGTTTTAAAGTCTTTACAAATAAAAAATAAAAACCGGATTAAATCCGGTTATAATCCGGATATCCGGATTAATTTGATAATCGTTCGATTTTTAAAATTCGAATCTGAATCTAAATCCGATTATAACTAGATATCCGGATCCAGTTTAAGAACTGTCCCGTCCAAATTTGACAACCGGATGTGCCCGGCCCAGAGCAAATTGCACTTTTTGTTGGCTGGTAGAAACATTTTGTTGGCTATTTGTACGTTCTTTGTTGTTCCCTTGAGTTGAGAGTACCATTTCTACTTGGAAAATGCTACATGCCCCGATGGGGGCTCCCCTTGGGGTGTAGGCATTTATTTATTTGATGTGTTTTTTATATAGATTTTTTTAATAATGTTAAATGTTTTAAAAAAATAAAATAAATTTATAATATTATTAAAAAATATTTTCTTAATCATGAAGTAAAAAATATTTTTATTTTATTTTGAGATTAAGAAAGTATTTTTTAATAATTTTTTTTTTATTTTCTGATTAAGAAAATATTTTTTAATGATATTATAAATTAATTTTATTTTTTTAAAATATTTAAAATTATTAAAAAAATCTATATAAAAAAACTTCAAAAAAAATATATAAAAAATAAGGCTACAACCCAGCGGGAGCTGTAGCATGACCGATTATACGCGTGCCACCAACGTCATTCATGTCCACGAGTTCACTCGATGGAACATAATCAGTTCACTCGATGGTTTGAGTTTTTCTAATATTATGGTCAAATTTATTTTATAATATAACGTACTATAAATATATTTATAAAATTATTTTTTTAAAATTATTTTTTGTAACTAAAATATATATATTTATATATATATATATACATAGATATTATATCCGAGGGAATTACCTGCTTTGCTATTGGGAAATTATTCTAATTTGCTAATGGATGCCTCGATTATATCTCCATCCGCTTAACTTACCCAAAAAAATGTTATTATATATATGATCGAAAAGATGATCAGTAGCAATGGCATTATTGTTTTAAAAACATTTGCAATGGTACGTACTTATAGCAATAGTATTGACTTGGATAAAGTCATTGAAGGATAGATAAAATTTAGATAATTTGTACTAAAAAGATGCTGCATTAGATTGGATATCTTTAAAATAATTTAGATTTTTTCTACAGTGATTAGTTAAATTTGAAGAATCAAATTGATTTATCAAAAGTTAAAATAATAATTTCTCACTCTAAGTAAATATTATAATATTAATTTCTCACTCTAATAAAAATACTATTTAATTTGTAATTAAGAAATTTATATTAAAATATTAATTTCTTACTCTAATAAAAATATTATTTAGTTTTTAATTAAGAAATCTAGATAGAATTTTTAATGACTTTAATTAAATATTTTTTGTTATTAGTATTGAATGACTTTTAAAAATATGATTTTTTTAATATTAATTTAATTAGAATATAATTATTATTAATATTAAATTGATTGAATTATAAAATGTGATATAAATAAATTAAATTAAAAAATTATTAATTTAATAATATTTTATTATTATATAAAAAGTAATTTAATATAGAGATTAAATTTAAATAAAATAAATATAATAAAATATAATATTAATTAAATTTTAAAGATACTTTTGACGTAGTGCTTTACTCAGGCCAGCCAGGCCACCATTCTCACCTGCTGAGAAAATTAATGTGCCAGATCTGGATCGAAGCTGCATGGACTGATGGTCAGGAGGGACGTACCGTAACGCCCACCAGCAACATTAATGTGCCAGTCCAGACTTCTTAGAGAAGGGGACTCAAGTTGGCAAAACCACAATAAATGCAGTGCGGCAGACTATAATTCGGCTTGTGGGCCATATATAGAAGCATGCATAGACGTAGGGTTCCGAATTTTTCATTATTTTTAATTTTTTTAAAGGGAAGAAAAAAAGTGATCACAGCCAAAAGTGGATGACTGTAGTAAAGTTTCCGAAGAAAAAAAAAATGAAAATTAATTAGTACGTAAATGCTTTCAGGCTGCCTCTGCAGCTCTTGATCTCATGAACCTCTAACATGTAAAAACGGTATTTGATAATTACCCATCTTCCTTAATTTATTTATCAGAAATAAATAGATCAATGGGATTCGTGAACGTCCATTAATCCAAGATTTCCTTCTCTCTCATAAACCATCCTTAATTTTATGTCAGGATTCAGCTCCTTTGACTGTTTATCCCCTAATCTTTAGTACCCGAATGTCTTTTTTAAGCATACTGAGTACAGACTCATTGCAGACCATGCATTCATGAACCTCTTGACTATTGACTCTGTATACGAAGTGGTACTCCATGGCCGTGGTTTGGGACTTTGCACCACTGTCAGCAACACGTGGATATAAATCTCAGGAAAAAGTTTTCAGAACACCACTTGGAGAAGTATCGATCATTTAACAGTTGACTTCTTTGCCTCTGTCAGCTTATAGTCAAGGTTTCGTAAATTTCTAGCTCATCTTCCCAACCGTACGTATCGCGCGCACTGGCCAGCTACTTCATTGAACCCAGGATGATCAGTACGTTACTGCAGTA
>QEOT01001516.1:145602-159121 GCA_003123785.1 Pterocarya stenoptera
TGCAGAAGGAAACAAAGAGATGAAAACATATTTCCGAACTCTCTTAAAGAAGAACACAACACATTAACTTAACTTTTAAAGTGTAATGTCTCCTCTCCTGCCAGGCGACCCATGCATTTATATGTTTTTATTTTTTGTTCAGTAACGGGCACAGTTTCTTCTGTACGGTTTTTTTGTTTTGCCACTTAGATGAATTATATATCTCTGACATGGATCTTATGTATCTTATTTTACTTTGCAGGAAAGTTAACAGAACCATGAACGGACATGCATGGATTTGATTTTATATTTTCAATAATAATGAAGTTTTTTTATACCCACTAATTAAGTATATTTTTTTAATGGTTTTTGTAATTTTTTATTTGTTTTTTAGATTTAGATTTATTTTTTTCACAATTTTTTTTAATGTTTTATGTATTTTTTTTATTTGTCTTTTGTGTTTTTTTTTTCCTTCTTATGTTCTAAGCACGGTTTTTTCTGTACAGTTTTTTTTTTTATTTTAAATTTAAAGATGGAAACGACACAATTTCCTAACGCATGCACTGAGCCAACCTGTAGAATAGAAAAAGCATACAGAGAAAAAGCATAAAAATGTTGTACTTCCTATTTTAAATCGGTATTATGATAAGAGACCCACATTTTAAATATGGTATGCACAGAAGCATATGGTATGCCCAAAAGCAAACCAGCTAAGAGACTAGCATAAAAGGGTATTCTGATGCACGGTGTCAGTGCATCAGAAATGCTAATAACATTACAGTCAAACGAAATTAAAAACTTCTTACTCATCACAGGACACTTGAATCATAAATTTTGTACTGACAACCTGCAAAGCATAACAGAAAAAAAATAATAAACCCAAAATATCTGAACGCTTGACGGACACAAAAGAATATAATAGATTGACAAAGAAGACGCAATACACGGATTATGTACGGAAGGACAACAAAATTACTATTTATTAATGTTCATTCGGGATAGCCGCTTATATAATAGAGAAAGATATATATATTTAGGGGTGCTACTGGGCCCCTACGCTGCCTCCACATGGATAGGGGTAGGAAAATTTTACCTGTACCCCATCCGTAGCCCGAGTACTGTGAGAGTGAACCTCTATCAGTTCGACATCCCTACTGGACTTTAGCCTAGTTGAATTATTTGTGTCCAAAATGATCCAGAATCTATTTTTGGGTCCTTAATTTAACTAAAAAATATATATATTTAAAAAATGAAAACAAAAAATAAAATATATAGATAGAACTATTAATTATATTCTAAGTTTCAACTAATACCATTAAGTATTAACTAATAATTATCACTATGGCACTAAGCTATTACAATTTACAATTATATAATTAAGAGAACTAATAAACTATTACAATATTACAAATTCATCTAAAAATAGTAAATATTACAAATTGTACTATTAATTGTTGCAGCAACATTACAATTAATTGTAAATTAACACAATCATAATATTTCAATTTGATCAATTTGGGGTGGTACCGTGACGGTGAGTTCATTGAGTGGTGAGTTGTGTCAACTGCTGTGAAACTGAAAATTAAGATTATAAAAGTTAATAAATTATAAATCTGTAATATTAATAAGTAAAAAATAAAACAAATCAGAATTATAAAGTTATAAACATGAAACAAAAATTTAAAATACAAAATATTAAAAGTACTCTCCAATATGAGATTGAGCTATTTGAATTTAGGATGAAGATGAGGCTGGTGAGCATAGATTATGGGTCCTTAGGATTAGGATTCGGCATATGTATATTGAGAATATAAAAACAAAAAAACATACAAGCAAAATAATTAGATACTAAAATGTTATATAAAATTATAAATGCAAAAAATAATTAAATGACAAATTGTGCAAATCATGACAATGGTGGGTCCAATACACATAAGGTTATACTGCATCAGAGGTAGCTGTAGACGCCGTCTCATGTATGACTACAACAATTAAATTTAAAATTAATAACGATTAAATGAAAATAAATAAATGAAAATAAGAAATTAGAAAATGAAATTCAGGTCCCATGATTCGTCGATTACCAGATCCAGACTAATCACTACCCTATTTCTCGACGTCGACCTCCTCATAGTCAAGAACATTCAGAATATGAATTGGAGTCCCCATGATCCAATTTTGCGTGCAAATCAAAGTCTCCATAGTAGTAGGAGCTAATGAACTCTGGAATGAATCCACGTTTTTATTGAACCCACGTTTTTATGATTGACAAGTCAATCGTAATTGATGATGGTTATACATCACGTTTTTAAATTAATTGATGATGGTTATAAATCCACATTTTTATACATCCATGTTTCTATTAATCTGAATCCTTAAATTAATTTAAGGTCCCAATCCGAATTAATTAGCCACAAATTCACTATTAATGATTCACTATCATGTATTCAATCATCAAAATTTAAAACACATTACTTAATACAAACTCAAAAAAATAAAAATCGAGACAGATTCACACACAATTCATCAATCATCAATGATTCAAACCACATGCACAATCAAGTCTCCGTAGTACACAATTCACAAAATCACATCCTCCATCTTCGATTAAACCCCATCATTCCTCCAATCTTCATTCCATAAATCACAAAAAATTATTTTTTTAATTAAGATTCTTACCTTCGGCGATGGAGATGAAGACGACGACGACGTAATTTGAGAGTTTTTCGATGGTGATGGAGATTGTAGAATCGGAGATGTAGAGAGGGAGCGAGACTTAGAGAGAGAG
Source organism: Pterocarya stenoptera (assembly GCA_003123785.1). Lineage (NCBI taxonomy): Eukaryota > Viridiplantae > Streptophyta > Magnoliopsida > Fagales > Juglandaceae > Pterocarya > Pterocarya stenoptera. Next base: position 148,370 of record QEOT01001516.1, read on the forward strand.
AGAGAAAGAGAGATTTAGAGTGTGAGAAAGGCTCGCCTAGGTTTTATTTTTAATATATATAAATACTTATATATAATTATATATATTATATAAAGCAGGGGGGCTGGGGATTTGCGGGGCGGGGTTGACCCCTATCCCGCCCCTGCCCCCGTTGCCCACCCCTATATATATATATGCATGTTGCGTGCTTTTTTCTTTCTTTCATTTATTAATGCACTCGGTCGATCTCCAGTAGCTCTAGGCCTTTGTCTGTTGTTTAAGTACGGCAACTTGAGCCGAAACATATATATATATATAATATCAATTAACAATCCCGATTATTTATGACATGTCAACCTTCATATTTGATGATTTAAGGCTTATAACTTGGCTTGACAAGTTGAAAGTGGGTGGGGGTGCTGACTTGAGGCTTGGGGAAGTTGGGCCTAGTTCTACAGCTCAATTCGAACTAGTAATAATAGAAAAGCTAGTTGAGGATTTTGATGTGCCCGTGTTTCAAAATGATTGTCTCATTGATGAGGGGCAAGAATTGGTAATTGAAATACATTCTGACTGTGAAATTGAGAGGGACTAGATGAAATGTGATATGAGTAAAGATTATTGTATAGACTCAGAAAGACCTAATAATGTCGTCGGTAAGTTTCAAGAAAGGAGTTCTAGTACCAGGGTGATTTCTCACCCTACTAAATTGAATTTATGATTAGTCCAATTATCTTTTAGAACATTAGGGGTGTTGGCACTTCTCAATAGAAGTTGAAGAAAATTATAAAAAAATTTAGGCCTAATATTATTGCTTTGGCTGTGCCTTTTATGCTAGAGGACAAAATTCATAATCTCATGGGGCGTTTCAATTGTGAGTTTTTTTTTTTTTTATCACTAATGAAGCACAGGATGGAAAGATCTGGTTATTATGGAACTCGGTTATCTCGGTTACTTGGCTGACTGGGTCCAACCAATTTGTATCAGTTAAAGTTGAGGAAAATGACCATGTTTTCGTTCTTACCATTGTGTATGCTAAGTGTACTCAACTTGAAAGGAAGCTGCTATGGGAGGATCTGGAGGATTGGGGTGCTAGTAATCCCATGGGTTATTTGTGGTGATTTTAACATTATTAAAGATGACTTAGAAAGAAGAGGCGGTCGTTCTTGTCCATTTGCAACAATGGAAGATTTTAATTTGTGTATTCAACGTTGTGGTTGGTTGGATGTGCGTTCTAAAGGTCTGACTATGACTTGGCTCAACGACCAATGCGGTTTGGCTCAAAATTTGGCAAGGTTAGACATATGTTTTATTGACTCTCATTTTCTTAATTGTTTTTTTAATGTGTTTTTTCAGGTTTTGGCTCATACTACTTCTGACCATTCTCTGTTGGTGATTAGAATGGGGGAAGATCCATTCAGGTATGGTCGTAGCCCTTTTCAGTTTCAGTTTATGTGGATTGATTATGTTGATTTTCTTCGCTTAGTAGATAGTGTGTGTAATATTGAGGGTGGTGGTTATGAGTTTTTTCATCTATCTATTAAACTGAAAAAGGTTAACGTGGCTTTAAGAGAGTGTAATCATGACGTGTTTGGTAAAACTAATGTCATCATCCATGACCTTGAGCAACGTATTGTTTGTTTGGAGGATAGGCTTCAAAATTGTTTTAATTCTGAGAATGATCATGATCTTTTGAAGTCTTGGATCTTTTAACTTGGATGGGTAGAGAGGATATTCGTCTTTCTCATGTGGCCAAGAAAAGCTGGTTGAAAAATGGAGATCAGAATTCAAAATTTTTTCATACTTATTTGAATGCTAAAAATCATAAACATGTTAATGAGATGTGTTTGGATGATGGTACCAGCTTAAAGTCCCCTTTTGATATTCATCATGTTGATGTGGAGTATTTTCATGATTTTTTGGGGGTGAGCGGTAATAATGAGTTGCCTAATTTAAGTGATTTGATTCTCCTGTGGTCATTGCTGAAGAAAATATGGGGATTTGTAGAGCTCATTCTCTTGAAGAAGTTAAGGAAGCTCTCTTTAGTATTCCTATAAATAGTAGTTTTGGCCGGGATGGTTTTGGTTCTGGTTTCTATAGGGTTTGCTGGGATCTGGTTGAATTTTTTAAAATTACTTTTTCCCTAGCTTTTACACTGCTTCGTTTATTGTCCTAATTCCTAATGTGGATAAACCTTCTGATTTTGATAAATTTAGGTCTATTAGTCTCTATTCTGTGATATATAGGATTTGCTCTAAGATTATCGTCGACCGTTTGACAAATGTGCTTTGTAAGATTATTTCTAAAGAGCAAAGGGCATTTATCATTGATCAGAGTATTTTTTAGAATATCAGTCTTACCCAAGAGATGGTTCATTCTATTCATAAAAAGAATAATAGGGGAAATGTTTTAGTCAAGCTTAACATGTCCAATGCTTATGATCGTGTTGACTGAGATTTTCTTATACATGTCTTGGATGCTTTTGGTTTTTCTTCTTCTGTTTGTGACCTGATTAAGTCTTGTATCACCATCCTGTGGTATTCCATTATAATGAATGTCACTTCTTTAGGTTTTTTTAAAGGTAAACATGATTTGAGGTAAGGAGACCCATTTTTTCCTTATTTATTTATCTTGATGCAAGAGGTGCTTTCTCGTCTTCTCAATAAGTCCTTTAAGGATGGTATAATTGGTCAATTTGTGCAAGCTCGAGATACTTCTCTTATTTTAAACCTCATGCATGCGGATGCTATTGTGATTTTTGCTAATGGTGGAAAGAGATCCATAAGGTGTTTGATGAAGGTTCTGAATCTTTATGAACATTGGATAGGTCAGGTTCTCAGTAAAGAGAAAAGTGCTATATTTGTTTATAAAAGAACTCCTCTTTCTAGGAAGTTATCTATTCTTCGTATCACTAATTATTTTGAGGGTTCATTTTCTTTTAAATATTTGGGTGTTTCTATTGTGGTTGGCAAACTTAAAGTTGGAGATTTTAGTGAGTTGCTTGGTAAGATTAAAAAGAAGATTGAGGGTTCGAAAATAAAAATGCTCTCTATCGGTGGTCGTACTATTTTGCTTCGTCATGTCTTGTTGAGTATGGCTACTCATCTTTTGGCTATTTTACATGTCCCTAAAACCATGATCAAGGCATTGAATAAGCTACTAAGTTCCTTCTTTTGGGGTGATTCAAAGGGTAAGAATAAAAGGAAATGGATTGCTTGGAGTACTATCTGTAGGCCTGTTGAGGAATGTGGTTTGGGTATTTGAGACTTTGGTGATATTTAGAGAGCCTTATATTTGAAACTTTCTTGGCGCCTTATTACGGGCAATTCATTATGGGGGATTTTTTTAGGGGCAGTCATTTATCTTGGAATCGAAAACAGGTACTTGATTTTGGAAATCTCTTGTCAAGAGTATCCCTGATCTTTTAAGTAACTCTATGTGGAAGGTTCAAGAGGGTAATATTTCCTTTTGATATGACAATTGGGTTGATGATGATCCTCTTTGTGGCCATTATTCGATTATTGAGCAGCTAAGTTAAAGATTAAAGAGTGTCATCTGGATAATGGGTGGGATCTTCCTCTTCTGGAAAGGCTTGTGGGTGCTAAAAAAATTTCAGATTTGTGTCAGTCTTTGGCTCGGAGGAATAAGGGGCATGATGTTTTAATTTGGTTAAAGGACACAAAAGGTAATTTCACTACTAAAAGTGCTTGGGATTGTATGTGGGTTAGAGCGTTTCCTTTACCTTTGGCCCTTTGGATTTGGCATAACACTCTTCCTAACAACATTTCTATCATGATGTGTAAGGCTTTCATAACTGCCTAAGTGTTAATAAGAAGATTAAAACCGCTGGGATTCCTATAGTTTTGTATTTGTTGTTCTAGGGATAATGTTCAAGACTTGAATCATATGCTCTATACTGGAGACTTTGCTCATCAAATTTGGAGACTGACTGCTATTCAATTAGGTGTGCACATGAGTGTTTTTCATACTTGGCACGATCAAGTTAACTTGTGGTTTTGTCGTGCGGGTAAGACTTCCCAAATTAGGACTATCTTTGGCCTTCTTCCTTCCACTATTTTCTGGAAAAATTGGGATTGGCATTGCAAAGCCAAGTATGAGGATAAGGTTGATAATGTTGTTTCTGTTTGGCATGTTATTAAATTAAATTTGGGCTTCGTAGGATTAGGCAACTACACATGAAAGTTTCTAAAATTCATTCTCAGGATGCTGCTATTTTGAATAGATTGGATATTCCAGTCTTAGTTCCTAAGCCCTAGTAGGTGCATGTTGTGCGCTGGTCTAGGCCTCAGCATGGATGGGTAAAAATTAACACAGATGGTAGCAGTTTGGGTAATCTAGGGCCGGCTAGTGCAAGGGGTGTTATTCGTGATAATTGTGGCAAGCTGTGTCTGGCTTACACTGTGCCTTTGGGTCGTGGGTTTAATAATTTTGTTGAGATGAGAAACGTGCTGGAAGGTGTTCGATGATGTTATCATCTTGGATTTTACTGTGTTGAGATTGAAACGGATTCTTAGTTGATTGCTAATTGGATTACTAAGAGGAAATGTAACATTTGGTATTTAAATGTTTTTTGGGATGAATTATTTGATTACCTTAACTGCATGGAGTATCATGTTCATCATATTTTTCGTGAAGGTAATATAGTGGCTGACTTCCTTGCTAAGCGGGTTGCTAGGGATTTAGATATGGATTTGGTTAGTGATGATTCTCTGCCTCGTGAGTTAATAGGTCTTCTTTGTTTGGACAAGATTGGTCTTCCTCGTCTGCGCATCTCTTAGTTTTGTCCTTGGTAAGTTTATCTTTTGGTTATTTTATTTCATATCATTATTTATATGTGCGATCTTTGTTGCAGGTTGCAAGTTTGATTTTTATTTCTTCAAGATTGTTTTTGGATTGGTTTAGGCTTGTATTTTCAATACAATGGTGTTTTATTAGGGATGTTTAGTCGATTTTTTAAGTATTGGGTTCTTTTATTTTTTTATCCATTGTATAACCCATAAGTCTCGATGTAATCATGGTTTTCCTCAGCCACAAATGAAGGCTATCAATAAAATTGGGGTACTATCATCTTCTTAAAAAAAAAAAAAACTTTAAAGGTTGTTTGGATAGTGAGATGTATTGAAATATTAACAAAATCTTAATGTAGATCCCAATAGAAATTTTCTTGGATCTTTAAAAAGGAAACAAATGTATTGCAATAGTGTTGATCATCAAAATTTGAAGAGAAGTGTTATAGTCTCAAAATGATCTTATAAATATAAATGCACAAACTGACATAGTTTTATATGATACGTAGATTTATTTTACAATAAAAGTAGTTTTACAATTTCATCACATAACACTCCAAACCACATTGATTTTTGTGTAATCTTTTTATAGTTAAAGTATTTCTCAAATTTGAAATAGAGATACAATTTTGCTATTGTTGCTTGCAAAGCTGTAAAAAAGAAAAGAAAAATAAAACATGCTTATACAATTATCAATATGCCATAGGGGAAAAAGCATATGTACTCGCGGTGTTACTCTGTCGCTCAGAGTAGCCCGCTGCAAGTTACTGCTAGGCCAAATTCATCTTTTTATTTTCTTTCAATTTTTTTATTTATATATATTTTTTTATCATTTTAAAATATTTTTAAAAAATATAAAAAAAAATCATCAATACATTAATATTCACTTCCTTAACTATTAAGTAAAAAAAAAAAAATTAAAATACATAAGGTGTCAAAATAAGAGGGCAAGTTAAGTGGACAAAATAGCATTTTTCTAAAAAAAATCTATTTGGAGTATGGTCTTTTGTTCACACACCCTCACGTGACGAACCCGATCTAAAAGATATGTCACGGATCATAGGGACAAAGAAGGATCTATCTCCCGCTTCTTAAATTATGTTTGGGGTGAGGGATGAGATTTCTCAATCTCAATCTCATCTCATCTCATCATTACATCTTTTTCAAATTTTCATATAAAATATAATAAACAATTCAACTTTTTCAAATTTTAATTTAACTTTTTCAAATCCCAAAACAATCATAATATTAAAAAATAATATTTTAAACTTTCATCTTAACACTATTCATAAAATTTTTAAAAATTCTCATCTTATCTCAACATCCAAACATAATCTTAGGATAGGTTTGGAAGCTAAGAATTTTCAAAAATTCTCATCTCATCTCAACTCATCATTACACATTTTTTAAATCTCCATATAAAATATAATAAACAATTCAACTTTTTCAAATCTCAATACACATTTTTTAAATCCCAATTCAACTTTTTCAAATTTCAAAACTAAAAAATAATATTTTAAACTCTAAAACAAAACANCTTCCCGATCAAAAGAGGTATTGAATGAAGGGTGTTACAAATTGAAAGGAGGGATTCATGCATGGCAGGTACTATTGGATTACTACAAGAGAATTGAGATTTTTGGGATGAACAATTTCATCTCAAAAAAGATCATTTTTGTCTCAGAAGATTTTAGAGAGAAAAAATTTTCATCTTTAATTTGTCTCAAAAATCCGTCTCAAAAAGTTTTTGGAAATGAAATTTTTTCGTTTAAAAAAAGCACTTTTAAGAATGAAATGTGGCCGACCCGTTCGAATGAAATATTTTTTGAAGACAAAACGGTTTCATCCGAAAATCGTTCGAACCATCGATGGTTCTCAATGACAAGTAGTCATTTTGCTTTTTAGTTGTACAATTTCATCCCTCTTTCTCATAGAAAGGAGACCGTCTTCGTTTTATTCTAGTTTTCATTTCATTTTATTTTTTGCTTTCATGCATGATTATATTATCGCTATTAGCTAGCTAGCTAGGAACCATCAAGAGTACGTACGTAGAATGATTTTGTTAGGTCAATTACCTTTTTTTGGGGGGGTTTGTTTCTTTTTGCTCTAATATTCCATGGATGAGTACTTTCCATCTAACATTTTCACGAGAAAATCACATAAATTATAGCCTTTTATATGTTCCCCGTCCGGGTTTGCTTGACCAACAAGAGGGCCTGCATGTGTGTACATATATATACGTATGAACTGTACTTACAAATTTCACTTAACCTGCCAGCATTAATATATATTCATCACTTATGAATATAAAAATTGTTTCGAGAATGCTTATGTGGCTGTTTGTCCGGAGATTGATGAATTTTCACAATAGGACTTGTCATGGGATCATAAGGGATGATGATGGCTTGGAACTGGAAGAGGGTCGATATATCTCTGCACAAATTAGTTTGCTTTTGCTGGAAACGTTTTTGTTAGAGTTTTGCTTTAAAAAAAAAGTAATGATACTCATCATCCAAACTTTTATTATCCATTTATCATTCTATTATGTGTCATTAGATGATTAGAAATTATTTATTATATTCTACTTATGAATTTATTATGTAATGCTACATCATGAGACGATGGAAAGATGATAAAAATTAAAATGATAAATAAACTTGTCTTTAAAAAAAAACAACTACAAAATTGGTGTGCGGTGTAAGGGTTCGGGATAACAGGGCTCATATACTTAACAGTCAACATGCATGCCAATCTGATATGGAAGGACCATGCAGCATGGATTAAATTTGTCAGAGGTCTTCTGGACGCAGTTAAAACCCCCCTCCCCCACCCAAAAATAAAAAAATAAAAATGTAGGTTTGAATATTAATGGAGAGGGATAAGGCAAATGGCACGTTGGGTAGGTGAAGTAATTTATGTTAGAAGTTAATGTTACAAGTTTATAATAGGTCATGCAATTAATGGCTTGTCATACAGTATATATTTTACCCAACAACGGCTTGTGAAAAAAAAAAAAAAAAAAACCTTATACGAGTGACAAGAATGGAAAAATATAAATTTTCCATCCTACAACTAATTAACAAAACATTTTACATTTGCACAAAATACTACTAAAACTAACACATTGCATTTTTAAATTAGCAAAAAGTTGTAATTAATATGCAGTAGTACTCTCAATGGTTAAAATTAGATAATAAGGCTATTTTTTTCATTTTTAATAATTAAAAGATGTAATATATTAAATTTAATAATGATCAAACTGTTAAAAAAAATTAGTTGGTGGAAAGTGTGTTTTCAGTGATCAAAAGCTCTTAACAATCGGATGATGGCATGTGTACAGTCCTTTTCGCAGAGATAAAGAAAAAAAAAGTTTGTGATTTGAGATCATGTGTTGATGATCATTTCTCACATATATCCTCTATAATTAATCGGTATGCATGTAATATGGACAGTACATGCTTAATTTAATTTTAGTTCTTATGATCCATAAATATCACCAGCAGTCTAGAAGCAATATTCCCATCACAAAGAAGTCTTCCAGGAGAAGTTTGGCCCAAAAAGTCAAGTAGTATGTGTTCGTACTTTTTATTTCTTGCCCCCACTTTACGTTATGTCATTTCTTTTTTGCTTTATGTCACGTCACTAACTTTTCCTCCAGACTGTCTCTTCCTTTTCTCTTTATGAGTCTCAAGGTTGTGGGATCAAAAAAAGTGTTTGAAATAGAAATACTTCTTATTAATGTCTAAAAATAGTGCAATAGTTTGGAAAGGGAAAAAGATCAATTCTCGACCCCGCTGAGGTTATTCAGGCCTCAATTGGTATTGTGTGGAGTTCTCGACAATGGTTTGGTACGGTTGTACGGTGTCTATAAATCCATGACAGTAAACAGTAAATAAATACAAAGAAAATAAAGAGAGATGGATACACAAATTTACATAGTTCGGTACTGGCCTACATCCACGGAGGTTTTGGAAGGACATAGTCTACTATAATATGTTTGCTTTACAGTCTCTCATCCTCACTGTACAATAGATATCAAAAGACTATCTTATGGTGGAGATTTCGTTGTTGAAGCTCCTGTTGTGAGGTTAAAGAGGCCTTCCAGGAGAAGTCTGGCCCAAAAAGTCCCTGAAGTCGTATGTGTTCGTGCCTTTTATCTCTTACCCCCACTTTGTTTTATGTCACTTATTTTTGCTTTATGTCACATCACGCCCTTTCCCTCTTGATGAGTCTCTTTCTTCCCGATCTCTTTCTTCCCTCTTGATGAGTCCCCCGTCGGCACTTACGCGTTTGGGCTGGGCCTAGAAAATTCTATTGTATGGTTATATTTTTATCCCTTATACTTCTCATTATATGGGGGAGGCTAACTAGCTAGTAAGGTTGTGTATAAAGATGACACTTTTTATAGATTTTGTAAAAGGAAATGATATTTGTAGTATTAGATCATTCAAGTTCTGCGCACTCTTTTTAAAAAATTTAGGTAAATTTAGAACTCACATGAAAACTTATTCTTTTAATGGTGGACAATACTTTGACTAATCACATGAAAACTCCCTTGTTCGTTAAAGCAACCCCATCATCTATTTCATTTTTTAATCATGGAATTCTCATCTTGCTTGAGAAAAAAGAGGGTAAGGATTGGCGTTCATATTAACTTCCCCTTCAAAGACTGTAGTCGTCTCCATGCAGCGGGGGGAAGATTGATCTTTTATGCGAGAGAGAGAGAGAGAGAGAGAGAGAGAGAGAGAGAGGCCTTTGAATTGAATGGGGCTCTCCACTTGGGAGTTCATTTTCCCTGTTGGTTTGTTACCCTTGAAGGCCCAAACCTTAGGTAGGCACAGATATCGATCACATGTTGCAGACAGCCGACAGGCCTAGCTCAGTGAATCAAACCCGTGTTGTATCTTTCAGCCCATTCTAGCTTTCTTATTGGGACCTCTTGTGTCTGTACATTTCACTACGTACGTTTCAATTTTGTGATTTATTTTTAACTGATTTGAGGAATGATCTGTGCATGTCTATAGTAAGAAGGGTGGGAATTCGGACTATGACTAAGCAATGTAAACGGTTTAGTCCTATTATTATAATATTTTGGATACCAACGTACTCCATCAACTTTTTTTTATGCAGAGTGGGCATTTATATGCAACTAAATGCATATCCTACCTCCTTTGTGTTTTTTATGGTCCATCTTTGCCTCAGTAGTCTTTTTCAAAGCACATTTTGATTATCTTTCTCATGACTACTTTGAAAGAATAAGCCAATTCCAAAAAGGATACCAATCACCCAATTTAGTAGGAGATTAAGATACGGTTTATACACAATTTTATTTCAGGAGTGTAAACCCATTTATAGATTAAGATATCTAGATTTGCATTCAGATTTATAATGCGGTCGATTAATCCATATTGGGACGGATATAAAATCCGGATACCCATCCCGGATTTTTCAAACTCTAGACAGGATCAAACAAAATAAATCAAGTACCAATGCATAACCTTATTCTGTTTCACTCTTTCATCCGACAGTATGGACTTCATGAAGTACTGACTATTAGGGAACATGAAATGTATGGAGAAAAGCGTGTTTAGCAGAAAGAGCTAAAGTTATTTATTGAAAATAATATCTCATAGTTTAAAATGTTTTTATTTTTATGTTTTAAATTTCTCTAATTTAATTTCATTCTTTTTGTAAAATTTAATCAAAAGTATTGCTATGTATTATCCTATATACCACACACTAAATTATTTTTTATTTATTTATTTATTTTTTTATTTTACTCTTCTTGAAATATTTATATTTTTTTATTCATCATCCACATAATACACATTTAATAAGAGAAACAAATAAAATAAAAAATAAAAAAAATTATGATATGTGGTGTGTAGGATAATGTAAAGATTAATTCTTTAATCAATCAGTTTTTTTGACATTTGAATTGAAATTCAGAAAGAAAGAATTTTCT
>QEOT01001516.1:166423-182282 GCA_003123785.1 Pterocarya stenoptera
TTTTTTTTTTTTTTGATAAGTAAAATTATCCTCAACCATCTTAAAAGAGCAAGTCCCTGTAAATTCCCCTACAAACTCCTCCATTTTCTTTACGACCCTTTTATCCCACATCACCAGATAGGCCCAATCTGCATACTGGCAACCCCAGACATTTCTCACAAGTTTTATGTTTACCAATTTTAGTTTGGTTTCTTATAAACAAACGATATCCGCCTTCCAATCCCGAAGTAGATTTTTTATGCGTAGGCATTTATTAGCCTCGTTCAACCTGCGAACAATCCAAGATACAATTTTCGGCTTCATAAATAAACAATCGTCCCCTTCCCTTTGGACCTAACGTGGCTTGAACTACCCTCATTCAACGACCAATTAAGTCTATTAAGCTCCCTCTGTTTCTTAGAATCAGCTTTCTTGGACTGAGCATGACTCGCCTCAATGGACGTGAGGAGGGCTATAAACTGCTCTTCATATCCCACACATTTCATACCCACAACCTGTTGGATATCCTTTACCGTTTGGAATACCCACTCAGATATTTCGAAGTCATTCTGTAACAAACTGTACAATGGGAATGGCTCCCTTACATTTGCGTCTCCCGCCCCCCTCCCAAACAGATTACTTCCTTTCCACTCTACTACAGTGCCCTCGTTGGCCAGTGCAAGACAATTCAAGAAGTCCACATTAACCTCCAAGAGTCCCTGAGGTAACCCCCCGACTGTGTCTTCCAAGAAATCCCCACTCCTTATTTCCCCTTCTTCCGATAATACCTCAAGATGGTCATCGTAGGTAGAACAGTGACCCAACTGGAGAAATGTGGGCTCCAAGTTATGTATCAGCGATTTCTGGGAGCCTACTTCTTGAAAACTACAGAACGTAGATGGAATCTGCTTTATCTCCTCCTCGCGCGACAGTAGAATTTGATCTACCACCATCTCTGGCGTTACTTGAGTTGGGACCGTGTCGGCGGCCACCATCGAACTTGTCTGTGTAACTGCCAAAGGAGGAAGAGCTCCATTGAGATGACTTCGTGCAAGAACTCTGCACATTGGAAGAGGTCCCGCCGGTGTCATTACCATCGCTGATGGATTGATGGCCTGCGGCGAGACCACCTGAGTCCTCATCAGCGACATTGACTTGGGCCTACTGACCGATGGGCCAGCTACAACCTTCGATTTCTTTCTCCAGACAAAGTCTCTTGCTGGGTCGAGTAGGTCCTTGGGTTGAGGCCCATATACTGGGCCCAAAACTTGCCCCTTTCCTAAGCCCTTGGGAAGATCCGTAGCCTGCCCCAAAACGTTGCGCTTCAGCCATCTGACTATATCATTCAATTCCCCTAACTGAATTTTGATAACAGCTAAGGCCTCTACAAACATTTCCTTATTCAGACCAACACCATCCCTGCCATTACCGTTGCGACATTGACCACTCTCTGAAGATGAAACTCCACTAGACCTGGGCAATCCTGTCGTCTCTGCCCTCTTCACATCACGAGGCCCCTCCTGCCAACCTAATAGTGCCTCCCTGAATGAGGACGGAGGTGCACCATACGACGGCTTCGTAGGTGTCGCCAAAATAGAAATATCTCCCTTAACAGCTTCCTGCAACACCACCATTAAGTTCCTCCAGCCCATACCCTCTTTGCCTTCAGGGATAAAGATGAAACTCCTTCTCCCACCTCCTCCATACTCCGCCAGAACCATTTAAGTCCCTCGAGCATTGGAACAACTTTGAGCAATAAAGAACCTGTCCCCATCCCTATGAGCAGAGTAGAAGCCCCTATCTACTGCCTTTAGACCACCCTCCAGAGCTCTAAAAATCCACCCAGTAGTCCCCACCCCCACTCTCATATTTTTCACACCTTTCCAGCCTTTCTCACTCAGGAATACATATCGCCCATCCCTTCCCACCTCAAAAATCTTAGACTCAATCACAACACGCTTCATGGAGGGCATTTTCAGTGAAAAAGATCACCGTCAAACACCCATAACCACCAACGTCAATGTAAAAGAAACAAAGAAAACTGATGTGTATCTTTCAGAGAGAACCATCAGTTGACATGAGAGACAGTGGTCAAGAGGATACCATAAAGAAGTTTAGTTTGAATATGCTTCCCATAACAATCTTTGGGAGCTGTACGTTGAATTTATAGAGTTGTGGTTACAAAGGTTTGTTACAGAGATAGATTACATTTGAAATACAAATTTGAGTCATTTGATCTTATCATCAGTTCCCTTGTCTTCTCTGTTTTGAACGTCAGCTGTGGTGTCCTTTGAGATAACTTTGGGTTGTTTATCTTGAGATAAGTCTGAATCTTCATGTGTTTCAATGCAGAGGTCAAGCTCTATGTTTTCCTGGGACTTGGTTATTTGAGTTGAGCATATTTCTAAAAACAAAGAGTTGAGCATATTACTAACTATTTGTTGACAGGTATTCCCGGTAGAGATAAGTCACTTGCCACATCTTGAGAAGCTATACCTTGATAACAACAAACTTACACTTCTGCCATCAGAGCTTGGTGAGCTGAAAAGTTTAAAAGCACTTAGGGTTGATTACAACATGCTGGTTTCAGTACCTGGTATGCGTGGAATTATTTTGTATATCTTTTATTGACTTGTTTAATTATGTAAATCTCCCCTTAGAACAAAAACAATTGACCTCAGATAGTGCATTTTTTGTTGGACTGTAAGCAGTAGAGCTAAGACAGTGCGTTGAACTAGTGGAACTATCGTTGGAACATAACAAGCTTGTTCGGCCACTCCTTGACTTCAGGTCATTTTATACAAAATCAGCATGATTCAGTTCACACTATGTTCTACTTTCTGGTCTGAAAAAGTTGTAAAGTCTAGAACTTTTATCTGGGCTAATGTTCAATTATGCTACCTTTTCTTCTATGGTAGGGCAATGGCCGAGTTACGGGTTCTAAGGCTTTTTGGTAATCCTCTTGAATTCCTTCCTGAGATTTTGCCATTGCACAAACTTCGCCATTTGTCTCTTGCAAATATCAGGATTGTAGCAGATGAAAATTTAAGATCAGTGCATGTTCAAATAGAGGTATTAATGTATACAGCCCTAATGGAGGTCTTTTGGCTTTATCTTTCAAGTGTAGATAACGTATCAAGTTGAACATATGCACCTTCTTTGTTAATTGCAGATGGAAAACGGTTCTTATTTTGTTGCATCTAGACATAAGCTAAGTGCCTTCTTCTCTCTTATATTCCGCTTTTCTTCTTGTCATCACCCTCTACTAGCATCTGCACTAGCAAAGATAATGCAAGACCAAGGAAACCGTGTAGTTGTTGGAAAAGATGAGAATGCAGTGCGGCAGCTTATAAGTATGATTAGTAGTGACAACCATCATGTGGTATGTTTTGGTAATTCTTGCAATTGCAACTAAAATTTCATTTGTTCATATTCCTCTTTTTGGCATGGTCTTAATAATTCTTATGTCTTTACAGGTTGAACAGGCATGCTCTGCTCTTTCATCTCTTGCTGCTGATGTTTCTGTTGCAATGCAGTTGATAAAAGCTGACATCATGCAACCCATTGAAACAGTGCTGAAATCTATCGGTCAGGAAGAAGTAATATCTGTATTGCAAGTTGTGGCAAAGTTAGCTTTTGCATCTGGCACTGTAGCTCAGAAGATGTTGAGTAAGGATGTATTGAAGTCGTTAAAATTGTTATGTGCCCATAAAAACCCTGAGGCAAGCTCTCTATTTACTTCTCATAATAGATTGGGTTTACTTGCTTGAATTCTATCTCGTGGTCAACTAATACTTGAGGTTTATCTTTAGATACAAAGGTTAGCTTTGTTAGCTGTTGGGAATTTGGCCTTCTGTTTAGAGAATCGCCGTATTCTGGTTACTTCTGAAAGTTTGCGGGAACTTCTCTTGCGCTTGACAGTTGCATCTGAATCACGTGTGAATAAAGCTGCTGCTCGTGCATTAGCAATTCTTGGTCTGTTTCTTGGATCTAATATGCTCTGTACCTTGGGATTTCTTCGCCTGTTCTTGCATCTATATCGTCTCTGTTTTTTTGGCTTGTTTAACCTGATAGGTGTGTTCATTTTGTGTCATTTCAGGGGAGAATGAAAATCTACGGCGCTCGATAAAAGGGAAACCAGTGGCAAAGCAAGGACTGCGCATACTCTCCATGGATGGAGGTGGCATGAAGGGTATGGCAACTGTACAGATCCTTAAAGAAATTGAGAAGGGAACTGGAAAGCGGATACACGAGATGTTTGACCTTATTTGTGGAACATCAACGGGTGGCATGCTAGCTGTTGCCCTTGGTATCAAGCTAATGACCTTGGAACAGTGTGAGGAAATATACAAAAATCTTGGTGAGTATGCTAAAGTCAGAAAGTACGTATAAAGTTTTTTTTTTTTTTTTTCAAGTTATTTATTTCATTCTGAATTTATGGAATCTTAGGAAAACTTGTTTATTTCATTCTGAATTTATGGAATCTTAGGAAAACTTGTCTTTGCTGATTCTGTGCCGAAGGACAATGAAGCTGCAACTTGGAGAGAAAAGTTGGATCAGCTTTATAAGAGTTCATCACAGAGTTTTAGAGTGGTTGTACATGGATCAAAAGTACGTGTTATTCTTCTCTCATTTGTGCTTTATTTGCTTGATATTTTCTTTCGATATGCCTTTTTTTCTCATGAATATTATGATATTATTTTTATGTGGAGGCATGCATAGGTAAGAGTTCTTGAAAGAAAAATAATTATAATCTTGCCAACAATTGTTTTTTTCATTGATCTTCAACTTTCAATGCAAATATGTTTGAATCCCCCAAAATAATTTTTATCTAATCATATAGTAGAACTCGCCACTTTCACAAAAGCCCAAAATAATCAAAACACTTCAACAAAAAACCAAAAAAGGGAAAAAAAAGCAGAACGTTTCTACTTTTAGTGGACCCCACGACTTTCACAAACTTCAAAAAACACAGAAACAAAACAAATCTCAAAATTCTTAAGATTTTTGTTAGGCAAACATGCTCAGTATCTTTCAGAATGCTTTGACTAGATTTTTCTTTTTCTTTTGGGGTGGGAAGGTGTAGGAGAATAGCCTTTAAATAAATTAAAAAAAAAATTATTTCTTTAAGTTGCTGACTCTAAATAATTTGCAGTGTTACAACTCTGATTATTTTTTCTTTAGTGAATCACATTGATTCTCCAGATTTTATAATTTTATTAGATGAATCAATTTCATTATTTGAAACAGTTCCACTTATTATATTTTAAAATTTATGTTTTTTTATGTTAAGTGTTTATATTACCCCCTAGACCTTCGAAAAAGACACCATAAAACTTTATCTTGCAGCACAGTGCAGATCAGTTCCAGAGGTTGTTACAGGAAATGTGTGCTGATGATGATGGAGACCTTCTAATAGAGTCTGCAGTGAAAAACATTCCCAAAGTTTTTGTTGTAGCAACCTTAGTGAGTGTTGCACCGGCTCAGCCTTTCATTTTTCGTAATTATCAGGTATACTTAGAGTCCCTGTTTTATTCCATTTGGATCAATTATTACTTTAATATTGGGAATTATGTGAGTGGCATTTTAGCTGGGAATTATGTTGCATCTGTAGGTGGCCTTGTTTTTGGTAATCTCTCTGAATCATCTTCTTCTTTTTTTCATCCTAAATTGCAGTACCCTGCTGGAACACCAGAGGTGCCTGTCGCAATCTCTGAAAGTTCAGGAACTTCTATGCAAGTGTTGCCTGCTACGGATGCTCAAGTTGGCTATAAGCGCAGCGCTTTTTTTGGAAGTTGTAAGCATGAAGTATGGCAAGCTATAAGAGCATCTTCTGCTGCTCCATATTATCTTGATGATTTCTCGGATGGTATTCTTTCCTTTTAATTGTTTTACTTTACTCATCTTTTGGCTATTGCCACCAATCCTTTCATGACTAGTGCGTTGAAAGTTTTCCCTTTTTATTGTCAATTTTCTTTTGACTATGTCATTTTTTCCTGCTAATTTCTGTAGATGTCCTGCGCTGGCAAGATGGTGCAATAGTGGCAAACAATCCTACTATTTTTGCCATAAGAGAAGCACAGCTTCTTTGGCCTGACACAAGAATTGACTGCTTAGTTTCCATTGGGTGTGGTTCTGTCCCCACAAAGGTAACTGCTCACTTTTTCTGCATTTTTTTGTTGCTTTTAAAAAATAAGGGCTAGAGAAAATTTGTTATGTTAGAACTCCATTCTTATTGAAGCTTTGTTTTCCTCTGCACCTAGCACATATAAAACACCCGAACATCATGGCCATTGCCAAATCAAAGTGCTTGAACTCTTAACACTCTTGGTTTTTTAGATAAAAAACAAAAGAAAAAGGAAAAGATACAAGAGAAACCTTTCCAGGCGAGGACCATTGTACAATTATGCTATCTCAGAAGTACTATGCTTTTTAAAATATATTGTAGGAGCACTCAGTTTCTTTCATGTTCTGAGTAACAAAAAAATTGTTGATACTAGTTTATGCTGATCCTTAAATATTTAATATTGTCTCTAGCCTTCTGTGAGACTTGCTTTATATCATTAATTCATAAATCCCTGCTGTTGCAGGTGCGGAAAGGTGGTTGGCGTTATCTGGATACTGGACAAGTGTTGATTGAGAGTGCATGCTCTGTAGATCGGGTAGAAGAAGCTCTAAGTGCATTGCTGCCTATGCTCCCTGAAATACAGTATTTTCGGTTTAATCCTGGTACATTGTTTACGTTGGGATTCTGTATAAGTTCAAAGGGAGGGGTGGGTTTGTAAATGGGCTAAACTTGCCTGGAAGCCTCAGTTGGCTTTGTCATTATTGAATAAATCAAGCTCAAGCCATATCTGAGTCGGCTCATTGGGTTTTGTGAGCCTCCATGAAATGATAATTATTTATCACTTGTGCTTCAGGGTTTGTTTTGGCAAGCTCACTTTGCTGCCATGGTATTGCTGATTGCTTAAAATATTAATCCATTGAATTTGAATTTGCATGAAAAGACAAACAAGAAAAAACCCATGTTGGTGCTGTCTTTTACATCATCTGACTTCTCAGACTACATAGAAAATTTAGAGCTCAGCAGCTGAGAATTTGATTTTCGGATTCACTGTGATCCTTTTTGAGCATCTCTAACTTGTTTAATGAGAGGAGCTTGTTTAATGAGAGGAGCCATAGAAGCTAGTGATTCTAGTTAGGGTATGGTGAGCCAACATGAGCTAGAATTTTATGGCTTTGATTCCAGTTGGAGCTAGTAGATGCTATCACACATACAATCATACTCATGAGCTTGAGCTCCCTTAATTTTGGCTGAGCTGAGCTCAAGCTGTCAAATACTCATGACTGCCGTTATGCAGCCTGTGCATGGATGTAAAAGATTTTCTTATTTGTTTTATTACTGTCCTTGAATAGCCTTTTACTGAAATTTCTGATTCTCACATCGTATTGTACTTGGTCTACCATCGCAGTTGATGAACGCTGTGATATGGAACTGGATGAGACTGATCCAGCTGTCTGGCTGAAGTTGGAAGCGGCAGTTGAGGAATACATCCAAACTAATTCTCAGGCCTTCAAGAATGTCTGCGAGAGACTACTTCTTCCTTACCAAAATGATGAGAGGTGGTCAGAGAGTTTGAGAGTTCAGCATTACCCCAAGGCAAAGGGGTCAAGTGCAGGTACTGGCACTACTATTTTTGTAGTTGGGTCAGTTGAAATTGATCTTTTTAGGAACTTTTTTCTCTGGAACTTAAGTTCTTCTGGTCTTCTGCTGTGCTAGATGTGTATGGACCTTCTCTTGGCTGGAGGCGTAATGTACTCCTCGTCGAAGCTTCACACAGTCCGGATTCAAGAAAAACTGTGCATCATGCACGAGCACTAGAGTCGTTTTGTTCCCGTACTGGAATACGGCTGTCCCTCATCCAAGGGATTTCAGGGTTTGTGAACACAGTGCCAGCAACAACATTCCCAACACCTTTTACATCACCTCTGTTCACTGGAAGCTTCCCATCGAGCCCACTTCTATACAGTCCTGATTTTGGCCCTCAGAGGGTTGGCCGAATTGATATGGTCCCACCTTTAAGCTTAGATGGTCAATCTGGAAAGGCAGCTGCATCGCCACCAAAGTCTCCTCCTGGGCCTAGACAGCTTTCTTTACCTGTACAATCACTGCACGAGAAATTACAGAACTCGCCGCAAGTGGGCATAATACATTTGTCCCTTCAAAATGATTCTATTGGCTCAATATTAAGGTAAATGTTTCTGTTACTTCAGTTGCAATTTTATGCAAGTTGATGTTGCTTCTGTCTATTATTCCTCACCTACTGGCTACTTGTTTCTTTAGTTGGCAGAATGATGTATTTGTGGTTGCTGAACCTGGAGAGCTAGCAGATAAATTTTTGCAAAGTGTTAAATTGAGCTTGTTTTCTGTGATGCGGAGACGTCGCAAAAAGGAGACGCCACTCCTTAGCAATATTTCAACTGTTTCTGATTTGGTTGCATTAAGACCATACTTCCAAATTGGAGGCATCGTCCACCGTTATGTAGGACGCCAAACCCAAGTATGTGCCCTTTTTGAGAAATGCTTTAGCCACAAAGAGATTCCACATAAAGTAAATCCACAAACTAATGTGGCTTGATGTGGTACATTAGATTGTAAAACTATTTTTATTATAAAATAGATCTAATGTATCATATGAAGCCATGTCAATTTTTGGGTTTGCTTTTGTGGGATCTCATTGCGGCTGTAGCACTTCTCTTTCTTTTATTGCTAGCAGGAAGTTATCAAATTATTGAATTTGGTCTAATCTTTGTTTGATATTTTTTGAAGGTCATGGAAGATGACCAAGAAATTGGGGCATATATGTTTCGTAGAACAGTCCCTTCTATGCACTTAACTCCTGATGATGTTCGTTGGATGGTATGTTCTTGGCTTTCCCTCACATGTAAATAGTTTGCCCTTCTCTTCCAAATCTTGTTGAGCTTTCGGAGGTATTGTTCTTCTATTGATTGAAGCATCATGTACTTCTTGGCAAGCACTAATATGCAATACAAAGATGTTGATTTTAAGAATTAATTTATTCTTTTAACCCCTAGGAAGTGGAGAGGCCTAAAAAACAGTGGTAAGGGCCTTGGTCTTGGTGGCATGCCCCTCTAGGTCTAAGGTTCGAATTTTTGAGTGCAAACAATTTCTAGGGGTCAAATCTCATCGTGGAAAAGCCGATGATTTTCCCGATCAGTGTGATGGGGATGCGTTACATGGGTCTAGGGTTGTATTGGTTAAAAGATGTGTTTGCACGGTTTCTAGGATTCCTCGTCATAAAAAATAATAATAAGTTTATTCTTTTCCCTGTATGTTGTTTTTAATCTTTCTGGGCTCTCCATTCTGCCAAGAGAAAGCATAGCTCCCTCAATATATAGCAGTGCCAATATTGCATTAATATTATCTTTTTGTTGATGTAGCTACTGATGCTTTTTCTTGAATAATTGTAGGTTGGAGCTTGGAGGGATAGGATCATAATTTGCACGGGGACATATGGGCTAAACCCAACGCTGATCAAGGCCTTTCTTGACTCTGGTGCCAAAGCTGTTTTATGTTCTTCAACTGAACCCCCTGAAATGCAGTTGACAAACTTCCATGGATCAGGGGAGTTCGATACTTTTGAAAATGGGAAGTTTGAGATTGGAGAGGAAGAGGCAGAAGATGAAGAAGCTGAACCTGCCAGTCCAGTGAGTGATTGGGAAGATAGTGACCCAGAGAAAAGCGTGGACCCTTTTTCAGGTTTTTGGGATGAAGATGAGGATGAATTGTCACAGTTTGTCTGTGAATTATATGACTCATTGTTCCGGGATGGTAAGAGTGTAGATGTTGCTCTGCAACGTGCTCTAGCCACACATCGAAAGTTAAGGTATTCATGCCATCTCCCCAGTATATAGCAGGTTGTTAAATAAACACCATACATAAAAATCAAACTCGTAGTCAACAAAAAATAAATCAAGCAAAAATGAACACCGGCCTAGGGGGAGAGCATATTTTAGAGGTATATAAGAAAATAAGAGAGAGCATCCAATTTTGAGGCTTACTTAAAAAATTGTTGTTTGTAACTGATTTCATGAACGTGAATATAGCTGTCTACATTCTGAATGGTACAGACATGGGTTTGAATTTCCCCAAGCGCTGTTCTTTCTTTGACTCAATTTTATGAGAGAGAGAGAGAGAGCCTTTGATTTTTTTGTCTTAGTTGTCATTATTCAAGTGTTGCAATGTGATTTGATTTTAGAAGGAAAGAAATGGCTGCAATAGTAATAATTTACTTTTCTTCTCCCAAATAAAAGTAGTTTTTTCAGGTTTGCAATTATGAATTATCCAATGATGAAAGAGCTGAGTAGCACCGCTCCATTTGATCTTTTTTTTTTCTCTTTTTTTTTCATATTTTTTAAACATATTTACATATTTTTAAAACATTAAAAAAATACACTAATATATTAAAAATCACTCTCTTAAAAAAAATTAAATACACAAATGACCAAAGTGAGAGGGCAAGATAAATATTCTCAAGTGCAGTGCCGAGGACCCGTGCTTAAAAAAAATAATAATAATAATAATAAGTGTCAAGACCTGTTCCTCGTACATTTGCTATTTGAAATAGAAGCTGTTAATATCAGAGAATGAGAGTAGTTGACCTGATGATGATCAAAAAAATTGTGCGCTTACTTCAAGGATCCTAAGCACATACCCAATGGTTTCCTTCGTCTTAAATTGTACAATTGAAATTGACTTTAAAATGGAATCTGGCCTACTCAAAATGGGGTGTGTAAACCTTCTTAAATTGAGATGCTTAAGCATTATCAATATGTGGATGAATAAACTATTCAGCATTATCAACTATGAAGAAAATTATTCTTTTTTAAAAGCAAAGAAAATCATTTATGTCGCTTCATTGCACTGAATGAGTTCGATCAATTGCTACACCCACATAACGTGGAAGAAAAGTGATCTTTACTCAAACAACCACACAGTCCCCTTTCCATATAATAGACAAATAAACGCTCTTCAAAAAGGAAAATATTGGAATAAAGATTTTTTATTTATTTATTTATTTTTTTTTATGTCTGGAATCTTTCCAAGACAGGGCCCTTCAGACCCACCCCTGCAAAATAAATCGGTCTCGTGCACCGCATCCTAGGAAGTTTTCGTATATGAAACTAGTTAAATCATTAGCTTTTCACTAGGAAGTATAGCCTCAAAAGGTTATTTGCACCTATGAAATGTTCAACCTTAAACTTTGAAGGGAATGATACTTTGGTCTACCGCAACCACTGAGCTTAAAGATATACAATTTGAAACTAATAATAAAAAGGCAAAAGAATGAAATAGAGATATCAGCAAGACTTAAAAGCACTCAAGCAAGATAGTGAAATGGGAAGGACAAGACGTTTAACCTAACAAAGATGATGACCCAAGAAATAAAAAGCACGAGGTATTTCTAATTTGTCCATACATAATTAGCTTTGGCAGAGAGTAATAAAAATTCAGAAAACTTGCCGCGTCCGTACCAAAAAAAGAGAGATCGATCCAGCCTAAAGTAGTCAAAAGAGTTAAAGAATTTACCCGGAAAAAAGTCATGCTTTCATTGCAAACACAAGGCGGCAATGATGAAAATGCCCCTATTTAGAACTTCAATTATGCAAGATTTCATGCTGTCAACTTTGACATAAAAAGCATTTGAATGAGTGCATGTTTGAGTGGCTAAAGTAGAGATGCTCCAACAAAATTCAAAGCATTTCCCATCTGATAAAGACCCAGGACCCAACTTTCTTCATCCACAAGCCTCTATAGTCTATAAAACTTACAGAATGCAGGGTAAAGCCCCCACCACTACCACCCAATTCCCTGAGAAAATGGCTGCAATTACTCCAGTTGCAATAGGCACACGAGGCACAGTAGGATCGCTTGTCAGAAAGGAAATTGAATATTTCAGAAACCTCGAGATAGATCGATATGGAAGCTCCCGAAAGCCACAAGGGCAGATTGTGGACGTGGCTTCCACCAGTGATCGTTCCAGGCCAAGTTTCTGGTTCTTGATTATGACATGGAGAAGGAAGAAGCGGAGAGGCACTAATGCAATCCTGCCAAGGATGTGCTCGGTTGTTGAAGTTGCAGAAAGCAATCGGCTGAACAGAATCCCTGGTTACAATTACACAATCCTCAAGAGTGACTTGCATCTCTAGATGATGCTTCCTAAGCTTTTGTTCTATGGCTCAAACAGTGCTTTTTGCCTATGTTTATCTTTTCCTTTTTTTCGTATGTTTTTAGTCCAGACCTTCTAGGATGATATCTCTCCCGTCAGTTCCACCTATGTTAAGTGCAATCTTTTTGAATGATGGTGTCAGAGTGAGCGTAAGGATCCATTAAGCACAGCCTTTTGAACATCATGCTGTTTCAGATGCCCCAAGGCTGATGGCTAAATCTGATAATAATCTTCAAAGATTGTGCTTTCTTGGAGTGGTATAGTACCAAATGCTGGAGTTCCTTGTTTTCTCTTGGAGATTGTGGTGTGCCTGCTGTGGAAATCAACAACCATCCTGGTAATTCCTATATGTTTGAAAGCTTGCAATGACTCAAAAGCTTTAATTGCCCGCAATGTTACCGTGTCTGAAGTTCCCACCAAGGATCAGCACAATCTTCCAACACAATGAAAAGGGATTGAATCAAATCTAGATTGCTAGATTCTATTGATATGGCGTTCAGAGAGATTGTGAGCTATAGCAAAAAGTTGCCGAGTCTGTGAACCTCTCATCCCATGCAGGAATGGATTTTTACTTATTTGATCTGTACTAGGACTGAAACTATATTATAATTTATTTGATTCGTACAATGTTTTCATGTATCCAGAAAAGACAAACAGAAGTAGAGGTCTATTGCAGTTCCATTTTATTTTTGCTGAATTCGTAGCACCTTCTCTCGCCATTTATAGGCTTTGCTAGATTCTCAAGAGCGGTTACAATATATCACCCATCAAAGGTCAGGTGTCCGCATCCCAGTAGAGGCTTATTTTAGTTCTGTTTTGTTTTTAATGACTCCCTAGCACATTTCTCATCATTCCTCGGCTTGGATAGATACTCAAGAGCAGTTACAACATCACCAATCAAAGGTCGGGTGTCAGCTTCCTCTTGGAGACACATTGCAGCAACTGCAAGAGCTTGATAGAGGCCCTTTACAGGGTACCTTCCTCTTAGCAGAGGGTCGGCCATTAATATAAACTTTTTTCTGTCACAAAAAAGTGGCTGTGCCTGCAAGATGAAAATTAAGATTTTATTAAGTTGTTGTTCAACAACAAACTGCGTACCTAAAAAATCTAACAAACTGCAAGGAAATTCACATTCTATTTGTCATTCGGGGAAAAAAAACAGAGAAGAAAAAGGGTCTGGAAGATGAATACTATACAGTCGGTCAATTGGGAGGAATTATTTCCATCAGTCCATGTACAGTAAGGATGACAGTGAAAGTGACAACCTATATATGTTTCAATGAGAAAGAAGGTTGTTGTCTACACAAGTAGATAAGTACTAAAAAGTTTTGTGGAGTCAAGTTCTGCTTATGAACATACCCAAGTCACAAGGTTCTGCTCCTCAGTTTGTCTTGCAGTATCAATAGATCTTCTACCTGTGATTAACTCCAGAAACACAACTCCAAAACTATAAACATCAGACTTTGTAGTCAGTTGACCTGTTGAAGCGTACTCAGGTGCGCAGTAACCATATGTCCCCATCACCCTTGTAGATACATGGTCCTTGCCTCCTGTTGGACCTATCTTAGCAAGTCCGAAATCAGAGAGCTTCGGCTTGAATTCCTCATCTAATAGTATGTTAGATGCTTTAAAGTCACGATAAATCACCGGTGGTTTGGCAAAGTCATGCAAGTATTCTAGTCCTTTAGCTGCTCCTTCAGCTATTCTCATCCTGGTGTACCAATCTAAAGGCTCTTCATCAGGAGATAAATCTGTGGAATTAGATCAATTAATTGGTATTGTTACACAAGATTGGTCATGAATCCATGAAGCCCACTGATTCAATTAAATGAATTAAAGCCATGCTTGGGAATACCTAGAAGGTGATTATCCAAAGACCCATTGGCCATGAATTCATAAACTAGCATTCTTTGATCGCCATCTGCACAATAGCCAACCAAGTTAACAAGATTTGGGTGATGAACCAGACTTAACATAAGAACCTCCGCAAAGAATTCTCTAGTTCCTTGCAATCCTTTCCTGTCAAGTTGCTTGACAGCCACAACCTGAACACAATAAATCAAAGTATGAAATTGCGTAAGTCATTTTGGGAAGATGCAGTTGCATGCACAAGGATGGAAGTGTATGTCAGAGAGAGAGAGAGAGAGAGAGAGAGAGACCTTATCAATGCTCTCTATGTATCCTTTGTACACCCTCCCAAATCCACCTTCGCCCAACAGACTACCAGGATTGAAGTTGTCAGTTGAAGTAGCCAATTCATAAAACGTGAAAACCCGAGCAGAAATCTTTGCATGTCCGACGTTTAGTATCCCTTCAGCCAGACTCCAATACTTGCTGCTTCCTGCAAATAGATAAAAATGGGAATGCAAGTGTGTTCTTATCTGGATAGGATTCTTAAGCAGTACGATTCAAATCAATAATTCAGCCGAAACAATTCGGAGCAGCTGCAAGATCTAATGAAAGTACCATGTACTTAATAGTACTGCTATATCACAAACAAATTACACAAAAGCAATTTTATAAATTGATGTGGTTTCATCTAATCCATTAAGTCTACTTTATAATAAAAATAACTTTATAATCTAACGAATCACATTAAGCCACAGCAGTTTATGGGATTGTTTTTATATAATCCATTTGTAGCTAAAGTATTTCCCTTTAATTATTAGTTTCATCCAGAGAAAAATTGAAATAATCATTTTAAATGCATCTAATATCCGCAGTACGTACAGAATTAACGTTCTATAAAGAGCTAGGCAACATCTTTAATTGCTGCAATGACGTATATATGTACGTAATATTTGTGTAAAAAAGACTAAAAAGAATGTCCTAAAACATTATTAAAAGTCTTGGACAATACCCGATTTCATCGAGAAGTTGGCAACAACGGAGGCAAATGTGTGCGGGCCATTAGCATCATATCGATTGTTTCTCTTTTTCCAAGAAATTTCGGGTCGATGCGATGATCTGCAGCACGACACGCAGTCCATCTCCTGCAAACCCTTTTGATCTACAAACTCTTTCATAACTCCTCAGGAGCTGATCACTTCATTATCAAATCCCAACTGATACATGCACGCACACAATTAAAAGACATTAATGGGGAAAAAGGAACATGTCTTTCGGGCTTTTGTCGGGAGACAATATAACAGTGTTAAGACCGTTGGTTACCAGAGCCAATCCACTCGCTAAGTTCTGCTTAATTTAGTCTTTTAGTGGTTAAGGCTGTTTTGGTAGAATAACCAACTGTAACGATCTTTTACCTTTCCTTCCTTCAGTTGCCAGGGCCCAAGAGAGCTGAGAGCCCATGCTCATTTCAGCGATCTCGGGCTCGACATCGATATTCAATTTTCAGGCTAGGCTCAGCTCTCGACTCAAACCCCGGCCTGGCCCGAAATCGACTGCACCTCGTTCCTCCAGTTTTCAGATTTAGGTTGAGTTTGAATAGACAGTTTAGATGAGATGATTTAAGTTGAATTTGAATAGACAGTTTAGATGAGATGAGATAAAATGAGATATTTTAAATAGTAATTAAATAAAATATTGTTAGAATATATTTTTTAATATTATTTTTATTTTTTATTTTAAAATTTAAAAATATTAAATTATTTTTTATATTTTTTATAAAA
>QEOT01001516.1:203192-239250 GCA_003123785.1 Pterocarya stenoptera
GTGACAGACCCAAGACCATATTATTTTCTTGTTTTTGATAACCAAAGGTCATGTTATTAGAAACTAGTCATTATATTAAAAGTTTCAACGGCACAATTTTTTTTTATACCAAGACGAGAGATACTTAAAAGAATATTTTATAATTGATAAGTGCTATTTTATAATCTTATAAAAACAAATGTTTAAATTGATGGAACTCGATGTGTGATGTCATATCTACTCTATAATAATAAAAAAAAAATTATAATCCAACGTAAAATTAGTTAACACTCTTACTTTTATCAATTTTTTTTTTTTTTTAAAAACTAAAGCTTGGTATGGTTTGGTAGATGAGAAATATTATATCTTATATAATCATTACAACTTTTTTAAACTTTCATATAAAATATAATAAACAATTCAAAATTTTTAAATTTTAAAACAAAAATTATATTCTAACAATATTTTATTTAATTTTCAACTTATATCCCCTCTCATCTCATTTGTGTAACCAAACGAAGCCTAAATATATCTTTAATAATTTTTCAAAAATTAGTTAGTTTGTAGTCTCAAAGTCAAAGCCGCCAAATATACTGGTTATGGAATGGGAAGCACGGTTGTGAGACACTGAGATCATGATATATTTGACAATTAGATATTTGTCAATAATTTTGCGGATGCTACAACTGCCAGCATTTCAAACCTTGCTAGTTTCCACCTTACGTTAAAAAATAATATAAGGTCAAATGAATGAACGGTGTAATGAACTATGTGCAACGCAAATCAAAGGACAAGGATCAAGGAAAGGAGCGGCACGCGGACTCTCAGAAGCCGGACAATGTTGGGATTTTCATTCCTTCAAATGTGCGATTGTAAATTGCTTGCGTTGCCCTATATTACTGCTCTTCAACTAATATTCATTCTTTCTCCAAACGAGTGGTGTGCACGAGCCATGCCATTAATCCACCCTGCGTATTACTTAATTGGGACTGAAATCCCATGACTTTTCCACAAATGAAAGAGGACTCATGGGTCTATCTCATGTCGATAATCTCCCTTTTCAAATGTCACTTCCAGTAATAAAAGAAAGGGATATTGACAAACGAGTAAAGTGCGTTCTTCCAGCTCGTGCGCCATGGGCGGAGCGGTAGTTGCGACTTAGCTAATTAGGGGTGCAATATTAACCATATCTGTCCTTCTTAAACCCATCGTCTCAAAGTAGAATTACTATAAACCAAACTATATATGCCGACAATTAAGGTTAACATATCCGATATCTCTCACCACTGTTGAACTTTTCATAAATGGAATCGGTATATGAAACAATGCCGACTTGAATATTGTAAACATTTGTTTTGATATTTGGAAAAAGACAGCAGTTGGCTGATAAATTAAAGAGTAATCAATCTTTTTGGGCCTGTGCATGCCTCAACTATTAAAGTTGCGTTTGGGTGATGAGGTGATATTAGATATTTTGTGAATAATAAAAAAAATATATATATAATATTAAATAATAATAAAAAATATGTAAAAAATAATAATAAAATAATAAATAGTAATAGAGTATTTTAAAAATATTATAAGAGTATCCAAACTAGTCAGGACCCAAAAAAAAAAAAAAAAAAAGAGAGAGAGCATTTCATTTTCTTTAACATTTAAATGCATCCATGTACTTGATTAATCTGCGTTTCTATTTTCAGTATAACAGTTCATGTTTTCAGTAATTTCTGATTGCATTATAATATATAATCTATTAGTTTTATATTATAAAATTACAGTTGAATATTATTATTCTTCTTTTTTTTATTGCGGAAATGCATCAATTTTTTAACATTAAATATTAAATATGGTGATGCAGTAGTTTGTACTTAATAAATTTGCCGACCAATAAAAAAAAATTAAGAAAAAAACAAGGAAGTTATTATGCAAAGTGCATACGTCGTCTAACAAAAAATTTTTACAATTTTTTATTATTCACATAATTTTTATATATTATTTTTTTTTAATATTTTATTTTTAATTTTATCAAATATTTATTATATAAATAATAAATAAAAAATTTAAAATAGTTGAAAAAAATAAACGTAAAAATAAAAAATGTTAAAAAAATTTAAAAAATATTAAATATGAAATATGATAAAGATTGTATAGCAAAACTCCGTCGGCTAATCTATCTGACAATCATGAACATTGAACAAACAGACCACAGACCCCACACGACCGACTAACCGTCCAGGCAGCCACGTCATCCATTGAAGAAGCTTCGTGTCACCGTACCGTCAAAATAGTGGTCCTCCTCTTCCTAGTGCTGCCCTCTTATTTGAGGCTTTGAGCTGTGTTGTGGGCCCCAGTGGAGGAATCTCCTGCGGCGTCTTCTCACTTGCAACTCGTGACACTCAAATCTCAGCATTTCCCACTTCTTTACCATTAATGTTAAGGTGATGTTATATAATTTAGTAATAGCGATAAAAAGCTAGTAAAAAAGGTAATAAATAATAAAAATAATAATTTATAAATAGTAATGAAATAGTCTAACTAACCAAACATAAAAACCTCCATCTCAAGTAGGACTCAAAACTAATTTAGACAAAGTACAAATACGACAGTTAAAAATGAGGTTTTTTAAGTAATTTATTTATTTTCAAATAGTGTACAAAATTTATATATTTTAAAATTATATAAATTATTATTTTTAATTATAAAAAATTATTTAAAAATTTTATTTTTTACACACTCAACACATCATTAATATAGAAGTTTTTAACATCAATCATGCTAAAAACTAATTGATGTTTTATATATATATTTTAAATTATATTAGATTGTACTATAAGTAGTGTGTTTTCAGTTTTATGCGTTGCACAACTCTTAAATTAATTATATATTCTCTTTTGCAATAAATAAATTTAACTCAAAACTCTGTCGTATTTGATTTTGACATGGACAAATTATACTAGTGTTATAAATCCGTTAAATGTGTTGAATATTTCATTTGATAGATTATAAATATGATAACACATGAAATGCGCGTTGAATCTGACTCGAAATGTTTATAGGTTTGAGTTGAGATTATAATAAATGATTTTAAAGTACTCTAATTATATTTAATTAATCTAATTGTGAAAATATTTAAATGTAAAAGTATTTAAAAAATTAAATAGAGAGAACAGAAGATAAAAGGTGAGAAAAAGTACAAAATATTTCAAATAATCCAATGCTCGTTAACTGACATTTTAAATTAAATTATCTTAAATTTAATAAAGTGATATATACAGGCACATGGGAGTTAATTATCGTACACACCACGCAGTTGCTTGTCTATTGCAATTAGGATTAGAATTAGAATTAGAATGTAGAGTAGGGGGTTGAGTTGTCTAAAAGGTACAATGGAAATACGTATATACCAGAAAAAACTGCTATTACAAAATTTTAAAATAAAAAAAATTCTATCTACAGTTATTTATATATATTCCACTTTAATATTGTTTGATTAATTTATTTTTAATATAAAATAATTCTTTTATCCAATCATATCAGTAAAATAAGTAAAGAATAGACAAAATCACTGGGGTACAAGTACGAGTAGATTAGTAAAAGTAGGCACGTCCCGGTAGAAGCTTAGGTGATAGCAACCAAACCAAATGGCCCCGGAAAGCCATTCCCCTCGCTGTCTGTCTCTGACCGTCTGGTAGAACCTTCCCCTCCCAAACCCCCTCTCTCTGCCTCAGTGGCTTTGAATTTGGGTTTGTTTGTGCGCGAGCAGCTTTTTCTTATTTTTTTCGGCTCTCGGTTTCTGGGGCCTCTCTCAGACTACTATTTGACTTTCTGTGTGGAAGCTCTTCTCGGAGGAGCTTCACGACCTGGGGCGGAATGACGAGAATGCCACTAAGCTCGACGCCCCTAGAGATTGGGGTGGTCGGAGCTCTTCTTTCCAGCTGGTGGGACCAGATCAACGACTCCACTAGGTGGCAGGACTGGATCTTCTACACTCTCTGCGCAGCTTACGCCCTCGTCTCCTCAGTTGCCCTGGTCCCCTCTCCTCTCTCTCTAACTAGTGCTTCCTGTGTACATGTGTATATGATATATTGGGATTTGAGAATGATAGATTGGAAACTGTTGTAAATGTCTCCTTTGTTCCATTTTCACTGTTAACGATCATTCGAAGTTGAGTGTGTGTGATAGTGACATTAGTGATGGGCTGTTACATGCGAAAGCACTAGTTAGTAGTTGCATCTAGCAGACTAGCACCATAGTTGTGAAATTCCTAAATTGTTCCGACTTGATTGAACTTATTGTTGGACATATAATCATGGGTATTTTTCGGATTTTAATAGATCTTGTTGAATAACTTCATTTTCCAAATAGTTTCTAATTAATAGTCTAAATAGGTATCAGGTCATATTATTTTATTCTTTTTTATAATTTATTTTCTGTTGGTTTTTCAAGTTATGCCCTTTTTCCGGAATATTTTGACTCCAATTGATTTGTTAAAGGAAAAAGATATGCTTCATTTCTATACTGAAAAGATAAGGAAACTTGTTTGAAGTGTTTAAGGGGAATCTCTGAAGTTGGGTATCTGTTTCGTGATGTGCAGATTCAATTAATAAGGATTGAGTTGAGAGTGCCTGAATATGGTTGGACAACGCAAAAAGTTTTCCATCTCATGAACTTCATTGTTAATGGAGGTGATATTCTTAAGGCTGGTGACGTTGGGACTCTTTGATGTACTTTTTCATTTGGATATAATTTACATTCTTTGATTATGCCTTTCTTATGTCGCAGTACGTGCAATTGTGTTTGGATTTCACACGCAAGTGTTTGTATTGCACCCAAAGGTTAGTTTGTCAAGTTTTGAGAAATGTGATTCCAGAACTCCAAAAGTATTTAAGCTAACCATGCTATGTGATGTGACACTTGCATTGGCTTTTGAGTTTTGTACAGTGATAGTTCCAGGACTTGAATGTGATCAGCAGATCTTTCTTATTTCTTTTCCACCATTCATCCTTCTGAATTGTAGAGCTCCACATAGTTTGAAAAGTATGAAGCAAACCAAAAGGAAATGACGAAAACTTATCTCCACTCTTGAGCATTATTAAACAAACAGATGCATGTTCTTTTCCCTTTTGTTTTCAGAAATACGAAGTTTGGGATATTGTTTTACAAAGCTCAACCTCCTTCATGGTCTAAAGATGCTAAGTATCAAATTAAGAGACCTCTCATTTATATGAGAAAGTGTCACAAAGATGGAGCATCTCTGTTGTTTTTACTCTCAAAAGATCATGATATAATGTAAGAACCTATAAAAGGAAAAAGATATGTAAGATGCACTCTTTTGTTGAGCCTTATGGGTAAAAATTAGCATTTAAAAAGGAAAATATATATACATATATATCAGAGTTCAGAGAGTAAATAATGTTCTCTCCAAGTATCAAGTTTAGTCTACTGACATAGAGCCTCTGCATCTTGAGCCAGGTTCTAGTTTCGGTCTTATTGGATCTTCCAGGTCTTCTATTTTTCTCTACATACACACTCCTTGTCCTTTTTTGGGCAGAGATATATCACCAGGCAAGTAAAATGTTCCTCATGCAAAAAAGGATTGTTGTTATCAGAATTTGTAAGGCCAGTTTTGCACTCCAGTCAGTCATAGACCTTTGGGGGTTTGGGGAATGTTAACCTTTTTGGTACTATTAATGGACAGGCAAGAAGTTTACCGTCTGATAAGCTCAGGATTGTTTATATCTCAGTTAATGCTGGAGTTTATTTTGTACAGGTACAATCAATCTCTCACTTACTTATGCTGCATGAGAAATGTGATCTTTTAAGCATTTCACTCATTTTTTTTTTTTTGATCGGTAATTTCACTCATTTTTTCATGTAATTCTTATGATGACAGTTATTTTTTCTTCTTTCTTGATTGTTTTCTCCCCCCCCCCCCCCCTTTTTTTTTGGGGGGGGGGGGGGGGGGAGTACATTTTATTGGTACTTTTTTTAGCAGGTTATGTGTTTATTCAGACAGAAGGAATCATTTTACACTACCTCATACATGGGCTGACTTGCTAACCTTCCAATAATTCCTGTGTTGTTAATCTCATGGCAAAATAAAAGATGTCTTTTCTCTTCTACGGAATCCAGCCTCCATTAATGGATCAAGGAATGTCATAAAGAGCTCCTAAATTAAAAACATTTCCATCATTTCTGCATACTCTTTACTTCTTTTGAAAGAAATAGCATAAACAGTCCCAAACAAGCCCCCCAAGGGTCACCATTGAAATATAATTTACTTTCTGTTTTTAAGAAGGATTTAACCAAATTGAGGCTTTGGCATCAGGTTTGCATCTGGATATTCCTTTGGATCAATTACAGCACTGTTGTTGAATTCATTGGAAAGATATTTATTGCAGGTTAGCCCTTGTATCCAATGATGCTGCAACTTTCTCATGGTCTATTTTTCTGGAGATTGATGCTTCATTTGCCATCTACAAAATAGGAAAGTTATTAGGTATCCTGGAATATGGAAGACATGAGAATCCTATCCCATCATAAAATGTCATGCCATTAAAATTGCCTACATAAGTACTAATTTTTTATGACATGGCATCCCATAATAGGATGAGAGTACCACATCTCTGTACTCCGAGAGCACCTAATAATTACTCATAAAAAAATATACCAAACATTCTAAGTGTTGCTTCTTCCATTTAATCATTTGTGCTTATTATATCACATGTTTTTATTCCAGCGGTGTCAATTATAGCTGCATTAGGTTTCTTGCTATACGGAGGAAGGTGAGTGTTCACTGTTCAGCACCGTGTTGATTTTATTTTTATATTTTTATAAGAGCATCATATTGATTTTTATAGTATTTACCGTTCAGTGCTCGTCACTTTTTCAATTCTTGCTACATGTTGGTATCTATATTTGGGGCCTTATTTCTGCATTTTCTTCTGTTGGATTTACATATAAAATGTTTCCAGGTTATTTTTCATGTTGAGACGTTTTCCAATTGAATCAAAAGGAAGAAGGAAGAAGCTTCATGAGGCATGTGCCTTCGCACTGTAGTTTGTCTGATGGGTTATAAACATAATTGCTAGAATTTTTTTCTGCGATAATTTCTCCTCTTTCCTTGTTTTTATGTTTATGGAGAATATCTTAGTGACATTATTTGGGGGAAACTGAACCTAACCAACTTCCATTTACAATGGGGTGATCTTATATTTTTGGATCTAGTATAGCATTAGCGACCTGATTGGATCTGAATAAACTTGAAATTGTCATTTTGGAATGCGTTTCCAATTTTTTCATGTGCATTTGCATCTCTGTACTGTAAAGCAACAATAACAAGTGTTCTACTGCAATTCAAATTCAATATATCTGGTAGAACATGTGCACTCTCACACTTAGAGAGAGAGAGAGAGAGAGAGAGAGAGAGAGAGAGAGAGAGGCTCTTATTATGTTTGCCCTATTGATACTGCCATAAGCATGGTAATGAGCAGGCTATGTGGAATGAAGTCTACATTTTTTTCCCAGCAATGGACTCTATGAGGGTGCCTGTCTGATGATCATCTTTATGTTGATTAC
The DNA here is from genome assembly GCA_003123785.1 of Pterocarya stenoptera. Classification (NCBI taxonomy): domain Eukaryota; kingdom Viridiplantae; phylum Streptophyta; class Magnoliopsida; order Fagales; family Juglandaceae; genus Pterocarya; species Pterocarya stenoptera. Next base: position 210,750 of record QEOT01001516.1, read on the forward strand.
TCTATTTATTGACCATTTAACAGGCATACATTTTGAATAACTTTTGGCCCTATGTTTCTGGTCATTTAGTAGACATTAGATCCATTAGTTGATCACAAGTTTGAGACAACCTAATTGGACCACTTTTTAAGATCAGATCAGTTTTGTATGCCCCTTTATATGTTGCATGCTTTGGTTTGTTATAGCTGTGCATATCTGTTGCATTTCTGCTATTAGAAGGATATAGAACCATAGTCAGAAATCATGGCTATTAGATCTACACTCAGATGCATAAGAATAACTAAAAGCATATTTCATTATAATGAAATGTGTGAGGCCTCGTGAGCTTTTATTAGTTATATTTCAACACTTTTTGTTGGCAAATGGATCTTTGTCGCTACGGCTGGCCAGCTTCTGTCTTAACTTTCATTAAAATCTATGCCATAACATTGAAGATAAAAATTTTCCTAAGTGCAAGATGCTGTTGCTTTATCAAAGTTTGTATGATAAAGATTAAATTATCCAATTGGGGTGTGTTGTCTGGTCATACTTGCCACCAAAGTAAATCCTTTTAAGTTTCTACCATGCAACTTTCTTCAAATCCAAGGAAATTTAAACAGTAGATCAATGAAGATTGTCAATGGACAGTTTTGCTGTCCATAATCATTCTTCTTTCCTTCTATTCTTCTTTCCTTATTTCACCTTTCCTTAATTTACTTAGGCTTGTACAGTTAGCATATTGACAGAATATAGTTTCCATATAGGGCTAGAATGCTAGAATCACTCAGCAATTAGTTTATTTCCATGTATAGCTATCTTGTAAAGTTCATATATAATATACAGATGACTAAAAGGCCAATTGATTTGGCCATTCACACAATATTTTGACATGGTATCAAGAGCCGGTTCCTAAGGTTCTTCTCTCGCTTGAATTTTTTTTTCTCGGTTTCGTGCTGTTCTCGGTGAACCCGAGGTGAAAGCTTTCTTGTTTTCGGTCTTCTCTTTCTAGGTTGGTGTTTTCGGCACCCTCTGTTTCTGGTTTGAGCAGTTTCGGCACCTTCTATTTCCGGCTTGAACCTTTTCGGCACGTTCTGTCTTAGAGAAGTGGTGTTCAACTCTGTTTGGTGATTCTAGGCACCCTCTGTTTTTCATAAGGGTTGTTTGGTGCTGATCGGCACTCTCTGTTTTTAGAGAGGTGTTCTGTGGCTTTGTGTGGTGATTTCGGCACTCTGTTTTCTCATAGAGGTGTTTTTTTCGGCAGCCTCTGGGTTTCAGGTCTTAGTGTTTCTGTTCTCAGATTTCTTTGGCAGTTTGTCCTTTTCTGGTTTGGGTGGTTTCGGCATCTCTGATTTTTGGTCTGGGTATTTTTTTGGCTTCTCTGATTTTTTGGCAGCAGGTCCTTCTCTCCCTTGATTTTGGTTCTTTTATTTTTTGATATTTTTGCTTTGTTTCGGGTTCCATTTATTTGCAATGGACTCCGCACCTGTGTGTCAAATTTACGGGCAAGGATTACTCAACCTGGGCCTTTCAGTTTGAACTTTTCCTCAAGGGAAAAGACCTTTGGAGCCATATTGATGGCACGGATGTCGCACAAACATCCAACACTGACAAATCCAAGGATTTGGGGTCTTCTCCTTCTTGGGTTGTGCTTGATGCTCTAATCATGTCTTGGCTTCTTGGTTCGGTGGAGCCGCATATTGTCACCAACTTGCGTCCTCATCGCTTTGCTCAATCTATGTGGACTTATCTAAAGAAGGTTTATCATCAAGATAATGATGCTTGTCGTTTTCAGTTAGAGCATGCGGTTGCCATTTTTCAACATGGCAGTCTTTCTATCCAAGACTATTACTTGGCCTTTCTGACTCTTTGGAATGAATATATTGATTTTGTTACAGTGGATGTTCTTGTTGTTGCTTTTTCGACTATTCAGCGTCTCCATGAGACTAGTCGGCGTGATCAGTTTCTTATGAAACTAAGCCCAAAATATGAATCTGTTCGCTCCTCTCTGTTGAATTGATCTCCTGTTCCTTCTCTTGATGTTTGTTTTGGTGAGTTACTTCGTAAAGAATGTCTTAGTACTCAAGATACTTTGGAGCAATCTCATGGTAGTTCAGGAACTGTGGCTTATGCTGCCCAAGGACAAGGATTGCCTATGCATTCTAAAAACTTGCAGTGTTTTTGCTGCAAGCAATATGGGCATATTGCTGCCAATTGTCCCAAGAAATACTGCTCTTATTGCAAGAAGAAGGGTTACATTAGCAAAGAATGTCGTATCCGCCCGTAAAATCGTCAGGCTCAAGCATTTCAGACTTCTGTTATTGCATCTCCAGCAGCACTTGCCGTGGCAAATGGCTCTTCTCCAGGTGATTCTTCTGTTCCGGTACCTCCTGCAACGAATTACTGCACACCCAAAATGGTGCAACAAATGTTAATTTTGGCATTATCCGCAATGGGGTTCCGAGGTAATAATTCTACTATACTCTGGTATGTGGACTCTGGAGCCTCTAATCACATGACAAATAATCCCACAGCCCTGTGTCATGTTCGGCCCTATGCTGGAAAATCTGCTATTCAAATTGTCAATGGTAGTTCCTTGCCGATCGCTGCTGTTGGCAATGTCTCCTCTAAGTTTACTGATGTGTTTCTTGCTCCTCAGCTTTCCACGAATCTTATTTTTGTTGGTCAGTTAATTGATAACAATTGTGCTTTTAATTTTTTTTGGTGATGGTTGTGTTGTGCAAGACTAGGTAACGGGGAAGCCAATTGCGAAGGGACCTAAAGTGGGGCGCTTGTTTTCACTATTTTTGCCTGTTCCAGCAATTTCTTCAGTTTCTCCTAGTTTTTCCTTTGCTTGTAATAATGTTCTAAATCTTAGTATGGTGTGGCATCGTCGTTTAGGCCATCCCAATACTCATATTTTATCTCATGTATTGAACTCTGGTTTACTTGGTAATAAAGAATGTTCTTCCTCTCTTGAGTGTGCTTCTTGCAAGCTTGTTAAAAGCAAAACTCTCCCCTTTCCTTTGCATGCTAATCAAGCTTCTCGCTATTTTGATCTTATTCATAGTGATGTTTGGAGACCTTCTCCGGTTAGTTCACATGAAAAAATTAAATATTATGTGACTTTCATTGATGATCATAGCCGATTTACTTGGTGTATTTTCTTCACTCTAAATCTGAGGTTTTTCGTACTTTCACTGTGTTTTTAACGCATGTTGAAAATCAATTTTCTGCTTCTATCAAAACATTATGCACCGATTCCGGTGGTGAATATTTGTCTAATGAGTTTCAAGACTTCTTGGCTTCTGAATGTATCATTCATCAACGTTCATGTCTAGCTACTCCACAACAAAATGGAGTAGTTGAACGCAAAAATCGCTATCTTCTGGATGTGGTATATATTCTCTTGTCAGAATCCTCTGTTCTATCCACGTTCTGGGTCGAGACTATGAAAACTGCTACTCACTCGATTAATCGCTTACCTTTCCAAGTTCTACACATGGAGTCTCCCTATTTTCGCTTGTTTGCTAAGCAGCCTAGTTATGATAATCTCCGTACCTTTGGTTGTGTATGGTTTATTCATTTATCTCATGAGCGACATAAATTATCTGCTCAAGCTGTTCGATGTGCATTTTTGGGATATAATGTGTCAAAAGGGCTTTGTTTGCTATGACCTTACATTACATTGTACATGTATTTCTCGGAATATATATTTTTTTTAAATCAACATTTTTTCCTTGTGTCTTCTTTGTCCTCCTCTTCTACTGTGGTCCTCCCTTCCTTTGAGCAGTAGTTCTCGGATTCTCCTTCTATTAGCTCTCGCTTTAAATCAGGTATTGTGTATACAAGACGTTCTCGCCCATAGTCCCTTCCGGTGGCTCCCCCGATATTTGATGTTACCACGCTCCAAATTCAATCAATTACAGTACCTCCAGCTACTCGCTCTCCTCGAGTGTCGGTACCCTTGGATAGGTATGGGTTTCCTTCTTCCAGTTTTGGCAATTCTATTTCAGCTCTTACTGCTGCATTGTCCAATTTTGATATTCTCACATCCTATTCACAAGCTGCCGAGCATGATTGTTGGCGATAAGCTATGCAGAAAGAAATTGCCGCTTTAGAGACCAATCACACCTTGGACATTGAGCCTTGTCCTCCCACTATTGTTCCTCTGGGTTGCAAATGGGTTTACTCAGTCAAGGTTCGATCTGATGGAAGTTTGGATCGTTACAAAGCTCGGCTTGTTGCACTTGGGAATAATCAGGAATATGGTGTCAATTATGAAGAGACCTTTGTGCCTGTGGCTAAGATGACTATTGTTCGTACGATTCTAGCTCTTGCTGCTTCCAATGATTGACCACTACATCAGATGGATGTAAAGAATGTCTTTCTTCATGAGGATCTTAAAGAGTGTATTTATATGAAGCCACCCTCGGGATTGTTTCCCTCTCCAACTTCACATGTGTGTAAACTTTGTCGTTCTCTTTATGGTCTCAAACAAGCTCCGAGGGCATGGTTTGATAAATTTCGAACCACTTTCTTACAATTTTCATTCAAGCAGAGCAAGTATGACGCTTCATTGTTTATTCGGAAATCAGACATGGGTATTGTTGTTCTTTTGGTTTATGTTGATGATATTGTAATCACTGGTTTTGATTCTGCTTCACTTGTCCAACTCAAGACTCATCTCTCAGAGTTCTTTCATATGAAAGATCTTGGGTCTCCTACATATTTTCTCCTACATATTTTCTTGGTCTTGAGGTACATCGCAGTCTTTCTAGTATTTCACTCAATCACTATAAGTATGCTAGTGACTTGGTGGCTATAGCTGGCCTATGGGAGGCTACCTCTGTTGATACTCCCATGGAATTAAATGTTAAGCTTCGCAAAGAGGAGGGTGACTGACTTGTTGATCCTAGTTTATACCGAAACTTGATGGATAGCCTTATCCATCTCACCATTACTAGACCGAACATTTCTTTTGTCGTACAGCAAGTCAACCAGTTTCTTTAGACTCCTCGTCATCTTCATTTGGCTGATGTTTGTAGGATCATACGTTATGTTTAGGGCACTTCTACCGCGGCTTATTCTTTACTGCAGGCAATTCTCCTCGCCTTGCTGCTTATAGCGATGTTGATTGGGCTGGTTGTGCTGATACACGTCGCTCCATCACTGGTTGGTGCGTGTTCTTCGGTGATGCTTTGATCTCCTAGAAGAGTAAGGAGCAAGACAGAGTTTCTAAGTCATCTACAGAATCTGAGTATCGGGTGATGTCTCTTGCTTGTTCTGAAATTATTTGGCTTCGAGGTTTGCTTGTTGAGTTAGACTTCTTTGAGACTTATCCTACCCCTTTACATGCCGATAATACAAGTGCTATTTAGATCACGGCCAATCCTGTCTATCATGAGCACACAAAGCATATTGAAGTCAACTGTCACTCTATCCGTGAAGCCTTTGAAGCTCGTGTTATCACTCTTCTACATATTTCCATTGAACTACAAATTGTTGATATCTTCACCAACGCTCTCACTAGCCATCGACATTGCTTCCTAAGTAGCAAATTGATGCTTGTTGATCAACCCGCATCAGTTTGAGGGGGGCAGTAAAGCATTTGCTGTCCATTGATCATTCTTCTTTCCTTATTTCACCTTTCCTTAATTTACTTAGGCTTGTACAGTTAGCATATTGATAGAATATAGTTTCCATATAGGGCTAGAATGCTAGAATCACTCTGCAATTAGTTTCTTTCCATGTATAGCTATCTTGTAAAGTTCATATATAATATATAGATGACTAAAAGGCCAATTGATTCAGCCATTCACACAATATTTTGACAAAGATATCTTTGTAAAATCCTTTTCTTTCTCGGATTTTCCTGTTCTTTTCTCTTTCTCTCAATAGGTTTATTTGTTTTATATCCCTCGTGTACTTTTATTGTGCCTGTTCCTTTGCCATTAATTTTTTTTATCAGTACTTTCTTTGGTCATTAATAAAACTTATCTTACTTATTAAAACAAGTCTTTCAATTCAAACTAGGTTTTATTAATGAAAATTTTGCTTTTTGTTTCAGGTTGGATCTGTTACAGCTATATGTTTCACCTGCTTTCTTATAAGATGCTTTGTCGTAAGTTCCAAACTATTTTTTGAACTACTTTTATTGAGGGCTTTGAAGTATATTTTAAATTCTAGTAGTGCTAGGAAAACTGCAACAACTCTTTCTGCCTCGTGCATTCATATTTTACCATAGTGTAGGCTGTGCATCCTTAACACCCGTTATTATTTTAATCTTGGTCTAGTTATAAATCCAAACAGTTGCAAACTTGCAGTGGTAAATTTAATCTTCAAAAGATCATAAACAGAACTGAGATTTCGACTGACTGGATAAGAAATTATCTTATGAGCTGGCTTGGTGCATTTGATATCTTGAAACAATGTGAAGTTCTTTTTTCTTGACAAAATGAAAATATGAATAGGTGCATCTACTGTATTTGTTTCAGATTATATTTGTACAGACACAAGTAGCTTCTCTATTTTGATTTAATGACTACAAGGCAAGCTTTCATTTTTGTTCTCAACAATTGGAAATGGAGAACATATTTTTATAAATTCGCGTAGCAGTTTATATGAGGATGTTGGAGATGGATCGAGTAAAACAAGATATAATGTGAAATAGGCAAGCAAAATTGGAGGCCATCATGTGTATTAAAAATGAGAATCAAATTATTATTTTTTTTGCCTATGATTGAGCCTGTAGGATGAGCTGAAGCTACATTTCACTGTTGATCTCCCAGGTTTAGTCTGAAATTGAATTAACAATATGGTAGGGTGCGAGTGTAAGAGGATTTCTTGCTGATCTAGAATATTCATCCTATCAGCTCCTGAATTTTGATCTAAGCGCATATAAACTTGAGACATTCTACTTCGTAATTATTTGTCATAGTGAAAAGAAGATAGTCCCATGACCACAACTTTGTTTATATGTGTTTTGAAACTTTTTTGGTATCCTAAGCATACAGCCGCTTCTAACTTAATTCACAAAATGCAGGTCGTTTTATCTGCTTTTGATTCAGATGCATCACTTGATGTCTTGGATCATCCCATCTTAAATTTGATTTACTACACGGTATTCTACTAAGCTTGTTACTTGGAGATCTTATTCTGTCTCCCTTTCTGGTATTTTCCCCTAAATTTAAAAAAAAAAAAAAATTGTCTAAATTGCAGTTGGTTGAAATCCTGCCTTCGGCTCTAGTCCTCTACATCCTGCGCAAGTTGCCTCCGAAGAGAATATCAGCCCAATACCACCCCATCCGTTGACAGTGATGCACACATGAGTGATTTTTTTCAGTGGGTTAGATCCTACCGGAGTTGAGTAGGAGGAGAGCCAAGAAGAAAAAAAAATCCAGATGTAGTATTCTGGATGGCTCATGATGCAGCTATTCTTTTTGTGTTTTTTCATGTATATTAACTCAGCTGTTTGCAGCTTGCTGGAGGGGATTCATTTCTTCAATTCTGCTTGGATCATTTGAATTCAAGGCTGATTAAAAGTGATGTTTGGTCCACAGATGGAAAAGGGAAAGCTTTTTGTAATTCTGGTGTTGTAGGTCTCATTTTAGTATGTGGTTTAGCCTTTAATAATCATGGTGTGATGGTGTGTGCTGAACAGTTATTCGAAACATATATTTATTTGTTCCCTATATTTCACTTCACACGATATTTGTAGTTGACTTTTAGGCATTTAGTGTTGAAGCATTGTAAATTTGAATTTAATGCTTTTGAGTTGAGCCATAAATAAGGTTAATTTCCATTTTGTTTAGTTATTGCCCAACTCTGGGCTTATGCTCTTATTTGATGAGTTCACTCATGCATTCAGTTTTGGAGGCCCCTCTTATGCTTTAAAAATTTCTCAATTTCTCGTCTTTTTCTTTTTTTGTTTTGTTTTGTTTAATTCATTGGGAGTTTGTTGGAGGTAGGTTTCTCTTTTTCTTGAAGCGTTTCTCTAAATGGGTGAGATGGCGCGGTTTGGATAATGAGATGAGATGAGATGGAATGGTTTTAGATGAAAGTTGAATAAAATATTATTAGAATATTATTTTTTAATATTATTATTATTTTAGGATTTTCAAAAATTGAATTGTTTATTATATTTGTGTGGAAATTTGAGAAACCTGTAATAATAAAATGAGATGAGATGAAATGCTTTCACTATCCAATTTCAAGTTCTCTAGACAAGGACAAGAAGTTGTACCAGTCGAGTCAATTAACATTAATAATCTACCTTAGTAAAATATGGTCGTGATATGTTCTGTTCTTGGTTCAAATCTCCTTATCTCATCCTCGAACACGGGAAAAAATTCTGGGATGGTGCTATAATCCAGCACCAATTGAAGGTTTGATCGATCAATCGTGACAATGAAGAGTAAGCTTCTGTATTCCTTCCACCACTGAACAGGTTCAAGATCAGTGGGCATCACCATCATTTCTCTTTCAAATTAAATCCGAGTATCTGAGATCGAACATGTATAATTTACTCTAGATCAATCTGAATTTGTTTGTATAAGACGATGTCGGAATTCCCGTAAAGGATTGGCCAATCATCCGAACCATTTAGATTACAAGCTCCCTCCATCCCATCTCCCGAGAAGGGAACAACTAAAACAAAATTTTGATGGTGAAGTATATTCATATGGCTCTTTAGACTAAGAAAAGTAGCAAAAGCATAGCCAAAGGACTGGTTTGGATTTAGAGAGAGATGAGATAGTTTTAGATGAAGATGAATATTTAAAAAAAATATTGTTAGAATATTATTTTTTAATATTATTATTGTTTTGCGATTTGAAAAAATTGAATTATTTATTATATTTTGTGTAGAAATTTAAAAAAGTTGTAATGATAAAATGAGATGAGATGAAATACTTTACGAATCCAAAAGGGGCCCAGTGTGTGTACACAAGTAACAATGGTGTAGCCCCTGCTAAAATTTCACAAATTGATCTTCCATATTGTCTAAATCCTTTGTGCTTGGAAATGGTGGGAGGAAAATATAATAGTTAATTGCATGGAATGGTCGAGGGGGCGAAACTAGAAGCAGAATAAAAAGAGATTCTGTTTCATAATTTCACTACATTAATGTTTACATTCAAATTAAGCTTGTCTCCTTTTATAAGACAATTGTGGTGAAATGTGTGCTTAACCTACCCATACTGGAAAAACTAGATCATTCAAATCCTTCAGCACCCAAAATAGCATAAAAAAGACTAATAAAAGGAGTGGAAAAGAAAGTCAAACAAAGTATTGTGGTTTTCAACTTTTTTCCTCTTAATTTTCCGCAGGAACAGACTGAAAGAACAACTAGAAACCAAATTCATATTTCCCATGACAACAGAAAAAAATTAAAAAGAAATGAAGACTGACTTGCAGAAAAAGAAATGACATCAGTGTGACAAATCATAAAAGGAACAACAATTTACTGAAATTTTAGTAAAACCTTTGATCATATGTTTTCTAAACCTTACACTTACAAGAAAAAAAAAAATGTTTGCTAAACCTTAAATTAAACAAATGCACAAAAAGCAATTGGCACATCAGCGTAAACTTCAATATATTACAGAACCAACAGCTTCCCATTGATGGTTAACCGTTTCTGATGCCTGATGAGGGATAGCTACCAAAAGTCCAGTTCTCAGTCTGGACTAACCTTGAAGAACATCCTCTGCAGGTGGTGGAGCAAAACGAACATTTCCAGGCCTTGCCACTACAACATGATCATCTGCAAATAGTGCTTTAATAAATGATGGAGTTTTTAAGGGCCGACGATCTGTCATCCGTGGATACACATCTTCAAGAAAATAGTAGGCATGACCAGCAATCATTCCCTGAAAAATGAAAAAGAAAAAAGTTTGACATGGAAGGGCCGTAAAGGGGGTTGGGGGTTAAAGATGCAGATAAAGGCGGGCGATAAATAGAAGAGTCTACACATTAATGAAAGATTACAGTGGCAACACATCACAAGGCAACCATCTGGGTGGTACCATACATCCCATACAAAATTTGTTTCTCTTCATCCAGCTAAGACTACTGCAGTAATTTTATACAAGGTTAATCCCAGCACGCGTCTAATTCTTTAATCTCTTGTATACTATTAGGATGAGAGGCAGCGTTGAGGATAGGATCTCATGGGCTTAGTCTAAGAAAATAAAGTTTTAAGTCAGAAATTTGTATCGTATGTTGCAACTTGCAGGCTTCATTTTTGTGGAAGGGCATTTTGCAGAACAAAGCTCCATTGTGGGTGACATTGTTAGCGTGGGCTGCTGCACTAGGGAATATACTAATTGTGGATACTCCGAGGCAAAAATTTTAGCAATGAATTGGTGTTTTATGTTCAAGAAGAGAAGGGGAAAAACTAATCATCTCTTGAAAAACTGCAAAGTAGCTAGAACAGTATGGACCTTGGTATTCTATATATGGTTCCTTCACGTGCAAGGTAGCACATGTGAAAAGAACACAATTCGTGGAACTTTGAAAATTGTGAGAAGAGAAAGGATGAGCTTAGTACAGTGCTAATAACAACCTATGTCTCGGTTGGGTCATAATAACAACTTATGTCTGGGTCGGGTAATAATAGTTCTAAATTTTCTTCTTATTTAGATTTTATCTCTTGTTTTCCTCCACCTCCTTAGTTTTCCCCCTTGTATGCATCTCATGTCCTTAGGTCTAGGCCTCTCCCATTTTGTAAGGCATTCATTCAGGAGGAATAAAGAAATTACACCCGGAACTAGAAATGTAGTAGCTCAAGGTTTTGCAGGACGTTTCTAGCAGACATATCAATTTGATATTTCAACTTTGGTGCAGAGTCTCACCAGTAGATCCACCCAAGCGCTAGCACCGACAAGCACAGAGAATCCCAAAAGAACCTGCAGGAAAACAAGGAAATAGGCATTACAAACTTTATTAGGTGGGGAAAGATTAACTACATTGTAGAACGTTTGATCGCAATAACTTATGCCTCAGGTTCAATTTTGAATAATGAACAGAAAAATAAAATAAATAGCAATGATACAAATGTAATTATAAGTTCAAACAGGATACCAATCCAACAAGATAATACAGGCAATCATAAAAGGTCACTCACCCATGGTAGGTAAGCTGCTGTGAAAGTAAAAAGGCCCAAGAAACTCATATGTATGAAAGGATTTTGTTTGCTCCACACATAGACCTGCAAAACAGGAAAGAGTAATGAGACTATTTAACAAAGTATAATCCTTATGGCTTCATTTGAGACATGAATCACTAAACTTATTAAACCAGGAGAAATCTAGTGAAAGCAAAGGTAAGAATAACTTAGTTTAACTGGCATTTAATGATTTTTTTCTTTTTTGCTCTTCTCCATCATACTATGACTGCTAGATGGCATTGCCATTGAAAAAAATTTCGTAGTAGTGGTAGGGAAAGTAGCAATAATATATCTAAAAAAAGAAAGGAACCAACCATCATGAATGTCAATGAATTGCTCAGGAATATAATTTTTGCAAACGACTCTGACAAGTAAGGTATCATGCCCCCGAGAAGAACAATTCCAGTTAAAACAGTGCCACCAAATAACAGCATGTAAAAGAAATCAGCTGTCCTTCCCCTGAACGAGTTCTCTTCAAGGAGCTTGCAGTATCGAGCGAGAAAGAACATGTGAAACATAAAGTCCAAGTCTGCAGTACCAAGTTAAAAATCATGTTTAAAATTACAGAAACTGGTGATTACTTAGCCACAATCAGAATTCAAATAACCTACATAAATAATTATTGGAAGCATAGTCTTTGAGATACATCCATCAGGAGTATGGATGTTCTACTGTGCTAGATTCAGTAACATGAATGAACAGCAGAAAACAGAAACATAACTCTTGCTTAATAAACTATTGTATTAGTACTGGGGAAAGTGCAGAGGGTGCCTGATGGCAAGAAGCCATCATGTCAAAATGTGCAAGGGACTTTATTGTTTTATAAGTAAAAGAGACTATTTTATTTATTTTTTATAAGTAATAAGAGATTTTATTAAGTCAAGTAAATAGGCATAACCCAAGTACATAGGGAGTACACAAGTGGAAACACCTAAATATAAGCTCAGGACTAGGAGCTAGGAAATGCTAAAAGAAAATCATTTAGATTATCCCCATTCAATACAAGAACTTTAGCCCAAAGACACAGTTTGAAAGAAAAAACTGTCTAAATTCTCCCAACAGGTGTTCTCTATCACAAAACACCGTCCATTCCTTTCCAGCCTTAGGCACCACATCAAACATAAAGGAATCATCTTCCAAATAGCAAAAATGCGGTGACTACCCATAAATCCTTACCAACAAGCAAAGAAATTTTATTTTTTGATAAGTAACAAGAGACTATTTCAACAGGCTAAGTGTTCGAATAGATCCTGTGCTGCCAATATAGGGTGGGCTAGATATTAAAAAAAAAACAACCCAGGAAGATTGTCACTTTGCCTACAGACTCCCACTTAAGTGAAAAATAAATATACACATTCAAAATTTTCTCAAGGAGAACCTGAAAAAAAGGGGAAAACATAGTTAGGATTAGAGACACCACAATCAACAAAACATCTAAATTAACACGAGATTATCCCATATACAGTCCAGTGGACCAAAACCATCCAAACAAATGAAACTGACCAACTATATTCCACGGCAATATGCCTCACATGGAGGACTAAATTAGCATATTCTTCTTAGGCCTTGAAATTTGTTTGAAAATAGCACATCAAACTACAATAACATTGCCCACCATGGTTATCAAACCAACTACTTGAGCAGCTGTGAGCATGAGTCCATGCAGAGAGAATGTGGAAAGAGTGAAAGATTGGAAGCTGAATGCACACCACAGGCTTCTTACTTTATGTAACAACCATCATATGGTTTGCATTTGAGTCAAGTTACAAAAAACAACTGCATCACATACAACAACCATGGTATTTCACTAACATAACACGGAAAACAAGTTCAAGCAGAAAAACAAAAACAAAATCCCAAAGTTGTTGGGAGATAGCCCTCTGAACCATCCTATTTCCAATATTCTTCAAGATTTCTTCTCTTTCATACACTCTTGCAGCTTATTCATCATCATGTCAAACTTTTATTGTAAACGTTAGAGAACAAAAGTATGAACTACTGAGATGAAACATTGAAGCCGTGAAGACAAATTATGCTACGTTAAAATTAAAAATCAGAATCCCACTAAAGAAAATGTCAATGCCAATCAACATGAAACTTCTAGGACTGAAGTTGAAAAAAAATTTACCCATTTTCCGGAAGTACAAGAAATTGGTGACGAGCCGCCAGAACTGATAGTGCTTGACCACTAGCAGAGGGTTCAAGTACAGCTTATATGGTGATATAATCTGCAAAATTTTAACTTTATGTGAATTAGTAACCGGTTACTTCTTCACCTTGCACATTTCCAGCTCCCCTTCCTTAAATACTACCAGGAAAACAGGAAAAAGAAAACAAAAATGATTGCAACTACCCAAGCAAGAATTGAGAAGGAAAAGCCAAAACTTTCCAAAACTAAAAAAAATCCAATTACAATCAATCAAACAATATAAACTCAGCGGCACTAGAAACGGATGGGTATCATTTACACCATCGCTCGTTAATCATTCAGATCACCTAAAAGGCTACAAACTGAAAAATTGGCCACAATACAATTGAGAATTACTGATTTTAAAATAAAAACTGGTTGAAGACTAACCAAACCATACAACCGCATCAGCCCACAAAACAAAATCGACAAAGTTCAATATATATCATATATATATGTATATAAAAACAAGATCCAAAAAATTTCAGCACCTTAAGCCCTTGACACCTTCCTAGAGATATAAAGGTTTAGAGGAAAAGAGAGATGTACATACGTCAAGGGAGCAACCGACGGTGGTAACAACAACGGCTGTGAGATAGGAGCGGGTGATTACAGGCATCTGCTTGTACCATTCCTCGATTGCCTGAGCCATTCCAATATTTTCCGATCCCAATTTTTTTACAACAACTTTTTCAAACAAGTTTTCTGCAATTCTGACTAGAACGTAATTAGCGCTAGGGGGATTAGGAGCTTTGGGTCTTGGGAATCAGGTACAGAGCGGACGGGAGAGATGGATAGACTATTCGGACGACGAGAACAGGCGAATCGGTACGCGCGAATAGCCTGCTTTCGGAAGGCCCATTGCATGAGAGAAAATGGGCCTTATGCCTGTATGTGTACAACCCTCAGTGGCCCACGTGTGACCCATGCATTGTCCCTCCCCTTATCCCCCTTATCTTGAGTTTGTGGACAAATTTATTAGGAAATATTCTAGAATTAATCCATTCATCAATGAATTTTATTTTGTTTTAGAAAATAATTTATGTAGGTCTAGGCATGTAAGTTTGGTGCAGGCAATTTGAAAAATGTGAGATTCATCTAAAAAAATTTATATATATTTTTTTATGATGGATTTTACTTTTTTTTTTTTAAATTACACTTACTTTGGACGCTCTAAATTTGTATATAACATTATTCAGGCTTTATTTTGATTATTTGAATGAATTGAGTGATAAACTTTAGAGCAAGTGAAGTGGAATTGTAAAAGGGGAGCAAAGAAGGATGGTCACATTTTAGCACTCAGTTTGGATTGATAGAATACGCATTCGGTATATATTCATATTGGAACTCTTTATGCCAATAGTCTCCTGGCTTAATGGCACCACCCATGGTCTTTTAACGACCATTGGGTCTATGCTATATATTGGAACTCTTTATCCATGAAAACAAAAGTTTCTCCAAAAGTTAGTTTAAGAGTCGGTTTAGATTGAGAGATATCTCATCTCTCTATTATTTATTGTATATAACAATTTTTAACGTATAAATCTTACTACTATTCATAAACCATCTTAATTCATATAATATTGTTTCTCAATCCAAACAGAACCTAATTCTATTCCTATTAAAGATATAATCATGGGAGTGGAAGTCAGTTAAGAAAATAACTTCAAGCTCATTACAAAAGAGAGAAATCATAATAATAATAATAAAAAGATACAGAAATTCGGTGTGGAGATATAATCTCAAATCACATAAAATGAAGGGGTAAAAACCATAGACAAGGTGTAGATATAAACCTCTATAAAGTTTGCCACTCAACCCATCAGGTCTAGAGATAGCACACCTCGTAATGACTCAGTAAAGACGCAGCCTTATTTACTCTGAGACCCACAAGCCACAGGCCGTAGGAGGAGAGCAGAACAATTCACTTTGAGAAAAAGAATAGCGCAATGCGTGTCTGGGTAAATTATGCAAAGGGAAATAAGTGTGAGGTAAGTAAACTGATACCAACTATTGTAGTTAAATGTAATATGTTAACTTTTAACCTTATTTTATTTTCAAACAATTAATAAATGAGAATTATTAAAGTATTTTATAAAAATAAATTCATAAATTGATTAATTTCATGTAATACATATTGTAAAATAGATATAACGTATCATATAAAATCACGTCAGTTTGTGAATTTATTTTCTTAATAAATTATATTAGATTGTAAAGTTATTTTTATAATAAAATAGATTTAACGTATAACATGAAATTACATCCACTTGCGGGTTTATTTTTATAAATATTTTTCATAATTATATTACTTATTTTTTCTGGATATCAATTCATAAATTTATTTTTATCAAATGTGTTTATAAAGTTAAGATTTCTCAAATAAAAATAAGAGATCCGAAGAACGGTATAATCAATCCGATTCAAATTGAGAAGCCCGGTAACGCTCTCACGGCCAATGAGGGCTTTTATAAAGCTGCTTTCATAATATCAGCGCCCGGGCACGTGACCCGCACTAGGATTCCCCATGTACATAGGTTGCATTGCCCGCTTCTCTTTCACACATTTCAAATTCAAAGTTCTCATCATCGGCTTCCGTTTTTCCTTCATTCAGACACCCTAACGGTCCAAATCTTATACTCTGCAACAGAATTCCGAGGAGAATTACACAACATTCAATCAAGACGACAATGGAAGGCGAAGAACCGCCATTTCTCTCCCCGTCACCATTCCCCTCTTCTTCTTCTCATCTTCTCAAAGACATCTCAAATTTCAAGACCCCCAAACGCCCCTCCCAAATTCCCATTTTCTACTCCCCCTGCCCACAATTCTTCACTGCCTCCAAACAAACGCCTCGCATATCTTCGTCTTTACGCCGCCCCCGCCCTTCTCTCGCTCCACCCTCCTCCGCCTCGGCACGCTCCAAGGCCACGGCCCGCAGGCTTAAGGCCTTCGAGCTCGAGCAGTCCAAGTCCTCTCGCCGGGCCCTAATCAAGAAAGAACACTCGCTGAAATCCCTGGCCAAGTCGCTCACCGTCTGGCTCAACTTCCTGTTCGAGAACCCCGGATCCTGCGGCTGTGATTTAGCCATCCGTGGCGATGGGGATCGTGCGGCCGCGAAGGGTAAGAGGGACAGTGGGCCTGGAATCGAGGTTGGGGTCGATGCTGCGTGGCGGAGCCCCAAGAGGCAGAGGGATTTGCTGTGGCGGGCCGGGGAGAAGAACGTGGCCGAGTTTTCGGATTCGATGTTTTCGAATTTACGGTGTTCTTTGAAAGAAGTGTGCAGCTTCGACGACTTGAAGCAGCGAATGCGTGTTTATTTGAGCCTGGGGAGTTGCAAGCAGATTTTCGAAGTGATGACTCAAGTGACCAAGGTTCTCTCTCTCTCTCTCTCTCTCTCTCTCTCTCTCAAGCTCGGTTGAGTTACGTTGAATGGAGGTTTTCATAATGCAGCTTCTGGAAGGCTTGGGGACATTACCCATGCTGAGAATAAAGGGCGATAGTTACGTTATTATTAACTAAATCTCAGATTTCCAGCATATTTTTCTAATTGAGATGTGACTATCCTAATGTTGTTTTTTAGATACTCACGGAAGATTCTTGATGTATGCATGTAAAAATATTGATCGGGGGTTGAATCATTTTGGTCTGTTTTATTTCTCAGAATATTGATGAAGGGAGGTTGAAAATGAAGGCAAATTGCCCTATAGTAACAGATTTTGGATTGAAAGAGAAGGCCACGAGAATTCTCATGAGTTATAATCCGATATGGCTTCGGATTGGATTGTACATTGTATTTGGTGGCGATTCTTTGTTGTCCAATGCAGATGTTAATTCCGATCAAGAAATCGCATTTTTGAAAATGATTATTGAGAAGCAGTTCTTCTCGCATGCGGGTCTTGCAAAGGCTTATGCCTATAACAAGATGGTAGAAGGCCTATATAGACCTGGTTACTATGAAACTCTTGGGAATGTTATATTAAAGAGATTTTTGCTGCTTGCTCTTATTCTTGATAAAGCTAAATGCCAGAGTAGCCTTTCCCTTAAGTACGGTATCGATGGATTGGATGGGGGCTCTCCGTTATTGTTTATGGTGCAATCTGGTATTAAATCGAGCCATCAAGTGGTCCAAGGTAATTATTTATGCATTCATCATTTCAGTTTTTTGTTGATTCCGTTGACTGTAATTTGTCCATTGTGGGCTGAATTTTGTCTCTATTTTTTTGGGGTTTAAATCAGATTTTCTTTCATCGGATGTAATGCACGGGGAGGGTAAACTCTTAGCACATCTGCTGATATTGGGATACAAGGTTACTTATAAACAGGTATGTGGTTCATTCTCGTATTATGCGAGAGGTATGGTTGCGTCCATCTGTTTGTAACTGTGTATGCATATTTCTCTAGGGTGTACGTGTTGCTGTCTCGTAAAATTGGTTTAGTCTAGCACCCGAGTGTTTGCTTTTATGCTTTAATGACGAGGCATAATGGAAATGATTTTTTCAGCTTGGCATTTGAGAATTGATGTGCATGATTGTGCAGAGTCCACTCATTGAATATGACTTCAGAGTTACAGATTTATTCGTGGAGCTCCAAGATGGGGTGCGGCTCTGTAGAGCCATTCAGCTCTTGCAGCATGACTCTTCAATCCTCACGGTTGATCTCTCGCTCTCCCTCTCTCTCCCCTATTGTTTTTCCTGAATGCGTTTCCGGTCAAATTTGAATTTTTATTGTGTCGGCAGAAAATTGTTGTTCCATCAGATACTCGTAAGAAGAATTTGGCAAATTGTGGCATTGCCCTGCAGTATCTTAGGCAGGCTGATGTGATGCTATGTGATGAAGATGGAATGATGATTGTGGAAGACGATGTCGTTCAGGGAGATAAGGAACTTACTCTTTCCTTGCTGTGGAATATTTTTGTGCATTTGCAGGTATGTCGGTTTCTATCCTCTGACCCAATTTTTCACAACAGTTGGTTGACGTTTCCTTTAAAAGCTTATAGTATTCTACTTACTCTCGTTTTAATTAACTTACTCTGTGATGAAACTTGCAGCTACCTCTTCTGATCGACAAAGCAATTCTATTTGAAGAAATTTGTAAAGTCCGTGGAGTTCACGAGGTAGGCCTTAATAAGGATAGGCTTCCTCTTATTTAGCTTACTTGTTAAGGAATTGAAACCATGAAAAAGCATCAAATTCAAGTTTCTTTGTTTTCCGATTTTTGGAAATCAGTTTAAACCAAAAGAACTTGATGATAATCTTATCTTATCTTTCCTCTTCTGTTTTTGTTTTTGTTTTTTTTTTCAACTTGGTTTGCTTAACGTACGCTGATTCTCTTTCATTTTCACAGGAGGACGCAGGCGGCCTCAACTTCACTCATTTGGAAATGCTTTTGAATTGGGTTCAGGTATAGCTGTAGTGTTAGAAATTGTATTTAGGAAATTCTCTATCTGCCTTAGATACCACTTTTTCGCAATCTAACAAATAGTGATCGAGCATTTATCTTCATCTATGACCTTGACACCGTTATTTGGCAAAAAGAAATGACTGTCTATGTATATAGGTGGTACATCCAACTACCATAAATGCATTGTGCATACTATCATCGCTGGCATTTTCATGTCACGGTATCAATTTTTTTTTTTTTCTGTTTAGTATTAAGTAAAAAATTTGAACAAAATCTGTTGCAGAGAAGTGGCACTATATATATATATTTTATTTTATTTTTGATAAAGTGGCACTATATTTTACCTTCAGAGAACTTGGGTTTTTCTCAGTCTCCCCGGTGGAAATCGCCATGTTTCAATAAGAAGATGACTGGTACCTGTGCTAAGTTTCACATGTTTTTTGTTAAGTTGTCAATTGGATTAAAGCCACTAATTTCTTTCTCTCTTTCGGTCATCTGAGCTCATATCTATCTTTCTTCAATTATTTAATGCCTCTTTGTCTAAATTTAGAATACCGATGAATTTTGAAATTGTGATTGCACGTACATTACTCCTTTTTCTTTTCACCACCTTGCAACTAGGACTGTCAGCTTGTTTATAGGCCTTGTTAAATAATATTGTTGGAATGTGCATATTGCATTTGTTCATACTTTAGGTATTCAGAAAAAAAACTGATTTATCTTGACTTGACAGTCATTGTAATTGCGTTTCCAGGCCATATGTCAAAATTATGGTTTCAAGATTGAGAAGAATTCTTCATTGGTTGATGGAAAAGCCATATGGTGCTTGCTTGATTATTACTTCCGCAAGGAACTTCATTGTTCTTGTTCTTTAAAGGTGTTTATGTACCTCGATCCTTGTTAATCTTGTATATGTACCGATCTGCTTTCTTTGCTTATTTTAGTTCTTTGTTCGCAGGATTCTCAAAAAGCAACTAGTAAAGAATCAATCATGTCAGCTACTGATTATCCAGATGCGGTGCACAATTTTATTTTATCACAGAAATTGACAACATTATTGGGAAATTTTCCTGAGGTAAGTGTTGCATAGTCTTCTGATTGTATTCAACCACCTTATCGATCTATACATGCTGCCGACACTGGGGAAAACATTGGCCTTTTACCCTAAGTTAGAATGATGTTGTTAACAGTATAAAATTCCTGGATTTCTGTCTCTAAAAAGATCCTTAAGATATTTTTAATGATTTAGGTTTAGTTGCAATTAAATTTCCAGTGTCATTATTGTTGTATGCAATGTGATTTGTTGCTATTGAAACTCCATCAAAGTTACAAAAGAAAGCAATTTAAAGGTTCAGACATTCATGCACAATGCGTTTATAGATGTGCATACTTGCTTTAAGTTTAAACTAGTATATAGTGCAACCCTGCTTCAAGTTCTTTGTATAAATTTCTAGAAACAATTTATTCTGGGTTTGTGAAACTTGGTTTCTCCAAAGTGTTACAGTCTTGCATCAGTTATGGGTCCTATACCGATAGGCTGGGTATATCGTGGAAAAACAAATTCAAAACTGAGGTTCAGTGTGGCAAATTCTCTCTTTTTTTTTTTAAACATTTTTACATAGAGTATAGTGAATGATTTTTCTGTTTGGGAGGAATTCATCTGAAAATATTTCCACAATATGAATTTAATTTGATATCATTAAATTGCTTTGAACTGTGGTATAGTGAATGATTTGTCTGTTTGGGAGGAATCCATCCAAAAATATTTCCACAATATGAATTTAACTCCATATCTTTAAATTGATTTGAATTGTGGATTTTTTGTCTTTTCCATAGATTTCAGCAACAACTTGTATCTTTTCGATGCAATGGTTTTTTCTCAAATATATATATATTTAATGTTTTGGTCAAAGGACATGATTTGGACCCACGGCTTCTACTGTACAGTTAGGCCAAAAAACTTCTGGGAAAGACCATACCAATAGGGGTGCTACCCACCCATAGCAGGTGGGTAGCCAGAGCCGCCCCCACCCTTGGCAGGCAGGGGGTTAGTTGGGTCTCGGACCTTGGCCTCCTCCTACTTGGGCGGGCGGATTGGCCCCTAGGCCATCCGCTCAATGGGCCCAGAACCTTTTTATGGGCCATTATCTATTTTTGGGCCAATTTTGGCCCAAAACCTGTTTTTACTTCAAAATTACATATATTAATACAAAAGTCTAAAATCTAAAAAATATAAATTAAATGTTATCTCAAAATATAAATAAACCTATTAAAGTTGCTAACTAATAATCCTAACCTATTAAAAAGTAGTATAAACTATTACACATTAATATAAAAATATTACAAGTTAATCTAAAAGTGTTAGGCCCGGTTTGGATGCCCAGATGAGATAGCTTAAGTTCTACTTCATCTTTCATCTACCTATCCAAACAATAGAAAACAAAATCTTATCACATCTAGGATTTTTCAACCATAGCTACAATAATGCTACAATTGATATGCTACAAAGTTTCATCTGCCTCTATAGTACCGCCACAGTAACGCTAACTACCACATTTTTAATATATATAATTATCTATTAGAATTTTTATTTTATTGTAATATATAATTAGAAAAATATATTTCGAATTTTATAAAATATAGTATAATAAATAGGTCATAATATAATAATTAATATAATATTTCAAATTTTATTTTTTGAGTTTTTAAATTAATAATAGATATTACTTATTTTTAATATATTCATAATATTTGCCACCCAATAATTAAAAATACTTTTCAATAATTGTTGGGACCTACCATTTTATCAAATCCCCAAAAAGTTAAAACCATATCATCTCACTATCCACACACTTTCTTACAAACCATCTCATCTTATTTTAACTCAAAAATCTAACTACTATTCAAAATATTTCATCTTATCTGAACTGCATAACCAAATGAGGCCTTATAAATTATCAAATAGCTTGAATGAATAACAATGTTACTATTCGGTTTTTGTATGGCGCCCGATTTTTCACTTGTTAGTGACTCGAGTGAATACCAGATAGAAAGTTTGGTCGACATTTGTTTGACTAGTTGCTTGAGTGAATTTCAGATAGGGAGTTTGCTCAATACATCAGGTAAAGAGTTCGCTCGAGCGAAGTATCCAATAATTGACTTTAATTAGGGTTTTACCACACACACACATATATTTATGTATATATATTGTACTTTTGTATGGTAGTACAGTGATTTTGGCCGCAGTGTATTTTGACTTTCATTCTAATAAGATCCTCTGCAACTCTGTGGACGTAGTCACGTTGCCGAATCACGTAAATCTTGTATTCGTGTCATTGATTTCGTTTCTCTTTACTTTTTTTTATCGTTCCCAACAACCGGTATCAAGAGCTGGGTTTAAGTTTGAGTAGGAACGATGGCTGGAGAAGAAGTGAAGTGTCTTAAATCAATAAGTCTGACGACATAGATTTTTCTTATTGGAGGATGAGATTGAGGATTATCTTTACAAGAGACTTTATCTTCCTTTGTTGGGGAAGCAGCCAGACAACATGGAAGATGCGGATTGGAACCTGTTAGATTAACATGTTCTATGAGTCATTCAGTTGACCCTATCAAGGTCAGTTGCACACAACTTTATCATGGAAAAGACCACTGTGGATCTTATGGAGGCTAATAACAAGGTGCATCTGATGAAGATGTTGTTTAATTTGAAAATGATAGAAGGTAAGTCCGTTGCTCAACACCTGAACAAGTTTAATACTATCACAAATCAATTGTCATTTACTAAAATTAACTTTGATGATGAGATTCTGACTTTGATTTTGTTGGCCTGAATAGTTGGGAGGCCATGAGAATGGCTGTGAGCAATTTTGCTGGTAAAACGAAGTTGAAATATGATGATATCCGAGATTTGACTATTGTTAAGGAGGTGCCCAAGAGAGATTTTGGTGAGACTTTGGGTTTGGGTTCAGCCCTTAATATTGACACTCGGGGTAGAGAACATGACATGAACTCAAATAAGGGTGGGTCAAAATCGAGAAATAGGGGCAGGAGCAAGTCAATATCTGGGTAGCATATCACTTTTTGGAATTGTGGCAGGACGAGTCACTTCACAAGATATTGCAAAAGTCTGAAAAGATTGAGAATGATGCTATAATTGTAGTGACCGAGGAAGTACATGATGCTCTACTTGCAATTCACAGTCCGGTTGATGATTGTGTTTTAGATTTAGGAGCTTCATTTCACTCCACTTCATACCGAGAATTCATATAAAATTATGTTGCTGGTGATTTTAGTAAAGTGTATTTGACTGATGGAGAAGCATTGGATGTCGTGGGAACATGAGATGCGTGCATCATTCCACACCACTTCATATCGAGAAATCATGCATGATTATGTTGCTAGTGACTTTAGTATAGTGTATTTGGCTGATGGAGAAGCGTTGGATGTTGTGGGAAGAGGAGATGTGTGCATTATACTTCTAAATAGAAATGTGTGGTCTTTGTTGTATCCTAAGTCTCAAATGAGATGATTTGCTTAGTGTTTCTTGGAGGAGTTAGGTAAGAATAATGAGAAGGGAACTCTTTAAGTGGCAGTTAGAGTGTCATATTCCTTGCCAAGAATCCATCATTTCACTCGAGGACCAAACATATTCATATTAGATATCATCTTATTCAATCTCTTCTTGATGATGGTCAGTTGATACTTTAGAAGATTTGTGGAAGAAAGAACCCTGTAGATATGTCAACTAAGGCTTCGTTTGTTTTCAAAACAACTCTCAACTCATTTCATCTAATCATTACAATTTTTTTAAATTTCCACACAAAATAAAATAAACAATTCAATTTTTTCAAGTCTCAAAACAAAAATAATATTAAAAAAATATATTCTAACAATATTTTATTCAACTTTTAACTTTAATCTCAACTCAACTCACTTGCAAAAACAAATGAAGCCTAAGAGTGTTACACTTGAGAAACTGAAATTGTACGCAACTTTAGGTGGTCTTATAACCTGAAGACAGGAGCTATGAGTTGCAGAGGTTGAGGTTTTAGTTTTGGAGGCGGTGTTTGTCTCCAAGTAGGAGAATTGTTGGGTCTTTTGTGTGGA
The DNA here is from genome assembly GCA_003123785.1 of Pterocarya stenoptera. NCBI lineage: Eukaryota > Viridiplantae > Streptophyta > Magnoliopsida > Fagales > Juglandaceae > Pterocarya > Pterocarya stenoptera. The sequence continues at coordinate 234,596 of QEOT01001516.1, forward strand.
GCCTTATTTTTCGCTTGTCAGTGGCTCAAGTGAACACTAGATAGAAAGTTCGCTCGACATTCACTTGACTACTTGCTCGAGCGATCTTTAGACATAGAGTTTGCTTGATAGTTGGCTCGAGCGAGACATTATACAGAGAGTTTGCTCGAGCAAAATACTCGGTAATTGAATTTAAGGGTTTCACCACACAATACAATGATTTTGGCCACATAGTGTATTTTGACTTTCATTCTAATAAAATCCTCTACAGTTCCATGTACACGTAGTCACGTTGTTGAACGAAAATCTTGTGTTCGTGTGTGATTGACTTTATTTTTACTTTTTACTTTTTCTTCTCATCGTTCCCAACAGTTACGACAATGGAAATACATTAAAAAAAAAAACAAATAAAGGTAACCTGAAAAAAAAAGGTTAAAAAAAATAAGGATATGAATAATATGATGTCTAAAAAGAAAAGAACGTCAATTATGAAAAAATAATAGCATAAGTACAAACTACTAAGAATTAATTAACAAACCAATGGTGTATCAAAGTCAAACTATCAATTTGCAATTGATGTAGATTGAGATGGAGTCTCTTTTTTCCGAATTTGTCCCTACAACAATTAAATTTAAAATTAAGTGTTGTCAAATAAACATAATGCAATCTATTATAAGCAAAAGCAAAAAAATGAATTAAGAGCGATTATTGCTTCTAGGGTGACTAACATCCTCCTCCTCAGAGCTCTCCGCAAAGTCTATCACCTCCCGAACTTGAATTAACTTCCATTTGATCCAATTTTAAGCGCAAATCAAAGCCTCCACAATGCTAGGAGACAATGAACTCTGAATCGTTTGGCTGCCTCGATCAAGTTCAAACTTGATTGGGTCTCGGATTGAAAATATAAAACAATCAGATTTTGGAATTTCAAAGAACTTATGGCTTTGAGATCCCTACAAGGTGAGATAGAGAGCCCCTAGGGGTTGGCTTATGTGGCAAAGGCCTTGGGTTTGGAGGTATGCTCCCTTCAGGTTTAAGGTTCAAATCCCATTGGGTGCAAACAATTTCTAGGGGCCATTAGACTGAGGGATTTTTCCCTTGAATTACCCGAAATGTATTTGCGGGAAACTCCTTGCTGAGAGCATGTGCAATCCCGGGATTAGTTAGGATGTTATTTCTAGACACCCGGTGCCAATAAAAAAAAAAAAGATGAGATAGAGAGAAAATGAACTCAGCAACGGCGAGTGAGAGAGTTAAGAGAGAGTCTGAGTGAGAGAGGCCTGAGAGAGTTTGACGCCGGGGGATGAATTAAACCTATGATGAAACGATGTTGTTCTATAAACTCTTGAAAATAACATCATTTCATTATAAATTTTTTTTTTAATATATACGGACCAGGCGGATGGGTGAAACCCGGGCGGGACCAAGGCCCAACCTAGCACCAGCCCCCTATCTTTCTGCATGGGGCGGGCGCCTGCCTGATGTTGGCGAATAACCCCGCCCGCCCCAGGTAGGGGCCAGGTACAAGTACCTGGCACCTTGGCCTACATACCAATGTTGTGATTAGAACTCACAGACAAAAGATTAAGAGAAAATTTTCTGTGTTGTTAGTATATAAACTTACTCTAATATTGGTAGGACATGGTGCTAAGCTGAGAAATTTGATTTGTTATCTGTTTTTGGTGAATTGTGTCGATATATGATGTTGTGAGACAAAGTGGTTATATTGTTCTTTTGCAGGTTCTGCAAATCAGTGATCTACTTGAATATAATGGTGCATGTAATGATCAGAGTGTGGCCATTCTGCTGGTGTTCCTTGCATCACAACTGGTTATAAAGAAAAATATGGTACTGCTTGAAGTATTGTGTTTATTGATAATTAAATTCTATTGGTGACATTTTTAAAAAATTATATTTTATTTTTCCCCTTGCTAGGATCAGTTGAATTTCCATAAATTCTTAGGTTGTGATTGTAAAAGTCAAGAGAGAAAACATTTCTGTCTGGAGCGGTGCTCTGTCAGTTCTGAGGAAGTACAAAATCAAGAGATGGATTGGCACAGTACCAAAGGTTTCTTTCTCTATACCATAACTATCTTGATCATTTTTTTGGTATGGTACTGAATAGAGGCCCAAATACAGCAGTACCTTCCATTTATATGGCCCAAATTTTAGTTCCTCGTGATTCAGTGGATAATATGTATGTGGTCTATACTATAATGGCTGCAACTTCATTGCTGTAGCAATTCTCTATTTTGAGAAAGCACAATCCTAGAAAACTGCAGGAATTAGACGAATGAGATCATCATTAAAATAAATTTATAAAAGCTAGTAACATTATATTTACGTAATAATTTCAATGTTATTTTTGGGGGATTGGTGCTAACTTTTACACAACTATTGAGTGATGGTGCGGATTACTTTCTTGCCTCATGAGACAAGAACCATTTGCCTTTCTCAGTTATTCTCTCTAACAAAGCCATCAGTCTGTAAATTCCTTGGTTTTTTGGTTCTTGGGGTGGGGTCCTAAGCTGTGCTTTATGTTTATATATTTTTGAAGAGTTAGATGTGAAATTGTACTATCAGGGGAAAAAGAAACATGTTGTATTTGAATGTGCAGAGTCAGCCAGTTAGTTGGGGCTTCCTTGTATTACTTTGATACTTTTGCTTCTTCCAGTACTTCCCTTTTTGTTTCCCAATCTAATGTGTCTCTGTTCAAACAGAAGCCGTCAAAAAGTTTAAGGCCATCCAGGCTTGGTGGCAAAATATGGTTGAACAAAATTACAAAAAAGTTACAAAACCAGCTCCTCCTTCACCGTGCTTATCGACAGTCAAAGACATTATTAGCATTCACAGAGGTAATAGTCATGACCTTCTGTAGCTCATTGTCTTGTGATTGCTATCTTGTTCAGCAAGTATGGTGATTTCTTGCTACTGTGTTTCCTTATTCTTTTCATTAACTGCTGCTTGTTTCAATAACTTGTGGAATCAATCTCCTCAATAAAATGTCAGTAGTCTGCTTGAAATTTTATCTAAAACAGTTGTAAAGTTTCTTTTCTTTTTCCCTCTCTTTTCTTATTATATCATTTGTTTTGTTATCTGATCTGTATTTAGAATTTTTCTGGACTAATCGATTGTATTATTTATTTGAAGTTGTGATAAGTTGGATCAGTAGAAACTTCAGTGTAGTCTTTACCCTCCAATTCACTTTTCTGAATTGAGAGTGCAATAATTGGTATTTCATGCATTTCTACGTGTATGCATTTACTTTGTTTTCTCCTCTCAGTGGTTCAAAAGGTAATTCTTTATGGAAATATGCGGCCCTTACCTAATTGGTTTCCTTCATACTCTGATATCTAAAGTTCTGTTAGTCAAACCTTTTCTGACCGAGCAATATCTTTGTATGCTACCAGAAGATGCAGCAAAAGTGATACAATCTCATTTCAGACGATTGATTGAACGTCACTATTTCTTGAAGATGGTCAATGCTGCTTCTTTTTTGCAAATTGTAATCCGAGCTTGGTTAACCGTGAGAAATAAATTGACTTGTATAAATTTTGACACTATTCAAGTTGAGGAGTTATCAAGTGGTATGGTCTCTGCTCTGTCTCAATAACTCTTTTATATGCATTTGTGCATATTACTCACTAGATTATATGTTTGGCTAATCTCACAGGAAGATGGAAACAAACAAAAATAGGGGGGAGATATTTGATGTTCATTGCTGATAGGCACAGTTTTGTCAAGTTAAAGAGGTCAGTGTTACTTATCCAGCGAGCGACAAGGACTTGGATCAATCGAAGACATCTTGGTGGGAGTGTTCTAACTGGTGATGAGTCCACTCTTGATATGGTCAATGCTTCCGTTGTTGTAGAGAAATCTAGTTGTGGATACATTCATGCGGTTGCTTTAGAGAAAGGTTCAAACTTGTGTGAAGAAAAGAGAGCAAATGATCTTCAAGCAAAGGCTGTGATTAAAATTCAGCTTGCTTGGAAGAATTTTATCGTCTGCAGATCTCTCTGCAATCAGCACTCTGCTGCAACTAAAATTCAGAGTCATTTCCTTGGTTGGCTATCGAGAAGAAGATTTCTAAATCAAAGGCAAGCATCAGTAAAAATACAAAGTAATATCCGCATGACAAGATGTTGGAGGGCTTACCAACAATACAAAATTGAAACCATCTCAGCCATCCTTATTCAATCTTTTGTACGCGGATGGATTGTCCGGAGAGGAGCCTGTAGATGCAAGCATCTCATTGTTGAAATCCAAGTATGTTTTATTGGATTTAAAATACCCATGTGTTGTAAATAATTAGTATTTTTCTTGGTCTGTTTCTGGGCTACATTTGCTGTATGCAATTAGATTCATTTGCTCCGACATTTCTATCATCATGGATAAAAGGCTTAAACTAAAGGTAATCTCTAATTCTAACATTAAATTAATCTGAACTTTGCTTTTATGATTCTAGAGACATTGCCGTGGTTGGTTAGTAAGAAGAGACTTCTTGTTCAAAAGAGAGGCTGTTACAAAGATACAAAGTGCTATTCGATATGTGATATGCTGGAATGCATTTCAGTGTCAGAGGCATGCTGCACTTGAGATTCAACGGTTTGTTAGGGGGCACATTACTCGGAAAAGGCTCTTAGGTAGTTTCTTATCAATTAACATGTTTGAGTTCA